>JAQFVV010012400.1:14407989-14930489 GCA_028023455.1 Epiperipatus broadwayi
AAAGTGAGATTTTGTCTCCATCTTTTATAGCATTAATTATAATTTCAAAATTTTTATCTACCAAAATTATAATAACTCTGAATTTCCAACAACATTAGTAAATGAAAATTTGCTAACCTTGCAAGTGTAAAGAATATGGATAGATCCATTCTATTCTTTATCCTTTGCTAATGTAGTATTATTTATTTATAGCTCGCATCTTAGATTTCATATATATTGTTTTACATAGTATATCATATAGATGTTCTAACTGTGAAAAATTATAAATTCCTATCAAAAGGCAAACCTGGGTTCAAATTTAAAATTAGTATGTTCTATTTAGGTTAAATTAATGTCTTTTCATTTATGTGTGTGTGTATATATACATAAGTCATATTTTTTACGTGTTTGTTAGTACATAAATAAATATGTATTCTACAGATTGCTGTGTGAAATTCAAAGAGTATGGATTGTACCATTACAAGATCATCAAGAATCTTATATGGAATCATAAATTACTTAATCCAGTAATTCTTAAGAACAAAGTTTCATAAATATGAATGTTATTTGAAGAGCACTCACACTCACATAGCTTTGAAATATATATATATCTCAGACATTAGCATAGTGGCTAGATAGCTGAATTTTTACTCATGTCTAATAATAGTTTGTTTACTGAATTTTATTTTATTTTTCAATCATCAATTTCCTAAAATGTATAAACGGGAGGGGGGAGGGCTTAAATTCTGAAATTATGTCCTTTTGACAATAACCTATAAATTTTAAAAGATTTCTTCTAATATATGATTAAATGTAAACAAGAATTGAAAGAAGCCTGCATTGGTGACAGGCATCTTATATAAAACTTTTAAGACCTATAGAGGTCCCTACCTTCGTATTTTTCAGACGCTTATTTCTAAGGTTACAGCCTTAGTAAATTATTACCAAATGAAATAATGTAAGTTTAAATTGAAAGTGGTGCTTAGGTTAAAATTAAAATATGTCGACATTCAAAGAAAAGATCATCTTCTCTTTGACGTCTTTTTACCTGTTGCATTAATGTAGAAATTATGTATATATAATAGACCATAAATTCCAATAGGTATTCATCTTTTGCCTATAGAAGTTACCTTGACTACAAATTGTAGATTCTGTGGCTTATTTAAGTTTTGGCTGTTGTCATATGTTATGTATATCTAAACAAAATAAAAAAAGGAATTCACTTGCCTGAGAAGAGCTTCAATATTAATAATAATTATTAGTATATTCACCTGCCCAGCTTAATATATTATTTAATTTATTTATTTTTTCCAGATTAGTAACCCATAAGTTGATAAATGGGTATTTCATTATTCTTAACTAGATGGTAAAAAGATCAGATGAGTGTCAGTGTGATGACTGTAAAAATGGTCATCTTAATCTTACCTGCTGGAATGCCCTATTTTGTGCCATAATCTCTTAATTAATTGTAATATAATGAATATATTTTATCTTCAAATAAATAAATAAAATTTTAATAATTTGTAATTTGTTTACATGAATATTTTACTTTATCAAGCATGAACTGTATACATTCTTAAGTTCTGTTTGTTTTTTTTTTTTAAATAGGTGAACCAGGAGCCAATCCTAATCCTTCAAGTGGATATAATTATTATAATCCTTATTCTAATCCTTATCCTGTGTACCCACCTCAGTATGCTATGCCTCAACCAACGGTAGGCTATGGAGCTTATGGGCAGCCTTATCCTCCTGCTCCTACAAGTATGTTGATCAATCATTTCTTTTTTTAGAAAATATATTACCATACCTTGCTGCTGTATCCATGATTTTTATATCTGATTTCAATTATCCATTATTCAAATAAAGAGTAAATAAAATATTTAAAAAATTAATTTAATTTTAAAAAAATGATTTTCTACCTTTTAATTTTTTAACAACAAATTTTGATGTCTGTGGTACAGCTTCCAGTCAGATGTCATGGATATGGGGGTATTGTTTTAAAAAAAAAATTTTTTTTTTTTATCTCGCACTTTTAGTAAAATGTTTTAAAATATTATTAATTTGGAAATTATTTATGCTTTTATATAAAATTGTCAAAAGTTTTTATATTCATTAGAAATCTACTTCCCAAACTCGGTTAATGGTTTATATACACAATAGCACTTCATAATAACATTCCCCATTCAGTGATTTTTCAGCAATATGTATTGGCATTATTGCTAATCTATTTATAGCATTTTTACATTTTTAGCAATTTTCTAAACGATATAGGTATTAAATGTTGTGTTTAAAATTTTATTAATATTCTGTATTAACTGTTTGTTATTTTTAAATTAATAAATAATATCAAAGATGTAGAGTTCACAATAAATAAAATGTAAAAAAGTATTTTTTTATATATAAATAATGTTTTTATGTAAATAGTGTACTAAAAAGTACAAAATAACAAAGTCATCCCCTTTCAGTTAATTTGCCATTCTTAAGAATCTCGACTTGGTATATAACAATTGGAAATTGCAGAAATATTGTCGTTTCATAAAAACATTTGAGACCTTTTTCATTTTTATGATTTATTTGAGTCTCAAATGCTTTTATGAAATGACAATATTCTTGCAATTTCCAATTGTTTTGTAACAAGTCTAGATTATTAAGATCTCTGATATTTTCCAAGAATGGCAAACTAATTAAAAAGGGATTACTTGTTTATTTTGTGGTTTTTTTGTCAGCTATTTACATATTGTTTTAAAAAATGATTAAAACTACAAAAAAATTTGACAAAATTATAATTTAAATATATTGTGTGTGGACATTTTTTCATCTCTTGCTCTGAATAATTCTAATTTAATCCAGAAATTATTATGTTCTTTCCTAGAATCATTATTAAATTAATTAGAATTATATATATATATATATGGTACATGATCCTTAATGCAACAGCATCTAAGACTGTAGAATTCTTGCTCTAATAAGCAAGAAGTCACTATTAAGGGGAACATTGTTTTTATTAATTTTGTAAATATGTAATATATATGATTATAGTATTAAATGTAATACTATTACAGATTTTAATGTAATCCTAAGTATGATTTTATAAAGAAAAAAATTATGTATCATTGAAACATTTAAACAAAATCCTTTAAAACATAAAAATTATAATTTAATAATAAGATATAAAAATAAAAAGTATGTCCTCCAACGAAACAAATTTTAAGTTTAAATATCAGTCTATTATATAAAAATATTTATATATCAACAAAATTTTATTCTACAAATTTCTGTTGGCTCAGTTGTTAAGGAATTTTTTGGGGAAGTGTAAGGATGTGAGTTCGATTCTAAATGAGACCGAATTTTTTCTCATTGTTAATTCAAAAATGAAGACATACCAACAGAAACACAGATGGGGTCAGTTAATATAAAAGCATTTAAAAGAAGTCATAAAGAAGATCGATGCTACATTTTTAGTGCTCATTTGCAAAATAGATATTGCTGTCTCTTCTATAAAAAAAAAAAAATACTGTATATATATATAGCAAAAGATATTCTGCACATTAAAATTTAATTAAGATATACTGTATTTATGAATGAATATTTCACAAGAGATTAGCTTGCAAGTAAAAAATATATGTGCTGAATTAATTATGAAGAAAATTATTTCTAATTTTGTAAATTTGAAATCAAAACAAATAAATGTGAAATTTTATCTGAAATAAATTTATTGATTTCAAAATATACAAGGAATCTAAAGAAATTCCAATTAGGAAATAGAATTATTAATGCCTTTATTAAATCCTTCAATTCTACTGCTGTAATCATAGATTTGAGAATTATTACCTATGTAATTCACAATCTGTGTTCTTTTTTTTTACATTTACATAAGTAGTGAGATTAAAATCCATTTATGAGCAGATGAATGTTACAACCGTGAAATGTTCAGAATCTGTTGGTAACATTCCAGTAACATCTAGGAAAATCAAATTCACTTGTTTTAAAAAGAAATTTGTTTGGGACTAAAAAAGTCCATTTTTATGTCATAAATAGTTCTTTAGTTGTAGATTTGTGGCTGAATATCCAGAAAGAGGATCTTGATTTAAGGAAAGTCTTCGGTGACAAAAGCATATCTTGAACTATTGGCAAATCTGATCATTTTGTAAAATCAATATAATGTCTTCAGCATAGATGCATTTTCTGCATTCTATTGTTGAAAGATCACTGATGAATATATTAAATAAAGAGATGAGAGGACAAAACTCTCTAATGAACCATTCTGAAAAATTTTAATTGTGTTTTGACTATCGTTTAGTGTCACTTAAATGTTTTTATTGGAGAGTTTTTTTTGGTTAGCTGTATTTAAGAATTTTGGAAATTTTCACAAAAACATTTTTACAGTCATCAGTTGAGATTAGAATCATAAAAGTAGTACCAATTTTTAGTAGAGTTCCCCCCCTCCCCAATGATAGTTGTTAAATATAAAACTTGTTCACAGCAGTTTCTTCTTAGTATAATTCAGTTTGTTCTGTAGATAGATGACTTCCAGTTGTAGAGAAAGCATGATTAATGATATTGTGTAATAATTTTTTTATTGTTATTGAATTTATTTGATTTTAAAGCTGCTATAGTTTTGCTTTTATGCTAAACTTTTAGAGTAGTTTCTTATTAATAATGTTGCTAAACAGTTTTGCCAATCACATATTGAGTTTTAAGTCTAAATTTTAAAAAAATCTGGAATATGCTATCCTAGGAGCTTTTCTATTCACCATATTTGCTGGATCAATTAGATTGATATTAGAATATCTTGAAAGAGAAGCTTGCATTTCTGCTCTAACAATGTTTCTTCTTGGTCTATTAAGTTTCAGTTTAGAAATGTGATATATAAGACTGGAAGTTTTATTAGCAGAGATAGAGATTGTTCTTTTAAAGATGCTTTTACAGCCACTAAGCTTATATAAAAATGATCAGACCTTCAGACTAAATCTTGTAATGTTTTGTTTTTCTTTTCTAACATGATATAGTGATTTAATAAATTTATCAGTAATTTTTGGATTTTTAATAGACAAAAATATTGGCTATAAAAAGCACTTCTGATTTTGTTCCAATTTGGAATGAATTGTTTTTGACATCTCAAAGGGATGGCCTCATTGAATACCGTTATTATGAATTTATTAGACCTATCATAGAAAGATAGGATTGAAGAGATTTTATTAATATTCTGTTCAAGGTATCTAGTATATCAGTGCCAATCAGCTTTATAACTTTGAATTTTATAAGAATATGAATTTTCAAGACTTGATTTATGTTGACTATGGAAAAAAATGATATAATAATAAATCAATAGATAATGATAAACTATTGTTTGTCAAAACAAAACATTAATCAGTGGTAACTTGTGTTCTCCTTCTGCCTGAATGGCATGTTATTTTTTTGCTGGCATCATACAGAAGGTGTGTACATGTATTCTTTGTATAACATCTTTTTTCTTGTTATCAATGTAAGATTTCAAGCTTTTTGGATAATACTTGTTCTTCATAAATATATATTAAATTAAATGTATAATGCAATCTCATTTATTAATGATCTGACTATTAATTGTTGTTACTGTTTCTAAGATTATAAATTAATTTATAGAAATCCAATGTTCTTAAGTGTATATAAATTTAACTATAGTGCATTATATATAAACAGTGAATATAAATATTTTTTTGATTATATATCTTAAATACACTACACTTTGGAAGCAGTGATTCCCCCCCTCCCCTTCTTTCCTTGTTTAACATAAATATCTTATTTTAATTGACAAATTAGAAATGACATTAATTAAGTAAGAAAAGCACAGCTGTGATTGACAAAGGCTGTAAGCTAGCCTTGCCAAACAAACTTATCAAGAACAACAAAAAGAAATTAAAAGCACATCTCTTGTAAGTATTAAAATGATTAATAGGCAGGAGAGCTTTATAGCAGAAATGAAAAAACTTTTAATGTTATGAATTTAAGAAATGTGTATATATATATTTAATTTTATATTCAGTTGGACTATAAAGAAATATACATTTTAATGGTAAGCAATATATTCATTTTGCCTTCATATCATTGTTTTATTGACTTGCATACCAATATACTGAGTAGGACAAAACTTATTTTACCATAATATATTATTATATTATAACAAAGTATACAATTTTAAAATGCAATTATTATGGTGTTCTTGTTGTTTTTTTAATTTAAGCTATGAAATATAACATTAATAGAATATCATTTTAAAGTAATTTTGGACCCACTTTATGTAATAATAATAGCCTGTGGATTTGCCACTAAATCCATTTAGAACAGGCAAAAGACCTAATTCATGTAGTGGCAAATTTTACCAGAAAAGGTCAGATCTCCATTTTCCACTATTGTGAGAAAAAGTATAAAGAAAAATTATTATCAATAATAAATTGAGAAATATTACGGGATTACAGTATCATAATGTTGTTGTTTTTTTTCAAGCTAACTATTAGAAGATAGATTATTAAATAACTGCTGTATTTTTATTTTATATAAAGTATACTGCTCTACATCAGAACTTTTTGAATTAAAGTAAGTATTACACAAAAAGCTCAAAATCTTACATTGTTAGTGAGAAGAAAAAAGTGTGAATATATATATGTAAAGGTTAATATTTATGTACATGCTTTCTGCATGTACAGATGAGTTCAATTCTCATAATAGCTTTTGGTAATATGCTAATGAGTTTTAGGTAGGTAATCAAATTTTTGGAATAAACAAATTTTTTATGCAAAAAAGCACAGTTGATAAGACTAACAATGATTGTCTATATAGTTCAAATATTTTTTTTAATAATTAATATGAAAGTGTGAGAGTATTCAATAAGAGAACTGCTTAAATTTAGTTGATGAAAAATTTGATAACCGATAGCAAATTATAATGCAAAACATAATATTGTTAAAGATTTTTTGATTTATAGTATGATATTAAAACAGGCAAAACTCTACATATGTAGTGCCATTCAGTGCCAACCATAATAATCAATGGATGCCAGAAGGCTTGTGCATAAAATCACCATCTAGTGCCTACTCATCCAATATCCCCAGACTAGTTTCTGGCTTGTGGCCTTTGTCAGTGATGAGCTTTGGATCTGAGAGGACTGCACCTAGATCTGGCTAGCATGGAGTGGCACTACTGTATGGAGAGTATTTCCTGTTTTAATAACACTTATGTGCAAGCATAAGAAATGGTGATGATGTGAAGTATGATATTAAACAATATACAATTTAAGTTCTCTATAGCTGTTTAAACAGATTAACTTTAGTTCAAAATCTTAGGCTGATTTGAATGTCAAGGTTTAAACTTGACAAGTAAAGTGTAGTTAACGCTGGTTTGATGGATGCATAATGCATTCCTTCCAACTTTGAATTCCTTTCCTCATTGATAAAGACAAACAGTCTTATGATAGGGATTAAAATACTAAAGACAGGAGTTATATATACTTCTGATAATAACTGATTATTTTAGCTTTCACTAAATGGCAGTAAAGTTGAGAGCTGCTTTTGTTAAATGTTATAGGGCTGCTTTGATGATTAATTAAATTGTATTGCTAAGCTTTGGCTTTAATTCATCCTCTTGTGACTATCATTAGTACTATTTTGTCAGTTTTACATTCATTTGAAGGTAAAAACTGGAACTAAAGTAAATATTGATTTATTAGTTCAAAAAAAATCTGAAGATATCAAGTAATCCACAAAGTTGTACTACAAATAACCCGACAAAAGACTAGAGCATCACTTGTTGGCAGATTCTTTGATTTTGGATATATAAACAAACTTTTAAACTCATTTTTGATTGATGTTAGTAATAAGCAATTTAAATATTTATGATTATTTTTACAAAATATTTGTATAGTAATCATTAAAAAAATAAATATTTAAGATTATATTTAGATTTTTTTATATATATATTTTATTTTTAAAAATATAAGTTAAAAAATTCAAAGTAACAATAAAAAGGAAACTACAATCATTGCACTCTGTCAAACACTGTAGTACACCTGGGTCTAGTTTTATGCGGATTATTTTAATGCGATTTTGAAGTTATGTGATTCATGTTTCTTCTTAATATCTTTCATATTTCACTATATTTATTAGATATCAAGAAATTTAAATTATTAATAACTTATTTTGACTTGAAATACTTTTTTTTTCTTCAAAAATATAACATTATAATGTGAATATGGTCTGAAGCTCTATTAAGAATTTTAGCTTCTATGTAAATAACCTATTTATACTAAAGAATAAATAATAATAATAATAATAATAAATTTATACGTATGTATAAAAATATTACGTATAACAATATCGCAAAAAATATTCAAAAATTTTAAACTTTTAAAACGTATTTTGTTAGACATAACAGAAATAAATATTTTTTTAGATTTTTAAAATAAATAATAAAAAATATTTTATTGATTTTATAAACTGAAAATAATCTTTCTAATGATAATGTATAATCTTTTTGTTTTGATTGCAATGTCATTTTTTTAATATAGAAATAGAAAACCATTAACACAGCATAAGTCTGAAAGTGGCGCTAATTGTACATCGCGTCATGAATCTGATTTCTTATCAGTTCACAAACAAATGCATATTGTCAAACAGTGGTAATGATTAAAATATGTATGAAAAAATGTAAAAGTAAATACTGTAGTTAATAAAAAAAGTAAAAAAAGTTTGTCTTGTATTAATTTTTTTCAAATATTTGAACATTTTTATTAGTCATACTTTATTTCCTTATTTTTTTAATGCGAATTTTAAAGTAATTTTTCCTTATTGCTTTGCTTTTATGCAATTTCTGAAAATTACTGGAACATATCCCCCATTTTTCAAGGTAAGTTAAGTCTATTTTTTGTGCGATTTCTTTTGTGCGCGTTTTCTAAGGAACCTATCTACCGCATAAAATGAGACCCAGGTGTACATAACTTTTATGGTATTTTAATAATTATAAACGCAATTTTAAATTTTAGAACAGAATTTCATAACTTTATAATAACAATAATAATTCATTCATATTTAAAAAATGAAATTCAACCACTAAAGATTTCATTGTTATTATTATTTTATCAGCTTTGCTGTAAATATCTAATAAGAAAAAATCTCTGTTTTTCATTATGGATTTCACTTTATATGTGTGTGTGAGTATTTTTAAATTTCAAACATGATTTTTTAAATTTATATTTTTAATAAATGAAATGCAAGTTATTGAATAAAGATTTTAATATTAAAATAAAATGGTGAAATGCAGAAGAATTAATAAGATGTTCTTATTTCACAAACTATTCCATTTTTTTTTTTTTGTTTCATAGGAGAGTCAATTTTTTTTTTCCTAAACAATATAGTAATATAAATCTAAAAAAGTATGACAAGTTGACTATGTATTAAAGAGTCAAAATTATTTAATTAAAGTGGTCTGACATTTGACGAAAATTAAAATATTGAAGACAAAAGCAACTATATACACAGTGGAGACTTGTATGAAAGAAAAGCAATTGTGGAAAATAGAAGTATTGAGTAAAATCATATATTGTTATAATGCAATCAGACTCATACCAACAGTTAGTCTTATTACATTTCCACCTAGTGTCAGTTGATTTTTACCATTGTTTATATTGTGATTTCTGAAGTTGAAAGAGAAATGTCACTAGTGTCAATTGATATAAGATGGTGATGAAGAAAATGTATAAAATGACCTTATTATACTATGTTAAGATGTTCATTTGATCACCTGTTGAATGTGGAAAGGTTTTTATCATCATTAATGGATTCCAAATTTTAATGAAAATTAACCAAAATGAATAATGCACTTCCAAACCATATATATTATAATGGAAATTGTGCAAAGAACATAAATTATGACTAGTGAATGTATTCTTTTATTAAAATTCTCCGTGAATGTGAAAGAAATTGTTCATTTGAAGATAAAATCACATTCGCTAATGATTATATGCTCTCTGTAGTGCTTGTTAACTTTATTCAGATTGAGTAAATTTAAAATGATCAATTAAAAAAAACTATTAATTAACACTTTTATTTTTTATATTTTGAAATAAATAGTGTAAGTTTTATTGGGCAATTGCAATCATTTTTAAAATAACAATTTTGTCTGAAGAATTTCACATTCAGAGATCAATTTTTTTAAGCAAACCAAAAATTGGAATTTTGTGAAAAGTTTTTGCAAACATTCTCTTGCGCTTAATAAATAGAAACTATCTTGAACTTAAACTGCAGCTAAAATCGATTGAACATCTTCTATAATCCATATCAGTGACAGAAATTCTAACTGTACTGCATTTTTCTATTTATGGAAGATTGTTACTGTAAGCCTTCTTAATTGTTAGGTGAGAATTCTTCTTCCTTTAGCCATTCAATTTTTATTGTAGTTATTTCATTCAAATCAGTTATCATCAAGTTTTTTTTTTTTTTTTATCTGAACTGCTACTTTTTGAATATAATCATTTTTGAATATGTGAAAGTTTTCTATCACATTGCATGAAGATGTTGGAACCTGCTAAATCTTGTATAGATGAACACTTTAAACATTGCCACTGTGAAATGAACTTGGAAATATTATTTGTCCATATATAAGTATTGAACTTTTTTTTTTAAACTTTTTGGTTCACTCTTTCAACAATTCCTTGGTTCTGATTATAATGAAACTCATAGGAACTAATTTAAAATTGGTCCAGAATTTTTTTTAAATTTTCCATAACTTTGTTAATAAATTATGTATCAATTTTCAGACTATAGCACTGATAGTATGCCAAAAAAAAGTAAGGATCTCGATGTTCTTGTGTGGCGGCTGACTCGAGCTGTTTAATTATTAAAAGTTTGTTCTTGAAATCTAGAATTGAATTCTTTAAGCAGCATTGGCTTGATAACTATATTCTTATTTTTGTATTTTTATTTTTACTGGTTCATTTCACTAAGATCTTAAATATCTTTATTAGTTATATTTTGGTATCTATTTTTTAGGTTTTTATCGTTTGATCTATCTGCCTTGGCCAACTGTAATATAAACATATATTTTAGACTTCAAAAAAATTCTTCATCATAGATTAAATATTTAACAGTATTGAATTTTGTGATAGCAGAAATTGACTTCATGATTCCATTAATCACCAGCACATCATGACTTTTAAAAAACTTGTATCCATTACCATTCTTTTTAGTCTTTTCTTTAATTCTTTTCACTTTACTAATTAAATGTATATATTTGTCTTTATCCATCAAAAGAATTGTACAGGGACTATTTACAATCTTTAAAATTATCATAAAACAAATTAAATTGATCTATTTTTGCCATAAGTGTAATCTTTTAAAATATGTGTGATTATGAATCCCTCCGTTGATGGAAAGGCGGCGAGCATGTTTTAATTTACATATACAATAGATTCTAGAACAGAACCTGAATGCAACAAACATAAATATATAAACTGTTCATGAAAAATGTTCACTTTGTAGAATTGGATTTGGGGTAATTTTAATTCATTAATGACTACAATGTAATATACATTCGTTAATTATATTAATGAAGGTGGGCATTCATTAATAATACTTTGACCATCAGCTTCCACTGCAATATATATTTACATGCATAACAGCATCATTTATGCTTTGACAATTACATATTAAAAAATCTAAACCTCCAAAAATAATAATAATGTTGCATTCAATAGATCGTTTTTATATAGTTATGCAAAAGTATACTTTTAAAAATAAACAATTGCTATTCTATATATATTCAGGCGTGCTCAACAAGTCGATCGTGATTCACCGGTCGATCGCAAAGCCATTTTTGGTCAATCGCGAGGCCAATCTGGCAAGAGCTGTCGGGTAACGAGTGAAGCAAATTAAGTCAAGATTTTCAAGTTTTTTTGTTATTTTTGTTTTTGTTCTAAATTTTTTTTTCAATTCTAGATAGGTGAAGTCCACTAACCCGTATCATTATTGGAAAAAAAAAACAATTTTAATCTTGATTTAATGTAGCTAATTTGAATTAATAAATATTGTTAATAATTACTATACTCATATTGTTTTAATTCCCCGGACATGAGTTTTTTGGCCCGTTAAATAATTGTTATTTTTTTACTAGGTAGATATATAAAAATAGTACGTACCTCCACTTAGACTACGCCTATGGCAACAAGTCGATCGCAACACATTTTTCAAATAAAAAGTAGATCTTATGAACACAAAAGTTGACCACCCCTGCTATATATCAGTGAGATTGACTTTAAAAAAATCTTGATTAATGTTTAAACTTTGAAAAAAAAAAAAGACTTTTTAAGAATAGATAAAATATTTTTAACTTTTTTAAAATATACATATGGCTAGTAATTAACTAAAACTGAATTAGGAAGTAGTGGGGGGAGGGGGGATATAATAATAATAAAAGTAAAAAAAAAATCGTGAAAAATATATCGGAAGATATGAATAGGATGAATTTGATACAAAAATGTTAAATTATTTAAAGGTTTTTTTTTTTTACTTTTCAAATGACTTCTCTTTTAATAAGCTTTTCACTGTGTTTTTCCATCCTGTCCCTTTTATGTCATTTCTCAGTACATCATTTTAAGTTGGAATACTTATGGATGTGTTTCAAGCCAGTCCATTAGGTGTATTTTGGTTGAAAATAATACAGTGCAACTGATTAAATACTCCCCCCCCCCCCCATTTTACGAACATTAATTTTGTGTGAAAATAATTGGTGTCTACAGAATAAATTGAATGCAATATTTATCTGAATTTTAATTTATTTAAACAATTTTTTTCAGTTCAGAATTTCAAAAAATATTCAGAGACTCTCATTACTTAAAAAAGGTTTAAATGAATAATTTAAAAGATTGAATCAGACATTTTGAATTATAAAGTTGGTAATTGTAAATAAAATAAAAAAGTGGTGATGAAGAATGTTCTGAGATACTATCCCTTTTATTTACAAGATGCTTAAAAGATATTAATTTTCTCACTAATTACAACAATGTATATGAATTATATATTTATTTGATTATCAATCTTCTATAAATTTTCCATAAAGATGTTGCAGAAGATTGAAATCAAAAGTTAAATAATGCCAAGCCAAAAACTCCAGTGGAATTTATAATTGGATTTGTAGTATGGATCATATATAAGTACTGAATGGGACAATTCACTGATGTTGAAAGCTGCATTTGGACTCCATTATTAATTAAAAAGATTTTAATCCTGTATTTACATTGTGATTAATGAATGATTTTAAAAAAAACGCACTAAATTGAATATTTAAAAATCAAATAACAATATTTTCATATTATCATTTAAAATATTGAAACTACGGAGGTGCATGTCATAATGGAGCATTGTTTTCAAAATTACTTTCCTTGATTTTAAAAGTTTTATAAAGATCTGTATTAAAAAATCAAATCTTGATATAAAAAATGGTTATCTAAAGTAATTTGATATGTGAATGCTATTGTTTTTTATTTGTTTGTTTGTTTCCGCTAAATTGTAAGCAGTTCACTTGGAGACTTGAAAATAAATCACATTGGAAGGAATGGAAATAGAATTAAAGAAATGAGGTTTATTAGATCATACAATATCGACTATGGAGAATGGAATAAAAGAAAATAATAGTAACATGTAAATGGCTAGAATGCATTTTTAACAAACTTTATAGTAATATTTCAAAGAACAACTATTTTTCTCATTTGAAATACATTTTTAATCAGTTTTAACTTACCTGCCAGCATGGAAGGATATGAGAAAAACTTTTCTGGAGTAACAGAGAGGTATAGAAAAAGAAGCAAATATATTTGCATTAAAAATCGTATTGATTTTATTGTAATTATGAATGAACTTAAATGAAATCAAACTTTGGATTCATAGCAAGAAAAGAAGATAGACAGTAGTATAAATTCTTAACTATTTACCAAGAGATAAATAAGTTTTACATGAAAAAAAAACTATAATGAAATATATGATCATCTTTGATAGATCATTATAAATGTCTGTTAAATTAATCATGGTAATAGTTAAAATTGTTTTTCATCGGTTCAATTTATATTTTCATAAGAAATTGTAACCGTTTTTTTCACTTTTGCATATTCTGGCTTTTGTAAGAAAATAAGCTATGAAAATATTAGATTATTTTACCCAAGCGCATATGGGCATGCACTAACACATACTTTCATACATATTTTATTTATATAAAAAGCAAAGCAATTATTTTGGAATCGAATTTAAAATTATTTTTATATACCTAAAGTAAGTTTTAAGTAGAAAATTACTAAATGTATGTATATGCAATTTTAATTTTAGATTGATTGCACCGATTGAGATAATGAATTAAAATATTCTGTAGAAATTAAGTATTTAGAAATAAACATTGACATTTACTTTATATATATGTATTAATATTTTTTTTATCACTTTTGCAATCAATTTTTCAAATCTTCTTTATAACATGGAGATAACATTAAGTCCTACAGATTATTTTATTTATTCATTTTATCAAAATAGAGAAGAAAAAAATATTGTACTTCAAATAAATATAATCGCGATAATATTTTCTATTTTTGAATATTTATATATATATTAATTTTTGCGGTTTATTGCAAATATTTTTAATGTAAAACTTATTCATATTGATTAACAAATATTATCTACTCTTCCTAACAAAAACTGATTAAAAGAATCTTTATGTATATTCTTTATAAAATCTGTATTTGGTCATCATGAGAGAATATTAATCTTTCCTGGAGTCTTCATCAGAAGATGTTTGCGTTTTTGTGACTTTCATGCTTTATATTTATATGAGATAATAAAATTTGAAAATATTTTATATATAAATGAAGGCATATTATGGGATATAGGAAATCACCATCCCAATTGAATTATATTCAATAAATGAATTAAAAATCAATGGTTATTGCAAATAAAAAAAGGTGTATGAGAGCATCAACATAAAATAAGTCATTATAGCAATTATAAGTTACATCATGAGCATTAAACATTAGTAATCAACACTCATCTCTTATGGCTGGATCTAAAAGAGGTTCAGTACCAAGATATAGCCTAATTATCTAGTCATTGCCAAACTTAGGGTGTAATCTAAAAACAATCATCTGTAGACATATACTTAAGTGCTAAAATATCCTAATAAAAAAAAGGTTTGAATCTTGATACATGCTGATCATCCTCAATGCTCTAGTCATATAGTGCTATAAGTATATAAGCCATTTATAAAATAATTTTCAAATGACATTGACCTTTGTACTATCCAGAGAACCATCTAGCTGTCCAAACATATACCTCATATATATATATAGAATTATTGCTCTAGAGTTAACTCAGGATCAAAAGTCCCTAGGGACTGTAACACTAAACAAGAGAAAATGTATATGCTTAATCTATTTTAATTTAAATGTCTTAATGTGATAGTTTACAAATTCCTTAATGAAATCAAGTCACACACTGCTAATTCTTGGATAACTGGAGGAATAAAGACATTTAGACTATTATTTTTTAATCATTATTTAATAAAATTAACTAATAAATTCAGAAAAGATAATACGATATAAAAAGTAATATATTTTTATCAAAAATATATACAATTTTATATAGCAAAACCAATTGATTCTTATTACTATATTAATTAACTTTTAGTTTCTGGTTTATTCTCCCTTTATAATAATTAAATCTGAAAACAACATCTCACAAATAAGAGATTAAAAATATATATATGACTAGTTAAAACCTTTTTTATAAAAATGGAAATGTCCCATAATCCTTTTTATAAAATTTTGTAGGGAAAATACAGTAAATAAAAAAAAAACATGTTTCAACAAAAAAAAAAAAAACTAAAATCAAAATGTTGCTCTACTAACAATTATTTCTGATATTAAAAAATTATTTGGAAATATAGTTTCTTTTCTGTTCGTTTTTTTTTTCTTATTTCCTCAAGTGTTCAAAAATTCGAGTAATAATTTTCAGAGTAGTTATTACAAATTGAATATATTCATGATGTCTTGATTTCAGCTTCCAAGTTTTTAGTTGATGCTTACAATTAACATAAATTTCCTAGGTAGGTAAATACACTTAAATTTTTCCATTTTATAATGTAATAATTTTCAGGTTAGTATAGGCTGAATTTACTTATTTTCCAATATAATTTGCAGTCAGGCTGTCATAAGCTGAGACAGTCATTCTCTTGAATGAAACACAGCTTGATGTAGATTTCTATCAGGGATATTTTCACATTTTTTTCTAGTGATTAGACTACATGATTAGGTTTGGTAATGCTAGCTTTTAGCTAAAACTTAGCACATGGTTTTCTTCAAATCTATTTCAAACATCTTTATTTTTTTCAAACTATTAGTGAGATTTGTCTTGTTTCAAACTTTAAAATTATTTCTCACTGTTCTTTTTACAGTTGTGCTGTTATTTCTCTGCTCTTAAAAACTGAATCAAGAATGACTTGCTGACTAGATTAGTCTAAAGCTTGTTTTTTTAGCAATCTTTTATTCTTCCATTCACATATCTCAAAAATTATAACATTAAATCCTGACTAATTGAGTATTTTTACAAAAAGGTTATTTTCCTTTCTTTTTTAACTGATTAAAAAAAATGCTATCATACCCTATTTGTTGAAAAACATCTTTTGTAGTTATTTTTTCTTCTTAATTGCCCCAAAACAGTATAATCCTTTAATTACACTTTGATTTGAAAAATACATTACATTTTATTTTGGAGAGAGATAAAGAGAAATTAAAAAAAACAACTTTAATTTATTTAAAAACTGATAAGCACCATTTAAAACTTTACCCATTTATCTCTTATTACTTTTTTTAAAATTAAAAACCAATAGATAAATTTACTAAAGTGAGAAAGAAAAAAAATTACTAACATTTAATTTACTCTTTTTTTTTTATACTTTTCTCTCTTTTACCACTATCCTTAAAATAAATTATAAATATACATATTCGTACTACTTAAATCATATGGAAACCATTATCATTTAATTAATGTAACTTTAATAAGCTTAATAAGACTTCTAAGAAAAAAACATGAGAGTAATTCTTCTCAATATATATAAATAACACAATAAAAAAACATGATATTCTCTATTAAGCAAATTTGACATAATATTACAAATTAAAGTCACAAGCCCTTATTCCATTTAACTGTTGGAAGGATTTAATGAGACTCAATATTCACTTCTCATCAATTTTGCTAGGCCATATTATTATTTCTCGATAGTCACAGTAAGATAAGTATATGTGTCATTAACATGATAACAGCCAAAACTTGATAAACCGTTAGAATCTGTTTCAAAGCAATCTATTATGTGAATAACATTTGAAAACCAGTTAACTATTGGTAATTAATATAGTTTAGTAACTTTGTTTGTGGTCATTTAAGAATTACCATTTGTTCTTCATTCTACCTATAATTCATGTGTTTAATGTGAAATAATATAAACACCTAATGCCTTGATTTTAGAAGCCCTTTACCTTCCAACCCAAAATCTTATCTTTTAGATCAGGGTTCGGTAACATTTTTTTAGATTTGTAGATATAATGGTGTTATTATTTATTTATATGTATATTTAAATAGTAAGGGATGTAAGACTGATATATTATTGTAGTTTAAAATTGTAATTTATGCAGGATAGCAATCCTTTATCAGTATGTTGAAGGCCTTTCTGAAATTAACTGTCATAAATAGAAAAAAGAAAGACACAATATGATTTTAAAAAATTATAAACTTTTCTTATGAAAGATTTGTGAGATATAAGACAAAAGGTATAATCACTGCATGAAAAAAGATTCCATTTAGCTATGGTATCTCAGGTTTGCCAAATATCTAATTACTATTTGTGTATGTATGTATATTAAAAATGAAGGTTTTCATAGATGTAAATGATGTATTAGCTAGATTTATCAGCGTATAATTGACAGTCTTATTGTACTGGCTCAATCACATCTATCATCTGATTAATGAATAGATAAATAAATATAAATTTCAATTTGAAAGAATTAAAATAAATATGTGTATTTGGTAGTCTTATTTAAATGAAGTATTTTATGATTTTTGAAGTATCCATAGAAAACAATTTTTAAATTGTTTAATCCTGAAATATATATGTGTTGATGTATTTATTTATACATTAAGTTATAAGTTAGCCAGCAAGCTTGTAACAGTCCGATCATTATCATCTATACAATTTTTTGATTCAGAACAGCTTTTCTTTCTTTTTGGTTCCATGCTAACAATTACAAATTCTTCATTTTTTGGAAAACCATTAACTTTTGATACTATTGATCTAATAAAGACTATGAAGCTTTAGGAAGATTAATAAATTTTGAAAGTTAGATATTGTTGGAGATAGATTAAATAGTGTAGAACGCTGTGAAATAATATGGAAAGATTATGAAGAGAATAAAGTTAGGTCTAATTGGGAGTAATTGTTGTTTGAAGCCACAGTATTTTGAGACAGAAATTATATAGTGAATAAGTTAAGCATGATCAAACTAATAGAAGTCTGTAATCTTAACTAATTACTTATAACATCTAGAATAACTTTTCAAGTGATAATGTCTCCTAACATCAAATCATTCATTTTACAGACAAAAACTGAATCCACTGATTAAGATCTCATATGACTAGTAGATTAGGATAATGATAACTATAAAGACAAATATCTCATTGACCAAGATGTTGCCTTAATGTAGCCATTCCTTAGAGATTTATCACTCTTAAGTATTATATATTTATCAGCGCTGTAAAAAAAAGTATCCTATGGAAGTTATCACTTTAAATATTGTACATTTACCAGTGCTGTAAAATTCTATCATTTTATATACTGTACTTATATAAATGAAATGATGATGATATGTAAGGACATTAAACTCAAACAATGGTGCAAAAATTTTAATAATGACCACTTTCTCCCAATGGCAAGTATGGGATAGTTTTTGTTTGCTGTCACATTCCAATAAAGTAAGTGATTTTTTATAATATATTCTATCCATGTTATTACTTGACTTAACTATAGTCATTCATTGATAGTCTTAACTTCATTAATGCTTGTCTCTACTCCTATGATTTAGAATTTTTCTTTTTAAGAATAGTTCTGAGCACTGTTCAGGTACTGCTGTCTTATTCTCAATACCATTGTAAGATTTTTTTCATAAAGAATATTGATATTTTAAAAGTGTATATTTTTTTTTACTATTGGCAAACTTTAAAATATTTGGTTTGCACTGGATAATAGGTAATCTGTTCACAGTAGTCTTCTGACTTGGATTTTAAATGTTTTTATTTCAGACATATAGTGAAAGAAATGAAAATGGAGACTCTTCATAGACACTATCACAATTAGAACCATGCAATGAGAGTTTAGAAACAACTTTAAAATGGGGCATTTTATGATAATATTCTTTGGTGGTATTAGTATTTCTAAGTTTTAAAAAAATGTTAAAAATAAATCCTAGGCTTAGTTCCCATGTGAAAATAACATCTTCCTCTCCATTGATGAAGGCTGCATTACATTACAATTATATTTTTATGATTAGTGTTCTATCTTACCAACCCAGCTTAACCTGGCATATTTATTTTCAGAATTATGCTTTAAATGTTTTCATTTCAGACATCAGATAGTGAAAGAAAATGGCATAATGTATATCACCCTGCTTAATGCAGTTTATTAAATCCCAGTTAATAAATACAAAGAAATTTAGAATTGACACTACCAAAAGAATGAATACCCACGCAACAATAAAAAAAAAAGTCTTTAACAATTAATAAAAGTAAACTATATGTATATGAAGAGATATTTTTCTTGCTAGTACTGAAGAATATATCTTATCACAATTGTATATTTGTTTTATGGTTCTGGCTTCAGTATTTATTATTAATTCATATTAACATGGAACTTTTACCCTTTGCTATGAATAGTTAAATACTCATTTTATGATCAATAGTTAGATGGCTAACTATGTTGACTACTGGAAGAAAATTACAGATATTCTATGAAATTGTCTTATAACTGAATCTGTAATTTAATTCTGAGATTAAATTTCAAATTAAAAACTCAGTTTCAAACACTATTCTTAGACATGGCATGATACCATAAAGCAAGAAATCAGTTGGAGTGTAGAAAAGATTCGCCTTTTGTATAAATATATGTTGTATGACATGAATGAACATTGAAGTTTTGTGTAGTAAGAAATTAAATTTTGAGTTTTATTTTCTTTTGATGTAAATTATATGTGTTTAAGTGTTCACTAACCAATGTTATACAAGTTTTAAATACCAGTTTGTTTTACTTAAATTAATGTTTTCCCTCCCCTTCCCCCAAAGAATTTTATGTGAAATTTTGCTAGATATCCAAGAGTTTAAAATTCTTAATGATAATTATTCTGAAACAGTGCCTATAGCATTTCCTCCTGATCAAGTCAAACAGGAAGTGACTTTCATTGGTTTTTTTTTGTTTTGTTTTTTAAAGTAAACGTTTTTATTGAATTTATTTACACATAATGCTCCACTCTTTTAATATCATTAATCTTTTTTTTAATGAGCTAACTTTTATTAAAGTTTATCACTTAAATTTGAGCTAATTTAACATATTCTTGAGTGGATGATGTCACAGATATTTCTATTGACTGTAATATTAATTTCAATTGATGAATTATAATCAGAAAGTTACACCAGTTGACAAATAATTTGTATATTACTATATTCCCAGTATTACAGGACATAAATTTTGGGATAGCCTAAATTTTATGTATGATTTTCATAAATAAATATCTTATGTCTTTGGACATATACCATTTATCAGTTCTGAACATTTAAATTATCAAATGCAAACATGTATCTAACAAACCACATTGTCTAAAATCAATTCTCTTCAACTACTATAAATTTGAGCAAAGTGCTATAATATTCCATCTCCAGACCAGTTTCTGGTTTTTGCCTTTATCAGTGGGGATAGATAGCAAATGCCATTTTTTTGTTTTTTGAGCTCAAGCTAATTTGCTTGCATAGACATGTAAATCTGACAGCAAGTCATTTTTTATATTAACTTTAGCTCCCCTTTTGTTTTTTGATAGGAAAATTAATACCAGTAACTATATCATTTAACTTTTTTATATGCTTACTCATATTTTGCTAAGAGTATTTCTTTTATCCTACTCTAGAGCCATCTGGTGTAAGTTTGAGTAATTCACTGATAATAAGCGATAGCCAGAAATTGGTCTTGGAATGAGAATATTATATCATTATACCATCTGTTATCTATTGATTATTGAAATTTACAATAGATGCTCTTGAAAATGTGAGAAACTTGTGTGGCATTGTTTTGTTGTTAGTATAAACTATATTGTCCTTAATCCATGAATTGGTATATAAGACTAAAGCCTTATATAAGATGGGAATTTTTCATCATGTATATTATTAGCTTTTTAGATTGACAGCCTATCAAAAACTTATCATTGGAATTCCCTAAGACATAACACTTTTCAGAAAAGAAGTATATTGTGGCATTTTCATTTTGGTTCATCATGCAAAATTTAATCCAATATTGAAAAATAATTAAGGAAAATTTTTGTTAGTGTATTAGTAGGTGCCAAATTATAGTAAACTTTTAATGCATGACTAAGGTATACAGATGTTTTGATTTTTTTAGTATGTTAGATCAATAATTTGTTTAATGCATTTATGTAATTAAATTTAGATAAGTAGTTGGTATATTCACATAAGAAATTTAACATTTTGATAAGTCGATTTTCAGCAAATGATGTACTGAGTAATAATAAATATCTCTTGTGTATGATTTTCCTATTGCATTTGTTTTATTTGTATACAAGATTTAACCAAGGAACAAACTAGTTCAAAATATCCATGTCCACTACATTAACATTTCTTCTTATCTAGTTATTTAATATAGAAAATAGATAACGGGAATTTTTATCTTCTTCTTAGATTTTTCTAGCATAATATTTCAAGAAATGCTATTAAGAAAGCTGAAAATTTGGATGATATCTTCAATCATAGTATCGATTGTTAAAAGATTGCTTTATTTGGCCGCTTGGATGAACCTGTTGTGGTTTAAAGTTCTCATTATATTTACCAGGTTGGAAACATTTTGAAAGACAAAATTCAACATATTTGCAATTGATAGAATCTAACAATCAAGGTGCAAAAGAAAGTCCTTGGACAAACTTACTCATATCTGATAATCATAAAATTACTATATATGCTAAATAACAAAGTTATTAGATGAAATCCCTGAATTATTTCTTTTTTGATCTGATACAGTGTGAAACCCTCATATAATTTTTAAATATAATTTCCTGATCAGATAGTTAAATATAGTAGTTAAATATAGTTTTTGATATATATATTAACCTTTTTTAAAAAGATCTTTATTAAATACAATCCATTGATTAAATCAAAAGCAAATCTAAATTCAAAATTGACTACATAATAATCATTTAGTTTCATTTGGAACATAAATACATTCCTTTTTTTAAAAAAAAAAACTTGATTTTATTTCCATCACTAAATCATTAATAAATCCATTTCTTTTTTTCTTGATGTTTCAACCACTTTAAATAGCTATATCAAAGAACTACAGAATACATATAAAGC
This sequence comes from Epiperipatus broadwayi, assembly GCA_028023455.1. Taxonomy (NCBI): domain Eukaryota; kingdom Metazoa; phylum Onychophora; class Udeonychophora; order Euonychophora; family Peripatidae; genus Epiperipatus; species Epiperipatus broadwayi. The sequence goes on from JAQFVV010012400.1 coordinate 14,430,645, forward strand.
TAAAAGACAAATTAAGATACACATTCTCAATAATTAATAAATATATTAAACTTTACCTAAGTATATGTACATCTTCTGTTTAAGGATTACATTTTGACTTTAATTGAAAAAACGGAATATATACATACATATTTAACATATTTTTTATCAGAAATATTAATTATTTTTGTCTTTTTAAAAAAACTTTTGAATTTCAAGCACAACTGACAAAGTTGAAATTATCTCAAAAATGTTTATAATGCTTGTATAGGTTAGGAATGCGTGAAGAGGATAACTAGCAATGAAATGGACATATTCCATTGTTACAATAATAAACATGCCATTGAAGAACCTTAAAACAGAAATAGACAAAATTAATCATTTTTACCAGCCAATCATTAGACTAGAGATTATCTACTTAAATTTTCATTACACCATTCTCATGCAAGGCAGGGTCTGTTTTCTGTTTGCCTTTAATACCTTGTGGTGGGGTGTAATCATAAACATATGACCAAAGATGTGAAAAAGATTATGATCCCCAAGATGCATATTTTGTGCTGAATCAGCACTTATTAATTGGTTCAGATCACAATCTCTTACACATATGTATCACTGTTCAGTATATATAAATAGTAAATTGCTACAGATTAATTGATATGTCAAACTTATTGTCCTCTCAACATTGATACAAAACACCTCATGGAAGTATATTAATATCTTGAAAAATACTATTCACATCATCACCAGAAATTGACATTTAATTGATACCACTAATAATAAAGTGTTAAATACTAAAATTTTGATCTTATTCATAGGCTATACTCTGTTATAAATTAACTTTATATGTGAGTGGTATAACTTCTACCTCTAGCAAGATACCTTATTTTTTCTATAAAGTTGTTTAATAAAATGATTCAGTTGTTATAAATAGTCATTCTCAATAGTTTTTTAAATAGTTTCCTAAAAAATAAATATCTCGTGATTCTTTTAGTTCACATTCAATCTGTATTAAATCTTTTATTGACCTCTGGTTTTTATTCTATAACTAACATATGCAATCATTAAGTAATCTACACACATTGGATGTCAGCCCAAGTTGACTTTTTCAAGTTATCTCTGGCTAATTACTCTCTTCTAACAGAAATTCAAACCAACTTGCATATTTAGCAATATAAGTCTGTGCTTCTACTTATGGGCTAACTGTGGTAACATTTGATTTTTTAGCTAAAAAAAAAAAAAAAGCTTATATTAAAACTAACTATCTCATGGCATGCCTTTTCTCATTTTAGTTTAACCTGTTTATGCAAAATAAAACATATAAGCATTGAGTAATACAGTTCCTAGCAGTGGCTTCTGCTAGAATAAAGCAATTTTTGCGGAAACCAATTATAAGCTTTGCTATCTATTATCCTTTGCTTTCTATGCTGTTTATTGCAGTAGTAGAGTTAAAGACTTGAAAGCTAAAAATTCTTGGATCAAAGCTAAACTTTATAACTTTTATCTTTTATTCCATGATATTATGTAGTTGGTTATTTTTTTCTAGAATGAGTGACATAATTTTTTTCTAGAGGTGTACACAATACTTTTAAATAAACACAGAACATTTGAAAATTTTCATTTATTTTATTGCAGTCTTAAAAGTCATTGGAACATATAGTTGTCAGTATAAATTTGATATTTTATGCCAATTTGAGTTTGCTATGAAAGCAGTCATATATCAACAATATCTATGTAGCCTATGCTTGCACATGGGATCACTAGTTTACATAATTCCCCATCCTAGTGGAGAAAAATCCCAATGTCATGACACAGACTTAATTTGTTTTGGTGTTCTTTACTTTTCTAATTTTTCAAGTTAATATTGTTGGCCAGTTTAAACTCTATAGCAGGAGTCGCCAAACTTTTTTGATCATAGACCCCTATATAATTTTTCGAAATCTGCATCAACCCTCAAAAAAGTAATTTTCAGTTAATTAAAATAAAACTATCTATTAGGTACTGTGTTTGTACATTTATTTTATGATTTTAAACATTTATTAAAGTAATTTTACATTGTGTAACAATAGTTTTATGAAAAATTGTGTGATTTGCATATTAAGAATTGTTTTTCCTTTGACCCCCAATCCACCCCTACTTTTATTAAATAGACCCCTGGTGATCTATATAGACCGCTTTGGTGACCTCTGCTCTATAGAGATCCTATATTATTGTATTTCTATAATATAATGTACTTAATTAAAAATATAACAGAATTTTGTTTAATAAATCAAATTTAAATATGCTTTTTTTTTTTGTAATAATTGCTAATCTTGGCTTAGAAGTTTCCTTCTTTGTTCCAACATAACTGAATAGATTAACTCAATGCATTAAATTGAAGGGGTGTTAGAATATATTTTATAAATCCAAAGAGTGCAATAGAAAAGGTTAAAAATCATTGATATAGATAAATTACTTTCAATTGAATAAGAGAAGAATGTGATTTGATTGAACTGCATAAAAATACTATTCTTAATTATGTAAGAGAGTTTGTTATATTTAAATGTGAGATACTAAAATAAATTGTTAAAGTAGTTTCAATATGTGGCAACTGCTATTGATGATGAAGAGTTGTCATTTGATGTAGTACCTTATTTCTTAGTTCCCCCAACTAGCTTTAGGTAGACAATTTAACATATATCAAGTCTAGATAGTTTGACAGTGAAAACCTGAAGCATTTGCTCATGCTAATTTATAATACAGCTGTTTAACTTTTATTGAATTTGAAACAGTTTGAAAATCGCATGAATTAACATCTAAAAGTGTTTGACATTTCTTATACATATATATATTGACTTGTATTTAATAGTTAATTTTTTAAGTTCATTATTAAGTAGTTTCACTTAATTGATGTATATACTGTACAATGTATGTTGAATTAAATATTTTCATGGATTATTTTAATAAAGAGTAGAAATAAAGATATTATATCTATGTAAACAGTATATATACATATATTATTTTCCTCAATAAGAAATCAGTAGTACTTGGTAAAACCTTTTTACTTCACTTGCCTTAGTAGTTATATTGTAATAATACTGAATGCATGTTTGTATCTATAATTATGATTTATGTTACTAAAGTAATAACACGTTTTTTTTTTTAAAAAAAACAGGTTATCCTCCTCCACCATCTTATCCCCAGTCAGGTTATCCTCAACAAAATCATCCATACCCTGGAGCTGGACAGCAGTATCCGCAGTGGCGCTAATGATCCATTTACTTTTTCTCTTTTTTGGTTTATAATAAATGTATCCTATCATTTTTTGAAGGAATGCTTTTTGTTTGACCCTTTAAAATATTTTAATTAATTAATTTGTAATAAATATTTTCTGTTTTTTTTTTCTTTTAGGGACTGAAAATGTATATTTTATTATATATACTGGATTATATATATATTATTTAAATTTATACCGCCTTATAAATACGAGCTATTGGATTTTTAATTTAAATACCGTACAATAATGCTAATCTATTTTTATTTCATCCTTATTAGGAAAAAGGCATATTTATAATTTATGTACAAACTTCTTTTATACACGTTTTTCCTCTTATAATTGAATATATATATACATTTGCATGCATAAATGAATCTTTTAAAAGACTAAAAAAAAATATTTTTATAGCATTATTTACATAAAAAAAAATTATTTCTCACATATCTTGATATTATTAAAAAAAATTTCTTAATGTTTTTGTTGTTGATGATGATGATGATGTCAGGTTAATATGTGTGACCTGCCGTTTTGTGACAACAAATTGAGTATTTAAGATATAACACAAAAAGAATCAGCTACTATGCCCCCTTCCCAAACTTCCTTGTTAAATAATTTATTATTATTCAAACATGTTTTTATTAGTAATTCCTTAGCATTTAAAAAGTATAATTTATTTTAGCCATAATAATTTACCATGAGGTTACATATTCAAGTTAACTAACTGAATGATGGAAGTTTGGAAAATAAGCAATTTGTTATTGATGTCTTTTCTTGAAGTAAATGAGGACTGCTGTATAATTCACTTTTTATTTTTTCGATATTAGTGAAAATTAATGCCTACTTTTTGTAAATGTTTATTTTCAAAATGAAAGTTAATAGAATCAAGGAGTGACAGTTTACAATGTAAATTGATATTTTATGATAATTAATAAAGCATTTCATATAAAAGCTCACCTGGTTGTTGTTTTTTGCATTTAACTCTTTAGTTCATTAATATATAAAACAGACCTTTTAATAAATAGTCCACTGCAGAGTAAAGGCTTTTTTAACAGTTTCTCTCAGAAAAATAATTAAGAAAACAAGTTCATTAGACTTACCAGTTGTCTAGTAGTGAAGCTTTGAATGATTTTTCAGCCTTATTTATTCCGTAATTAACCAATAGCTAGAGACCTTTTTTACTACCAAGTTTTATATTAACTGTGTTGTTGACCTGTAATTAATAACCTTAGATTGTAAAAGCTCTATCTCATTCTTTATCTAATTCAGAATTCACAAACATTAGATGCTTTAAAATATTTTAGATATGCAGTGCCTGAGAGAAACATGAAATAAAGAATTACAAAGATTAAATATAACAATGGGTTAAGATCTTAAGAAAACACTAGCCTGAGTATTATATGGATAATAATATTGAAATAGATTGAGATAGCTTGGAAAATTGTAGTTGAAAAAAATCCAAAAATCTGTAACACTATGGGAATAAGTATGGGAATGGCAGAAGTTGGAACTGTATGAAGACAAACTGTTGCAAGCATATGCTTCTCGTAATGATTTCTTTCCATCAAATTTAAGCATTGTCATTTATTTCCACTTTAGTAAAAACATCTACCCTTTATTCTTAGGCTTTTATTTTTAACTTGTATTCTACACCATCGGCACAGTTATGCAACAACACCACAACCGTTTCCTATATTTAGTAGGAAATCATTCTACAAAGAATCTGGCAAGTATACCTTTACATAAAAAAAGAATACCCGTGGCAACCAATAGATTCTTGGAGGTAATTCTTCAATGGGCTTTTATTTTTATCATTGAAAAACTTCAATTGTGAAAAACAGAAAATAATAAAATGAGGCATAATTACATAGCAATTCATATATAATGTATGTTAAGTTCTGTACTAATCAATGTATTCCATGGCTTTCTCCATTTGCATTAGTATTAGGGGCACTAATTTATAAATTTACTTGAAAGCCATTGAAGCTTGTGAAATGATGGTCACTAGATGGTGATGTCATATTCACTTCTCCAGACTGGGAACAGTTTCCTGCAATTGCCCTTCATCAGTGAGAAACAGAATTTTACTGATACATCTAAAAGCCATATTACCAAATTAATAATTTGAGATTCAAACATATTATGTTTAAATCCTTTAAATATCATTTAGATTTACACAAGTATATTTAATTATATAGATTACACATATAAAATAAAGCAAATTTTTAGAATTCTAGAATTAATAAATCAATTTTTTTTTTTTTACTACATATGATTTAAATCACAGAGAAGATTTAGGCTACTTTTTTTGATTTTATTGGTAGGGCAATTGTAGAGTCATGTCTCTAGCTGTACATGAAGTATTTTCCAAATAAAGAATATATATACTGAATATTCTTAAACTTAATTGAATATTACCATCTACTTCCAAGATAAGATTTTTTTTTAACCATACAAGAAAATGGTTGTTTTAAATAATAATTTAAAGAGTTTTGTTTGTTTGTTTTCATGGTACTCATCTTTTAGCTAAAGATGCCGCTCTATGGTGCGGTTTTCGCGCCAAAACACATAAAAATGCTGTTTCTGTGGCCGACACGTTCGAACTCGCGTTTTCTATAATACAACTTTTTTGTTGTGCTACAGAATGCAGGCCGCTATGTCACGTCACAGTACAGCATGTATGTCGCATAGCAGCAAATACATTTTCTGAATTCGCACAATTTATAAAATAATTACGGCTTGATGAGAGAGTTTGTATTTTAATTGTATTGAAATGTTGTTTTCATTGGATTTTTTTTAATTTTAAACTATTGAAATGTTCAGATTTTTTAAAGCAATAATTATAAGACTTTTTACAACGTACTGTATTGAACTTTTATTTGGGAAAATGTTAAATATCTATGTTTTTATTGAGTTGCAATTAGGTAACGTGTCAAGTAATGTACTGTTAGTAACATTCCAAAGCAAATATTATAAACATGTTTAATAAGTAAAGAAGACATTTGTATGTGTTTGTTGTTGTTTAAAAAAGTTTGAGTTTCTTTCTTTTGTCCGAGTATGGTTACGATTTTGAATTTTTTTATTTTAGCATTACAAACAACAGAACACTAACCCTAAATCTAACTATAACAACTTTTACTTTTATTACGATTATTATTTTTTAATTAAACAACAACAAAAAAAGTCGTAACACAAGTAAAAAAATATCCGATAGAAAATTGATAAAAAAAAAAAGCCATAACACAAGTAAAAAAAATATCCGATAGAAAATTGATAAAAAAAGGCCTTAACACAATTTAAAAAGTATACGATATAAAAAACACGAATCAAATTGTAATTTGTTGCTTTTATTTATTATTATCATTTAAATTGTATACATTAATAAAAAATAATATTTAAAAAAGACGATTTTGTTTTGTTTTTATTTTCGCATTACAAAAAAGCACAGAAAAATTATTAAAATCAACGGCCCGTGAATGTTCATATTTTATAGTTTTAGCGTGAAAATGGCGCCATCCAACGGCATCTTTAGCTATAAGACAAGCACCGTTTTCATTAATAATTTAATTCCTGTAAAAAAAAATTAACCTTCTTAACTTTGTTGCTTCACCAGCAATGGCATTTCTATGCATTTGAAAGAAGAAGAAAAATGTGAATTACAATGAAAGTATTAGTAATGCAGATTTGATTGAAACTTAATCAAATTGTCAGTTTGCAATAATTATTTTTTTTGTAGGCTGCTGTATAAAGTTCCTGTGTTAGCTAGTTCTGAGTCATGCTAAATATGATTATACAAATGATATAATTACAAAAAAATATTTTTACTATACCTAAATGATGTAATTCTTTATCATTTATGATCCCAAACTTTGTATTGCTTATTCATAATACTGTATAATCTACCTTCACATATGGGGCAGAATAACAGGAGTAGCTATGGTACTATAGTGAAAAATCACTTGTATATTACATAGAAGAAAGCTTTAAATTCTTTGCAATCAGTGGAAGATATGAACTTTGCAATCCTAGCGTCTCTTAGATCAACTTTTGGCTAAATAGGCTGTTTAAATTATTGCCTGGAAATAAATGGCAGGGGTGAATGTTCAAATGAAATGACTTTATGAAAAATATAGTTATACAAATCATAATAATTCTTATCATTATGTACAACAGTTATTAGATCTGGTTTTGTAGATTAATTTCTTATGGAAATTTCCAGACTTATTTCAGTGGTTGAAAAAGCATAATGGTGCTTTGTTTATCCATTTAAGATATTTTTTGGCATTCATTGTTTAGTGATCTCAATACTTCTGCATCGACTAATTAATATCCAGAAAAATGATAGCTCATTTTATCCAATTTGAAGTACATGATGAGTCACACCTTAGAACATCCTCCACCCAATTTCTCTCACTGTTTTTTCTATAATCTATTATAATGATATTCATTTTTTAAAGCACATTAAATTTTGAATATTTTTATTTCTATTTATTCTCCCATTGTCAGCTTTGAAACATTAAACAGAAATTTTGAACACTGACATTTTAGCTAATGAAACACAATTTTTTTTCTTTCTCAGACAGGTATGACATTTCATCTCACAAGTTTATGAACCTTAGATCAATTTTCTGTCAGATGCTACTTACCATCTTTTAAACTATCCGTAAAAGGAAAGATGCTCATTTGAATATGTGTTTTCATTTTTGTTCTATGTGATGTCAAAGCTATACTGATAATATGACCAGTTACTGTTTATGCTATAGTATAGCATTATGTTGTTACATAATTATGATTGTGTTTGTAATCTGCTACATTTTATTCTTTTAATTTAGCTTGATAGGAACTATACAGTTAAATCTAAACATTCTTCAATAGTAAAAGCAAAAGAAAGAGAGGTATTATTATCAGTTATTTATAGAATCTGATCATTTTTATTTTGCATATATGAATCTATAAAATTGTATATATATATATGATAAAAAAAGGTCTTTGTACTTGTAATAAACAACTTTTTTTGTTTAAAGTCATAACCTATATGCTAGCAATATCAACAAGAAAATGGTAGGAAACCCATAATATAAATGTTAGATTTATATTACTCTCTAAGCAAATTTTGTAAAGATATACATACTATTTTATATTAATGAACAACCTTTATATAAACTCATAATCCACACATTCACCATATCAATAAGAAAGATAGAAAAGCAATTAATATAATTAGATTGGGACATTGCTGAAATAAAATTCATTATATCTATTATAAAGAAAAAAAGATGTTAACTGTAAAAATATTCAAACATTTAATACAGAAAAGGTAGACATGTTTCTAAACTTTAGCTTTTATTCATGCTCATATATCATAATCATAGTTCTTAAGAGTGGCAAGATTAGTTATTCAACTTAACAGCAGATACCAAATGCAGATAATTCCGATTTATGCCCCAACAAGTTCTCATAGTGATGAAATAGATTTTTATATGGATGTACAAAAGGCTTTTGATCAGACTAAACAACATTTTAAAATTGTTATGGAAGATTTGATGCTAGAAATGATAAACAAATAAAACTGTTTTAGGTAAATTTGGTTATGGTAATAGAAATGAGAAGACGTAGACTTGTGGAGTTTGCAGAAAAAGAAAAACTTTATGATTTTTTTTTTTTTCTTTTGAGAAAAATATTAAAAGGAAATGGACATGGAAGCATGCAAATGGAAGTGCAACAGAATTGGATTATATTTTGACTAACAGAAAATATATATTTCAAGATTGTAATATCCTTAATAAATTTAACATAGGAAGTGATCATTGATTGGTAATGCAAAACTAGAGAGACAAAAATTATTTTAAAAAACCATATTTACATTGATATTCTTAATCTTCAGAAACATTCTAATGAATTTAAATTAGAATTTGCAAATCATTTTCATGCATTAGTAGATTTTGAACATGATTCAGATTTGCATGAAATTAATAGGAAAATAACTGATACACTTTTTAAAACAAAAATAGCTGATAGAAAAAAACAGCAATTGACCAAAAAATTTCTATTGAGATGAGAATTTATAAAGAAAAAGAATATGAAAATATATAAAAATGATTTAAGAAGGATTGAACATCCACTTTTGTAAAATGGTGCAAATAAGAATTGATATAAGAAAGTATAATTTTGAACTAGTAAGGAAAGTTGTAGAAGTGAATAAAAGTCTCAAGATTGTAAAACAACATTTTGGTATTGGTAGAAAACATCTGCAATAAGAAAAAAAGATAGCACTATTACTAAAAAAGGGATGACATCATGAAATGGGTAGAAGAGTTCTATCAAAAATTATAATATAGTAATAAAGAACAAGTACCTCCTACACCTACTATATCTTCTGAATTGCCCAGGATTTTAAATGAAGAAGTGATAAATGCATCACATGATCACCTAAGATCTAGATGCAGTGCTCTCAGATCCAAAGCTTCTCACTGACGAAGGCCACAAGCCAGAAACTAGTCTGGGGATATTGGATGAGTAGGCATTAGATAGGGATTTTATGCACAAGCCTTCTGGCATCCATTGATTACTCTGTTTAGCACAGGTGGCAATACTGTATGGAGAGTTTTGCTCTGTTTATCAACAATTAATGTGCTAGTATAGGAAATGTGATCATGTGATGCTTAATGGTTTAACACCAATCCTGCCTAATAGGATAGTTGTGGCTATGGTTGAAAGAGAGCCAAGGACACCAAAATATATGGGTGCTGAACTGAGTTCAAACCCATATGACTATATAAGCTATTGAGCTTAGATTGAGAATATTTTTTGTGTTTTCAATTTCATTCTCATAGTTTTGTAGTTAAGTAGAGATAAAAGGTGGTTGCTAGAGGGTTGCATTAGATCCTAAGATCTAGATGCAGTGCTCTCAGATCCAAAGCTCCTCAATGACGAAGGCCACAAGTCAGAAACTAGTCTGGGGATATTGGATGAGTAGGCATTAGATAGGAATTTTATGCACAAGCCTTCTAGCATCCATTGATTACTCTGTTTAGCACAGGTGGCAATACTGTATGGAGAGTTTTGCTCTGATAAATGCAATTAAGTTTATGAAGAAGGAAAAGCTTCATCTAGTGGTGGAATTATAATCTATATATTAAAAGAAGCAGGTGAAGAAATGGAAATTTTTTTTGCAAAGTTATATACCAAATGTCTAAATGATAAAGATGTACCAGATGATTGGAAAAATGCAGTATTAATATTTTAAAAAGATGATTAAAGAAGATATTAGAAATTGCAAATGTATGTTTTATACAAAATTTTTACCAAGATAATTACAATTTGTCTACAGAGAACATTCTATATTAACCAACCAAAAGAACAAGCTGGATTTAAAATGCTTTTAGTATAGTAGATCATATCCAAGTATTGAGAGAAGTTACAGAGAGGACCAATGAATATGAGTTGCCATTATGCTTTGGGTTATGAAAAGATATTTGCATTTCTTCGGTGATTAAAACATTGGATCATCAAGGTATAGACCTAGGATATTATATTCTGAAGAATATTTATAAAAATGCAACAGCAACAATTAGATTACATAATGATACTAGGAAGGTTAGCATTGAGAAGGGTGTAAGATAGGATGATTCCATATCTCCCAAACTTTTTATTGTAGTGCTGCAATAAGTATTTTGTTTTTTTTAAAATGGGAAGCTAAAGAAGTAAAAGTAAATGAAGATTATTTAAGTAATTTGGATTTTGCAGATGATGTAGTTGTTTTTGCAAATGCTTCAGGAAATGTTGCAAGAGTTATCAGATGAAAGTATGACTAAAGGTAAATGTTAAGAAGACTAAAATAATGTTCAATGAATTTCCTCTAAAGATTGATTATGGTGAGTTAGAAGTTAACAACTACAAATACTTTGGTCAGATTATTACTACAGGTGGAAACATAATTGATTAAATTAATTGTAGAATTAAACTTGGTAAGTGCTTTTGATAGAAATAACTTAATATTAAAAAGAAATATACCTATGTGCTTGAAAAGGAAGATTTTTAATAAATGTATTTTACCAGTTAATAGAAGACTTCAGAAAGAAGCGCAGAAAGATGCATGTTAGGAGTAATAAGAAGAAATTGAAAATACAATACATGGGTAAGAGAAAAAAAAGGTGTTACTGACATCATTGAAAGAATTAAAAGGCAAATGGAGTTGGACTGGATATATTGCTAGAAGAGATGATGGATAATTGAAATCTTAAACTGGATTCCAAGAGATTGAAAAAGACCCAGAAAGAGACCACATGTGTGATGGAATAAAAAATAGTGCAGGAATGATGTAGAGAAAAGAGGCTAGAAATCGAAGAAAATGAATTGAACTTGGAAAGACCATACTGCAGGGGTTTGATAATGTTTGACAATGATGATAACAATTATGCCGAAGAGAGCTAATAATTCTAAATATAGTATTACATCAAACAAAAAATTGTGTATATTTACAATTGATTACTCTTCATTTAAATAATAAAATAGCTGTGAAACATAGCAATTACCTTGAATTTCTGAGTTGTTTAAATTCCAAAGGAAAGATGCCTTTTAATACTGTGGTTTAAAAAAATGTCAATTTGAACTTGTCATAAACTTTGTTTTGATTTTATTTTTGAAAGTTTTTTTAAAAAAATGTTATAGGCATTAATGATTCATTCTTCCTAGAAAGCATTATAATTAGTGGTGGGGGGAGGAAGAGAGGGGATTAAAATCTGTTATAATGAGTCTTCTTTGTAAAATGAAAATTATATTTCTAGGTTATGTCATTGGAGAAACTTTAAATAATTTCTGCAATTGAGTAATAAGAAAACTGCCATTTTTTTACATTACTTACTATGCTCTTTACAAAGTCAAGTTTAATCATAATAAAAGAGCAAAAATAAATATTTTCTTACATTAAGATTTTAAAAAACTATTATTTTACAATATTTTTACTTTAAAAAAAGCTCATCTTAATCCAAACTGATAGATCAGTCAAATATCTAATTGAAGTTGGATATATTTATTCCAGTCATGTGATCAACTCTATCCACAGATATACAATTTTATTTTTAGAATATTAAAAGGATTAGAACATAATTATTCTATGACAGAAATCTTAACTGTTGAAGGGTGTCATTCAGTTTGCTTATAAATTGTGATAGAGGACTGTTTTACAAATATACTTAATTATTGCTAAGATAATCTTAGCAGGTCTTTTAAAAAGATTTGCCAAATTTAATTAGTTCTAGTGTTATTTTATGATCAATAATCATCATGCCTTCAGTTTTTAATCTAAAAGTTATGTTGCAGTCTGTTCCACCATGAATTTGACTGTACAATGCAACCATTACACAATTGATTTATAAATGGTGTAACAAAAAAAATAAAAATATCAAGTTCCTATATAAAATATAACTAAAATAGAAAATCATATAACATTCAAGAACTAGCTAAAAAATAAATTTTTACTAAAATGTTCTCACAACTATGGTTTCATCTATTAACAAATAGATCTACTTGTTCATAGATAAACCATGATTATAAAAGAATTTTAGTAAAAATTTGTTTTTAGTTAGTATTTTAATATGATTTTCTATTTTATTTATTTATCATTACTAGTATAGTGTTAGGCAGTATTCAAAGTAAAGATTAAATGAAATACAATACTTTATTAATATACTAAAAAGAATGATTAACACTCATTTGCATATTTAAAAGGAATTGCTAAAAAAAATATAAAGCAAATTTCTAAAAGGCACCAGTAAATACATAACAATATGTTGCATTTGCAAAGCTATGTAATCTTGGCCCAAATAAAGAAATTCAGTTAGTCAAAATGTATCTTGGGAGACACTGATGTAGTTTTTGCCAAATATTTGCAACCATGTGTTTGGAATGTAAGAATGAGTACAAATATATAAAGGAGCAGATAACAATGATAAATACGAATCAAAATCCTACTTCTAATGTTATATCACAAATATGGAATTGAAGTACTAGTAAGTGAGGTGATTTGAGAGAAGCAGACTTAAAGAACATTAATTATTATTTACAAGCAGCTTTTTACAGTGTCATTATTTTGATTTTACAATATCAATTACAGAAGGCTGTAAAATTAAAGAAAGACACAAAATATTGGATATTTTGTTGTTCAATGTGTATTTGCGAGAGGAAAATATTGGTTATGTGCATACTACCATCATGAATTTTTAGAACTAAGAAAATTGCATTAAAAATTTTATTACATTAGTCTAGACAATATTCTGTAATTAGGATTCATTGAAAATATGTGAAATTAAAAATTTCAAATTATTCACATGAAATGTAAATATGTTATTATTCTTTGAGAATTTGATGATTTTGTGATATTAGGTGTTTTTGTTTTTTTTTGTTATGGTTCCTTACATCATCAGAAATCCATGAATATTTGAATGTCACAATGAAAGTTTTCAAATCATGTAACATCTCATTAAGAAATGAATTTATAATTGTAATTGAAAAAGTAAATAAAATAGAGGGAAAAATTCAAGTGATATGTTATAATTTATTTTTTAATGACATTTTTTATATTAGTGTATATTTTAAATATATGATAAATAAAAGTTTGTTTAATTTTCATTGATAATACATATATACTAATAAGAATTATAATGTAACATTGCTTTGACTTAACTAAATTACAGAAAGAAATTTGTGTTTAACTCTAAGAAAACTGATTTCTCTTTGATATCTTAAAGAAATCAAGCAGAAAAAATTCCTAATATTCACTCCATATGTTCTTGTTGTTGCAGATATTATTACTATGTGATTATTTATATAATAAACAAAATAGATTGGCTAGTCATCAACATGCATCAATAGTGAATTTAGTGGCTTTTAATCTCTATGTCAGGAAATGTCATAGTTTTTCTTTTTATTTGTTTGATAATTCTTAATTGAAATATTAGTTGAATTTTCTTAAAGACAGGATGAATATGGGTGAATAATATATATATATTTGCAATCATGACAAACAAAACTAAATTATGGTCCTTATTCCAGGAGGTTATAAAGTCATTAGCCAAGGCAGCAGTTAGAAGCCAAAGACAGGTGCTAAGAATTTTTTGATTGAAGATTTGATGGTGATCTCTACAGCTGTAGATCACTTTGAAGTGAAGGAAGATTGCATAATATTAAATAGAACATTATTGAATTTTGTAAAGTTAAAATAAAGATGTGACAATTCATTTTAAAAGTGAACATGACTTTGTTACCAAGGCACAAATACTGGAAGCACAAGTGGAACCAGATTTATTATAAATAAAAAATGGAAGAACATTATGGAGATTGATGGTATAGCAGACAGAGTGACAAGATTGGTTATTCAACTTAAAGGAAGATTTGTTGTGATGAAAAGTAAGAATTTTTGTCTGAATGTACTAAATGCTTTTGATCAGACCAAACAACATTTTTATGTTGTCATGAGAGAATTTAATATTAGAAATGGTTGAAAGGTAAAAGTGTTAAGGATAAATTTGATTATGGGCCAGAATGAAAGAGGTCATAAATTTATGGAGTTCATACAATTTACAACTTTCTTTAACACTTTAGCAATACATTTTTTATATCAAAACTATTCTATCAGTTTCGACTGTCCTGCAGTTATCATCAGGGCTACAATATTCAAATATATAATTAATACAGTTGAAACTGTCAGAATAAAGTTCTGATATAAAAAGTAGTAGTGTTAAAAAATGTTGTAAATGGTATGATATATAAAAGTAGAAAACAATACATAAAAAAGGAAGAATAAAATTATTGATGGAGTTCCCAGAGGAAAAAAAATATATTATGAATTTTTTTATTAGAGAAAAATGCTTAACAGAAATGGATATAGAAGCCTTCAAATTAGGATACAGAAAAGTTTGACTATATTTTGACTCACAGAAAATGTGTATTTCAAGATTATAATGTTCTTAATAGATTAAATACAGAATATGATCACAGTTTAACAAGATGATAGATACATGTGAATACAAAACTAGAACAATTAAAAATATTAAGAAAGTCATGACCAATAGTTGAATTGCTAACTTTCAGAAACACTCCAATGAATTTAAATTAATATTTGAAAATCATTTTGAAATCTTAACAGACTTTGAAGATGCTTCAGATTTGACTGAAATCAATAAGGTAATTGATACTCTGTTGAGAATAGCAAGAAAGATAACTACTACAAAAAAACAGCAGTTTACTAATAAATTTTCTTTTGAGACAAGGTTATATATGAAGAAAAGAAGGAATGTGAATTTTTTTTTAAATAATCCTTTAAGAAGAATTGAATGTCTAGAATTTTATAAAATGGTTTGGCAAAGAAATAATGGTATAAAAAAAATATCATTGTGAATTATCAAGAAAATCTAGAGAAGAAAATAAAGATCTCAAAAGTATAAAACATCATCTTGGTATTGAAAAAAAAGTTGATTCATCAATAAGGAGAAAAAGATATAACTATTATCAAAAAGAGATATCGTGAAATATATGGAAAAATTATATAATAGTAAGGCATACGAAAACCATGTATCCCCTATAATTACTATATCTTCTGAATCGATGAATATTTTAAATAAAGTGAAACATGCAATCTATGAAGAAGGGTAAAACTCCATGAAATGATGAAATTACTATTGATATTTTTAAAGAAACAGGTGAAAAAATTAAAAATATTGGCAAAGCTATATACCAAATGTCTAAATGAAAATAAAGACAATTCATATGAATAAAAGAATGCAACAGTAAGCTGATATTTAATTAATAAGGATAAAGAACATATTACAAACCTATCAGTTCTATATAAAATCATTAACAAGGTAATTACGATTGATATATAGCAAACATTAGATTCTAACCAATCAAAAGAATAAACTGGATTTAAAAGTGATTTTAACATAGTGTATCACATTCAAATATTGAGAGAAGTTATAGAAAGGATCCATGAATATGGGTTGCTATTATAGTTTGGATTTGTAAATTATGAAAAGTAATTTCATGGTGATTAAAGCTTTGAATCATCAAGATATAGACCCAGGATACTGACATATTCTGAGGAATATCAAAATATAGTAATAAAATTATGGATAATAATATTAAGATTAACATTGATAAGGATATATGAGGAAGATGGTTCCATTTCTAGAAAACTTTTTACAGCACTTTCACAAAAAATATTTTGCCAATTAAAATGGGAAATTAAGGGATTAAAAGTAACTGAATATCATTTATGTAATCTAGGTGTAGCAGATTACATGGTTGTTTTTGCAATAATGCTTCAGAAAATGTTGCAAAAGTTATCTAATGAAAATAAGAAAAGACTGAAAACAGGTTAAAGTAATATAATCATTGGATTTTCTCATAAAGAATGATAATCATGAATTGGAAGAAGTTAAAAATTAAAAATATCTTAGATTATTAACACCGATGGAAACATAATGGATGAAATTAATCATATAATTAAACTTGTATGGAATGTTTTTGGTGGATATAACTTAGTATTAAAAGGAAATATGCCTATGTGTTTGAAAAGGAAGTTTTTTAATAGATGTGTTTTACCAATTCTTACTTATGGATATGAGAACTTGAACACTCAGCAAAAAATCAGTTCAAGAACTTCAGATCATTGTATGAAGTATGGAAATGTGTATGTTAGAAATAACAAAAAGATTCTAAAATGAAATACGTGGTTGTGACAACAAACTGGTATCACTGATATCGGTGAAAAATTTAAGAGACTGAAATAAATTTGGATTAGATATATTGCTAATAGATATGATAATAGATGAATAGTTGATGTTTTAAATTAGATTCCAAGAGATTGTAAGAACTTAGGAAGAAGTCACATGTGAGATGGTCAGATGAAGTAAGGAAATTTGCTGGTGAGATGTAGAGAAGAAAGGTTGGAGATAGTAAAAACTGGATTAAACTTAGTTAAATCTTCTTGCAATGAATCCATAATGGTTAAAAATAATAATGATGATGTCTTAACTTGAATCTTAGTATTTCAATGTGTTAATAGAATTTATTCAATAAGTTAAGCAGCAAACAAAAAATTGTTTAGTCTAAAGTTAAAAAGTTGAAAGAAAATACATTAATTAATTATATCATTAATGTACTAAAAATAATTTTTATTATTGGAAAGAAAAATAGCTTTGTCAAAATCAGATATTAAATTGTTTAATTCCATTAATGACTTTTTTACAAAAGTATAATTTTTTTCTGTGATCTATTGACTCAAAGTTCCAGTTTAGTTATAATTTTGATTATCCTCAATAGTTATTTATCAAAACTCACATCTCATATACCAAACCAAGCTAACTTTTCCATCTGTTACTCCAATCTTCAAATACTATTTTATTTTTTAAAATAAACTTCTTTCTTCCACCATTTTTTTCTAAAACCATTAGCATATCATTCAGAACTTCTTTACGTACATGCAGAGTGCAATTTCTTACTAATCTCAAAAAATTAGTGTTATTGTTTTTTGATTTTTTTTTTTAACTATTTTATATTGCTAATTATCTTTCCAACTGATCTTTTCCATTCTTTTTCAAATTCACATTTCTAAAGCCTCTAATATTTTCTCCTTGTTTTTCACATTGTTTGCAATTCTGTTTCAAAACAAAGCATTAAATAAGTCTTTTTTCTTAGATCTAATTTTAATAAGCCACAAAATGATTTCCTACTATTGTTAAAAGCCTGTTTAGTCAATGCAGTTAATATTAATTTCTTTATCATTGCTTCTTGCGGCTATCATCAATTAATTTCTCAAATGTTTTAAAGCACTAATCAATTTTACATCTTTCAATCCAGTGTTTAGTCTTGATTTTTTATTCTCACTATTTATTCTCATTACTTTAGTTTTATGCACATTTATTTCCATTTCAAATTCCCTACAAACTCTATCAATCTTACATAATATTTTGTTATGCTAATCCTTACTAAACACCACCATATTGATATACTAGACTCTTATCACGATGCTAATTCTGTCCTTATTAAACATTTAGTAACTCATACATAGAATTTTATTATTCATGTACAAATTTGCTGATCTGATTCGTTTCTATGGCTTTCATTTTCAATACATCAAAGTAATCCATTTCTCTTAAATTACTTTTCATGATCAATAAATAAGATTCAGCCTCTTCTAACTCTCAATAATAATTCTTACTCATGTTATGCACCCTATTTTTTTTTATATCCAAATCTTCAAGTGTATCTATTTTATTAAAAATTAAAAATAAACTACTATGAGAGATTGAACTAATTGTTTCAAAATCTTTATATTTTATAGAATTAGACCATTTCTCCAGTGGAACTATTTACTTAAATATCTTCTTTTTTTGATAATCTTTTAAGCTTAATAAATATAGTATTGTCTTTACTCCATAAGATAGTTTTAAAACTATATACATTTAATTTGTTATGCTTTCAATTTTTTTAAAAAAGCAGTGTTTAGTATTATTATTGTTGATATTATGTAATCTGGGGTGCTATTAATTGAACTTGTTTAGAAGTGCTAGTTTATCCACTTGCCATATACAAAAAGCTAAATAAAACTTTGAAATGTTTCAGATAGTGAGGAATTCTAAGCAAGACTAGAATATATTAGAGTTAACTAATTATACTCACTTTGGTTAAGAATTCAACTGGTCAGTAATGGGTATTTAACTATTTTATCTAGAGTAAAGCAAGACAGAAAAGTTGTTCAACCCCTCATAAAAAGATAATTGCCTAATTCTTTAGTGTTCCTCTATACTGGGATGGACTTTTATCCTGTTTTAACTATTATAATTAATTTTTTAATGCAATCGCGGAATATTGCTATTATTTTATATAGATAAGTAAAAACCATTGATTCCTACTTTTTAATGGGCAAAAAAATGTGTACATGCATATATTTAAATTAGGAGTAACTCTTTAATATTAACAAATAATTTGAAAAAAAAAAAAAATACAGCATATTCATTAAAATAGGATAATAAACTAATTTTCATCCCTAATTTTTATAATTAAAGTGAAAAAAGTTTTATTTTAAAAAAATAAAGTAAAAAATAGAGAGAAATGATTAGTGAGAAGTTTCCAAATCTACATTCTATTTGACAAGATTTTTTTCCACAACTCTAAGCATATGTTCCTGGAGATGTTTAAAATCAAAGAAATTCAAGAAGTAGCAAATGACATTTTAAAATCAGTACTTAATTTAAGATCTCACAAATACTCTTATGGTCCAGGTGAAAATGGAAAAATACTTTTTTTTTTCATGTGTTAAAGCATCGGCCGGGAATCGAACCCGGGACAACTGCTTGTAAGGCAGCTGTGTTGACCACTCGGCCATCAACGCTTGACGGAAAAATACTTTTCTATCAAGAGTTAATTCAAAAAGTTGATTCAATAAAAAAAATAACATGAATTGTTGCTAGCTGGAAACTGGAATAACAACTATTTTATAATCCAGGTCTTTATCTTACATAGGATATTCCAGAGCTATTAAGTCAACTTTTTAAAAAATTGAAGTGAAAAATGCCACCACACAGATAAAACTTAATAATGAATAAATTGTCATATAATTCTTTTTATTAATTTCATGTTAAATTTTTATAATTTAAAACATTTTTTCCTCTCATAAATATTTATTTTTAAGTTGAATAAAGAAATTTACTTATTTTTAAACTTGAAACAATTAAAAATTTTACAAAGGACCCTCTAGTATTTCTGTATTAGAATAAAAGTAAGCATAAGAATTACGAACAAAAATTATATTAGTTTTTATCTGCTTTTTGTATCACTTATTTTTTATATATAAAAAAATAATAATTACAATTACAAATAACCAATTATTTTTTCTTTTGTTTTTTTATATATTGCTAAAAAAATATTTAAATTTTGATATACAATAATATTTTTGAAAGTATAATCTATCAATTAGAAGTGATAATTATAATTAAACAAAATATTTTCTTGTTTAGTTGTTATTTTTTCTTATATTTATAAAGCAATAAAAAACGAGAAAAAAAAGCACAAAAGTTTGACATTTTCATTCTACAAGATATTATAATTTTAAAAATATTTAAAATAATATATGTATTTTTGTTTTATTTTTAAAAGTAGCATTTACCAATGCAGATTAAATCATCTATATAAATATAATGTAGATAAAATAGACCAGAGGTCCACAATCTTTTAGTGGTGTTGTGCCACTCTATGTTAAAATGATATCCCGAATGCCAATATTATTCTACCAATCTTATTATATATCATATAAAACTGAATAAAAATATTCAACCTTATGATATACCCACATTACACTACATGGATAGTTCTCTTATCATCACATTTAAAGGCATTGTTTCACATTGTTTATTTTACAAATCCAGGGAATATCTCACCAAAATATGCTCGAATCACATTTGTTTGAAAAATACAATGACCTATCAATGCTCAAAGAATATAAAAGATCACACAATAAAGAAGAGTTACAAATAATCTCAGATACAACATCCCCAGATAATCCACTGTTGAATAAGGACAACCACATTGAACATAATCTTAACAGCTCCACATCAGTTGAAGTAATAACATTAATAAACACACCAATGGAAAATCATCTCATCACTCCTGTTACTCAAAAAGATATGTCTATAAGTGAATAAAATGTGGAATACACAACAAATAACCCACTAAGTGATAATATGCCTGATGCTGATTAAGAAAAATGTGAATTTCTAAAAGTTGGGAAAATAAATGGTAAATAACATTGGATAAAAACATTCTAAAAATAGCACAACAAATTGCAGAGGTAAATAACTCGTATAATAATCAAGATTCTGTATCATTAATACACACCAACAAAAAAACTAAGTTTGCCCATTTAACAATAGAAAACATTTCCTATAGTAGATATAAGAATTCAACAAAAATTAGATATCAGTAAAACTCAAGAACAATCCTCTTCTATTGCAGAAAATTATACAAAAAAAAAGTATTAAGAAAGAAAAAATCAAATATTACATTAGAGGTGTTACACAAAAAACACCTTCACTTATCCCATTTTCCAAGTATCAAAATGAATCACTCCAAACATTATAATGATATAGCAAAACAAAATCGACTTTTAAAGATAATACAAAAACACAATAGACAGGAAAAACTCAAAAACATTTTTAATAGTTAAGTCACTATGGTTTATTCTTACTATCAAAATGATTAAATTAAAAAATAGAAATTTACTTATTGTTCTAATATTTAAATACAGTATAAAACTAATACATATAACATAACACTTGGTCTTACTCTTAATGTATTTAAATGTAGCACAGGTTAATGTAAAGGGCAATAACTCATTTCATTGCTTATTTGCCCTCAGCAACTGGCTCACCCAGTTCAACTCATATATAACTCTCTTGACTGAAACAAAATATTCATCACATTAAAAAATGAATCCATATAGATATCAATAAAATTGGATTCCTTAAGTTATCACAATCTTATGTATCTGCAGCTGATGTAGGAATGATTATACACCACAATTCACAACCTAAGCAGTTTAAAATGTTATATCTTGATTCCAATATAAAACATAGAAACACACTATCATTCTTCTCTCACAATAAACATAATCACAGTATACCTTTACAACAAAATGGAATTGATAATGACATTAATAAGACAGATAAATTTTCTTATTATTACCATCCTATAATTTTAACTAGTGATTTCAACATTGGGAAGAAGTAACTCCATCGGATTAATGCCAGATTCATGAGAGCAAAAGAATTCTTTCTACACCAAAAAAACACTTTGCACTAACAGATCTTTTCTACTCTCCCAACTTTCATTTTTTTATCAATCCAACATTAATATCTATAAGCTTTTCAGACCATCTAGCACTGGTAATTAAAATTGAGTTAAACTTGCAAAATCAACCAGTATTCAGACTTAACACTAACAAGATTACTTCTAAAATCCAAATAAATAAATATTATGGAACTAAATCCTGCCGAATTATGATTTACATTTATAAACACCATCAAATCTATCATAAATTTTTATACTAGAAAAAATAAACCCCCAACTAGATTGGTAAAAGAATTGGATACAATACATCTTCAATTAAAAAAATATTTCCCCTTCAAGACTACATTTATTCCTTTAATCATAACTCTCAAACAAAAATACAAACACACATGTCATGCATTGATAGCCGAGAGGTCAGCACAGCCACCTTGCAAGCAAGCAGTTGGTTGCAAGCGGATGTTGTGGGTTCGCCTCTTGGCCGATTGCTATGACATGGAAAAATACAAACACGCACAACAAATATTGGCTAATTATCTATTAAAAAGTCAAAAATATATAAATGGCAGATCCCCATAATTGGTCAAATGGATATATACAATGGGTCCTTAATTATAAACCAAAAGCAATAATACCATCATTCATTTTGAAAGATTCAAATGTCATAACAAGAAAACGTATTTCACCTTACATGCTATCCCAAACTTGCCCATTTTTTATTTGGACATTATGTTGAATATCATGGAATTACTAAATCTGATATTGCCCTCAAGTTAAACAGCATTCCTGATAATATTATCTTGTGCAATACCCAAATTCCTGCTTAATCATCTCAACCACTTCACACTTTCAACAATTCACAATTTAATTAATCATTTAACCAAACAAATCCACATAATATCACAACTTTATCCTACCTCTATGGTTCTCTTCCTTTAAAAAAATATTATTCCTTCCCCCTTGGACAATCTTAAACCCATATTCATGACTCCACTCCTTATTAAAATAGTTGAATATCTTATTAAAGATAAAATCCAATCACTCCTCCCTTCATTATCAAAATTTTAGTTTGCAAAAAAGATTTGGCTACTTCATCAGCAGCTATTCTGTTTAAAGTAATAATAAACCACATTAGGCAATGTAGAAAAATAGGATCCATTGCTGTGCAATTGAAGTGATCTCTGCATTTGACTCAGTTCCTATACCTAAACTACTATAGCCACTTATAAATAGAGAAGTTTGGATAATTCTCAATGGAAAAATACTTCTTGGATTTCATCCACATAATTCTATTCCTCAAGGCTCTCCTCTTCATAACTTATATAAACCCCTTTTTTTTTGGAAATAGAAAGCAAAATTCCAGGAATATGTATTCCTATGATTAAAGAATCTGTTAATCACATCTCCTATATGGATGACGTAGTTATTTTTCTCCCATCAAAAAAACTCTTTCCCTTACTTGACACTGTACTTAATAATTATACTAACAATTTTTCAATCCACTTTAATAAAACAAATCTTCTACTTGGAATATTCTTATAGGTAAAACCATTCCAATCATAAATTTTTAGGTTTCCAAATGCATATAATGCAATGAAAACTGCTATTCAAATTCTGCTTATTGTTTCAGTAGAATGCATGATCAATGCATTATGCTAAGGCATCACTAATCAACATTTTAATATTTCCTAAAATTTAATTATTTCTTATCCATTATTAAGCTTACTTCATTAAAATATATATATACCCTTATCACCAAACTAATCTGGAATAAAAAAGGCAGTAGTCCTCAGCATAATAAATTTGCAAAAACATATTAAATTCAATGGTATCTCATTACATGGCATTTATCTTCAGAGAACCATTAATAAAATGACTAAATTAATTAGTTTCTTTCCAAGTGTTACCTGTTAACCCTACTGACACTCCACCACCCATTAACAATAATTTTATTAAAATCTTAATAATTCTCATAAGTAAATACACTACTCTCTCACATAATCTATTTCTAAATAAAATTAACTATTGGCAAACATATGAAATTGAAAATATAATAGTATATCAAATAATAATCAATCTTTCTTGTTATGTAATTACAAATACATTATAAAAAGTTCAGATGGCACCTGGAATCCAAATATCTGGACTTTCTTAATAAAAATACATGTCAAAGCCCTTCCTACTGATTATTTTCTCTTCTACAAGCAACACTCCACAAATATAGATCCATTATGTGCTCTCTGTCATAGAAATGAAGAAACATAACACTTTTGCATGGATTGTTCCTCATTTCTTCTTTGTCATACTCTTATTACTAACATGACTCATTCAAACTCACTAATAATCAACAACCTTATACAAAATATACAAAATGGTTCTTTTCCCAATATAAGAATGACTACATTCATTCTTTTTACACTCTGTTTTGTAGGATGCTATCTAAGCTTTAATCCCACATCTCACAATACTAAATCACTCTTTCTAAAAAAATAAAAATAATAATATTAAGGCTAGAGAGATCAAACACATGCACCAACTGATATTTTTGCAGCTACATGGAATCTGATTTTATTAACCATAATCCAATGACTTGGCTATTGAATATACTAATTAATATGCATTAGATATATATTGCTATTGTTCAATTATATGAGCATCTATCTTATTGCTTTTCTACTTGAAATCTCTTTTGTTTTAATAAGACTTATAAATAATCTCCAATATATATAGTAAACCATCAAACATCACATAATCAACATTTTTTATGCTTTATTCTTTATATGTGTATATAGCAGGGGTGGGCAATTGTTTTGGCTTGGGGGTTGCAAAAGTTGGCGGAGGGCCACATCGGGAGTCACTTTGTAAAAGCGAAGGTTAGCAGAGGGCCTCACCTTCTTTCATGACACAATAAACACACTGCTTTATTTCCTGTATTAACAAAGAAATATTTGTCCTTTCTTCATTAAACACATGACATTCATCACCGATTTTACATTTTTTTGAAGGGTTCATGGTTTCACTAAAGTTGGAAATGTATATATTTGCTAATGCAAAGACAAAATTGAAATTAACCAGATCAACTGGAAAAGCAATGCACATCGTATCTACACTGCATGTATATTGAAGTGGCCATTCTAGTAAAAAATACGAGACAAATCTTTGGTCACATACGGGAAGGAAATCTCAGTTCAAGGCGGATTTTTCTGATTGTCTTGGTGGGATGCATAAAAATTCTTAGCAGGCCGCATATAACCCTCGGACCACTATTTGCCCACCCTTGGTATATAGTAAACCTAATACAGTTAATTTAAAACTAAAAATTAGTTCGGGATAATGGGCTTCAAAAGTATATGTTATATACTTTTGAAGCCCAATATAACTGGATCTTATATTATTGGCCATTAAATATTTGAAAATATATAGGATCATATGCGAAAAGTATGTTTTGTTAAATTATATTGTATTCGAAAGACATGCTTAAAATTTCCTTTGACATGGAAAAAAATTCATCCTCTTGGTGCTAAAAAATGTGTATTCCTAATAGTCAAAACACCTTTAACTTTCAATAGTTTAATTTAAAGAGTTGATTAATTAGCTCTAATAAAATAAAACAAGTATTTTTCTAGCATTCATCAAAAATGTTTCAAAGAAATTCATGTTAATGATATAAAAAAATCAACCAGAAGCTAAGTTTTTCACATATTCTTTTTTTCAAAACTATCGACATTTGGAATTTTTCTCTATAAGAAATTTGTTTTAATTACACACTAGACATTTAAAAGTAAAAAATAATAATTTAATTTCTTTGAGATCTGAACGATATTATCAAGTCTCATGCATTTGCGGACTTTAGTCCATGTATTAACCCGACTATCATCAACTATAAACTTTATTTTTCAAGTAAACATCCAAACTTGAAATATATTATTACATAAATACAAATAGAAGTTTTTCAAATAAATTAATCAATATAATATTCTGCCCGAATATAAATTTACTTTAGACACGCAGTAGTATACAAAAATATCAAAGGTCAATTGACCATCAAAAAAAATCCAGGCCAAATTAATGTTCTTTGGAAATGAAAAAAAAACATCCCACTTAGCTCTTATCTTTATTGAAAATTACAAAGATTGAGTGAACATTAATTGCATAAAATAATTAATAAACTGAATCATGATTTACTTGTGAATCGCATATGCAAAATGTAAATGAATGTGCAACCGCGTGCGCTGTCATTAAAATATAAATTTCTACTATTTCAATTCAGTCAGAGTGCCATTGTTAACCGTTCTGCGTGCTCTAGGTTGCCGACCTCTGAAATAGACTATTATTTTTACATAGTACATATTGATTTTGTACATACATATATAGTACACACATAGCTTTTACTAATTTCTGCAGCTAAAAGCTGGCCTAGATTCTAGATATTTAGTAACACAGTTTTATGTAAAACGGGGATTATGTGATATAAATATGCCCTTTGTTTAAAATTTAAATGAAAACGTTCAATAGAATATTTTTGTATTAAAAAGTAAAATGCTCTAATAATTATTTTAATTTAATAATAACTTTAAATAGCATTATCATTATTAAATTTTAATCTGAATTTACAGCTATTTTACAAATGAGACATGTTAGAGTCTTTTTATTTCAAAATAAAATTCAGTACAATATAATCATTAGGAAATCACTTCTTCTACACATGCGCGTGCACGCGCATGCGTAGAGGAAGTGATTCCCTAAAGATTGTTACAAATCAAAAACAGCTATAAATAAATAACTCATTGCAATGTAATGTGTAAATATAAGTACTGTAATAACAATAATAATAATTATTTCCCTATGCATACTTAATACATTCACTTTGTATATTTTTAAAGGTAGGCTGATAATTTTGACTTTTTAGCAGTCTTCCTCAGAGCTTATATTATGTTTAATAAAAAACATGAAACATAAATTTTTAATTCACATGTTAAATGTGTTTTTATTAAACATGATGAAAGGTCTGAGAAGGTCTGTTAAGCAGTCAAAACTATTAACTTACATTTGCAATAATAAATAAATTGCATGTTATTAAGTGCACATGAAAAGTGATTATTATCGCTATTACTTACATTTACTATACTATAGCACATGTAAAAATGACAAGAGAAAAATGGTGGATTGTTTTACTATAGTATAATTGACTTTGAAAAAAGTTTTTGTTGATTTATATATAGCATAATCATTTATTTGTATAATTGCAAAAATAGCAATTTTAAAATTAATTATTAATAGCAATATTGCCATATCTCAGCAACCCTTCATAGCCATAAAATGCTGATTACAATTGTAGTTTTTTTTAGAATGCTTTCAACTTCCAAATGATACCAATATATATATGCACACATCTATTAGTATTAGTGACATGCTAATTTTTATATTTGCAGAGGATAGTTAGGTTAGATTCAAAACCTTAGAGTTTGAATAGCAAAATAAGAATAAAAGGTTATCATTGAGTAAAAAATTGCAGACTCATTTTTTATCATAGAAAGTCTGATTAGCTAAAACTCCAGTATACAAAATGATTTTACTCATTTACATAGTGTTTTTTTCAAATTGTAAATGACATATAGCTAGAGCAAATGGTATTAAAGGTACAACAAACAATAGTAAATTACCTGTGATGATAATCAAGACTTATCACTTAAACTACAGTATCTTAATGCTATTCTTATCTCAATTTATCTTTGGGCAGAGAATGTAATATGCATACATAAGAAGCAAACATGCTCAGGATTGGGCTCATCTGTTCCATAGAAGATTAATAAACTGTAATAAAGTTTATTATTATAGACCAAAAAAAAAAAAAAGGATACAGATAGTAATCAATCAGAATGTTACTTTAAATACTGTTACTTCATTCACAAAAAAAGTGAAATAGCAAAAGACTAATACTATAAATGTATCATAATGATATTCACTTCTAAAAGAACCAGAAAATTGAAACTGATAATATAAGACAAGACTAATTGGAAAATTTAAATTAATAAAAAATATATATTCTATTTTAGACTAAAATGTTTAATTTTAGTAGAAAAGACATTTCCACTCAAATTTTGCATGCAGCCATGCATACTTTCAGATTGCACTGGCACATGCATGTTGCAATTTGTAGATTTTCAAGAGTATTTACACTTAATATTAAATTCATTATACATGAAGAGGTCAAAGGTTAGATCTATTTTGAAGAAATGTGGGAGGTAAATAAACATCTATAATTTTTTGTATTTTTATAAAAATAAAAGATAAAATTAAAACATGTAATAACAAATCAGTATGAGATAGCATGGATGGCTGAGGCCTATATGAAAATCTGAGTTCAAGCCCTCTATATATTATATATTGGAGTGCAGGTATGAAAAAGCCTATACTATAGAAAAAAAATTCATATATTAAAGAAAATAATAAAATTGATTAGAAGCAATATGCCAAACTTGTGTTGAATTTACTAGAGAATAGTAAATACTTTAAACAGGCTTTAATCTGTATTCAATGCGTTTTAAACTATTTAATAATCAAGCATATTTTGCCAATACAGAGAACCTTCCAAACTATAACACAAGATAGCCACTTTTATAAAGATAAGAGCAGCCATCTTATCTTTAACCTAAATGTCCACTTGATTTGGAAGCATGAAGTAGTTGTTTTTTCCACTGTTTAAGCCCACTATGCTTCCAAATCAAGATGCTTCAGATTCGCCTATATAAGTAGACATTTAGGTTAAAGATAAGACGGCCACTTTTATCTTTATAAAAGTCGCTATCTTGGGTCATGGTTTGGAAGATTCCCTCTATCAGCAAAATATGCTTATTATGAATTTTAAAGCATATTAAATACAGGTTAAAGCCTGTTTAAAGTATTTATATATACTTTCTAAGCACTCAATAAATTAATTACTACTCTTCAATAGAGAATAGTAAAGTAAATTTACAAATAAAATAAATCAAGCAAAAAAACATGTAAAGTTTTTCTATACAAAAAAAAAAAAAATTAGAAAAACTAAATATATATATAATTTCAGTTCAGAAAAATAAAGCTATTTAGTTGAGAGAATGTTTGTGTGAGTAATGTAACTTTAAAACATGTGATAATATGTTGGAATATTTCCATTTTCTATCAGTAAATGTTGAATGTCTGGATAACTTTAAATTATATTTAAACTTCTCCAAATACAAACAACTAAGTAATAACATACAAGTTAGTAGATATCTATGTTCTCTACTAACTGTGTTATCCACTAACTTGTGTACTATTACTAATAATTGTTTTATTTGGAAAAGTTTTAAATTTTCTAGACATTCAACATTTAATGATAGATGATGGAAATAGTCCATCTGATTATCACATCTAAAATACTATTATCACAAACTTTCAAGCAAATATTAACGTTAAAACATGTTTAAGACAGAATGGATTCCATAAGATATTTAAATCAGATGAACAACAAGATGTAATTCTTTTTTATGCATTATGGATATATATAAAAAAGAAGAGAAATATTAAAAATAGATTGTCAAAGTTTTAAAATAAAAAGAAAAGCAATGATAATATATATTTAGACATGTCCTGCACAACAAAACAAATAAAAGAATGGTATTTTCAAAATAAAGTTTCGAATTTAGCTTTTCAGAATGACTTATTGCCTTGGAAAAATTATGATTTTTTTATAATAGAGCAAAAATGCATCAAAAATATTAAATTTATAAAATAATAAACGTAATAGCAAGTAAATAATTATAAGACAATTATATATCTAGTTACCTAATTCTAAGGCAGTATGTAATTTGCTTATACTGAAAATTTCATATAAGTAGAAGAAATTTGAACTCAGGATTTCTGTCTATCCACTCTCCATTCCATCTCAAGCAACCGATACATATGACCACACACATGTGAAAAAAATACATAATTATTTTGTGCTGAACCAGCACTTATCCATTGGGCCTGATCACAATCTACCACATATATACACAATCACTGTTTAGTTTATATTAAAAGTTTGAGTAATTGCTATCTTAATATAAACCAAGCACTGATTGTATAAATGTGTGAGCGATTATGAACTGGCACAACTGACAAGTGCTGTTTCAGCATGAAATTCGTGTATTGGGAGTCAAGTATCTTTTTTGCATGTGTGTGGTCATGTGCATTGGTTGCTTAAGGTGGAATCAAGAATGAGTAGACTGAAAAATCCTGAGTTCAAATCCCTCTACTTATATATGTGAAACATTCACTATAAGCAAGTTACATACTGCCTTAGAATTACATATTGCTTGGGAAATAGATACATCGTAGTATAAGTTCAGCCCATCTCTCTCCTGATAATATATATGGATACATAAAGGTCCAATAATGAGAGATTATATTGATGTAATGTCTACATGGGTATGATTACAATATTAAATCCAATAAAGATTTTGAATGTTCCATCACTGAATTTTCAATGAAATAGATAGTTGAATAGTTAAAAGGGTGAGAAGATTAAAACCTGTCCTTTAAAATTTAAGGAATTGCTATCATAATATAAACTGAGCACTGATTGTACATGTGTGTGGAAGATTATAATCTGACCCAACTGATGAGTGCTTGTTCAACATGAAATATATGTAATGGAGATTGTGTATCTTTTTTGCATGTGTGTGGTCATGTATAACAGTTGCTTAAGATGGAGTGGAGGATGACTAAACTAAAAAATCCTGAGTTCAAATCCCTCTACTTACATATATTTATCTAAGGATATCTAAGGGACATTTTGTATTTAGAAACTTAAATGAATATGAGGTTCAAAACCACTAAACACTACAATCACCATTTCTTATGCTTACACAAGCTGTTTATACAGAGGCTAAACTCTCCGTGCAGTAATTCCACCAGTACAAGCCAGAGTAATCACTGTGTTTTCATTTTGCACTCAAAGCTTTATAATTAGCTAATAAGGTAGAGAATTGCATTAGATCCTAAGATCTAGATGCAGTGCTCTCAGATCCAAGGTTCCTTACTGATGAAAGCCATGAGCTAGAAACTAGTCTGGGTTTACTGGATGAGTAGGTACTAGATAGAGATTTTATGCAAAACCTCCTTGCATCTATTGATTATTCTGGCTTGCACTGAGTGGCACTACTGTATAGAGTTTAGCCTCTGTATATATGAGGTTCAGTTAGCATTAAAATAAACAAACAATCAAATGGCTTTATTGCTTGAGTTCATAAAAGTTTAAGTAGAGAAAGTGACATAGTTGTTTGAGATCCTATGAACTACTCATTCCAAGTCTATCAATCTATCACTGCAACAAACCATCTCAGGGTTTTGATAGCATTAAATGTTTATAAATGGAAAAGTAGGAAAAAATATTAAAATATAATCTCTATAAATAATAATAGTTGAATGATAAAGATTATGTGATATCAAAAACATTTACATATAAAATCTATCAGTCTACTAATATACAAAGTATTTTTATTATTAAAACGTAATTGAATAATGTGATTTCTTATTTTGATTTAATATAAAGACTCCATAATATAATGATTACAGATTTACTATTATTTCCAGGACCTGATTTTCATTTAATTAAATATTTCTCAAATAAGCTTAAGAATTTTTCAATGGCCACACTAGCGCCCTCCATTTTGTTTAGTAAATGATGATCTAGATATTGTTAATCTAGAAAGCAAAAAAACATGATCTGGATTGGTCAAATGAGTGTTGACCATTAAAAAAAATAATTGTAAGACAATGCTGCCTTTATCATCAATAATTTTTAAAATGATATTGCGAGTCTAAGATTCTGGTCAATGAGTGAAGAGAAACACCAATATTTTAGACAATCTTCAAATGATAACTCAATATTGCATTTTTAAATATATACTTACGTAGAAAATTTCATTCCAATTTTTGCTAAAATATGTGTATACAGTACAGTGGAGTTGTGGTATTTGTTATATTTTGTAATACGCCCCTCTCATGTAATTATGTATAACTCACGTTTTGTTGATAAGTTTTGATTACTATAGAACACGTATTATTTATTGAACTGCAAGAAACTATAATATAATATGCATTATATAAATTAAGATTATAATATAAACAAAATTTAGAAATAATATAGCTATTAATAATAATTTGAGGAGCTCATTTACACACATAATTACTATCTACATATTCACTCATTAACATTCACTCAAAAAATAAAAAACTTATTGCATCCTAATTTTAATTTTTAAATAAAATGAAGTACAAAATATCAGATTTCCATCCCAATTGAACACACTTTGGAAGACTTTATCAACTTCAGAATCTATACTGTCAACCTCACTTGCTGTTACTAATTTCAGCTTTCTGATATAAGAATGTTGTAGAGTTATTTTTTTCTGCCACGATTAAATCAAAAACTTTCATTTTGCCATTTAAGAAATATACTTTATAAATTTTCTTAAATCTTGTAAAATATTTAGAATTTATCTTAGAAAATATTTTATTAAACTAAATACTGTATCACATCAAAATTTCAAAAGGATAAAAATAAATTAAAGAAATAAAAAATATATGCTTTCAACATAACTTGAAGAAACATTATTTATAAAAATACATGCACATGGCATTTTGGGATGGCGTAATGGCTGTTGCCATATCATAAAATTGATAAATATATGAATTTTAAAGCTTTTATTTTTTATTTACATTTTTTTTAGATAGCATATGATTGAAGTATATATTGATACAGGGCATATCATGGCTTCATTATATTTATATACATGTAAGTTTTAAACATACTAATGGAAATATTGTAATACTTTTATTAATATGATATACGTATTCTGCGTAAGATACAATCAAATAACACTTGATTTACAATATTTTTCAGGCCACTATCCTTTTTCCCCCCTAAAATATTCTCATTGTTAATGTAATTCTTTTATTCCTACCAGCTATTTGATCAAGTATATGTTAAAACTTAATTTTTTTATTAAAAATTACTGCTTTCAAAAGAATTTTAAAAAGAGATCGACTTTAGAAAAAAATCTTGTTCATAATCAACTACAAAATATAAAATTTTAAAAATATACATCAATATAGATTAAGAAATATTTTATGAAAAAAAATATTGGAATAACTTTTATGTCTATTGGCATTTTTTACATTTTCAACACAAACAATCCATCTGTGAATACATAATAACAAGTTATAAAAATATGAACAAAACACAAAAGAGTACAAATCTATCATATTTAAATAACACTTGAATAATGATAGTAAATGTACTTATAAATTTACATTTAGAATAAAACTAGTATTCTGTGATAATGATTTTTGCTCACTTCTGAATTAGAGGAGTTATTTATATCAAGTTTAATATCTATAAGTTGGAATCTTAAGTCTCCATATTCAAACAATTTCATATAAGTTCTTTAGTTAAAATTTATAATACAGCACTAAAAACACATTTAATTAAACTATTAAAAAAAATTTTTAATTTGTTTCAATTCAATATTAATTTGTAGATAATAAATTCTTCCTCTACAAAACATTTGCTAATATTTTCACTATTTGTATATGAATTTATTATTCAATTTGGAACATTCAAATTAAAATCTTCAAATCTTTCCACCATAACTTCATGCAGTGTTTGTGCACAATTCATAAAAATCAGTCATGTATTATGAGTCAAACAGTTTTTAAAATTATTTTAACCAATGAAACTTCAGTATGAAATAATAATTATTCAAAACCTTCATCATTTTCAACACAAAAATTTCTAAAAAGACTATTTTGAGGTGTTGCAATTGATCTAAGTTTTTTCAATGAATCAGACACCCCACTAATAATATTTGGCATGACTTTTAAAAATAAACTGTAAATTCTTAAGGGATTATATCCTTGATGTATCTCCTTAGTTTGCATAAGCAATTACATTTTTAAGTGGAATTTCTTTTTAAAAATGTTTAGAACACAAGACTTGGAAAATAATCATTCTTTTTTATTTTTGTTCTGAATCATACATATACAAGCAGCAATTATACATTTCCTGGCAATGTTGATTCATGGGAACTCAATTATTTATGTCATACAATTTTTTTTTTTGGGGGGGGGGCATTTTATTTATCCACCTTTGAATTGTATCATTACTATATGAAATTGATTTTATTTGTGTGGTGTATTACATAGTAGAAATTATTTTAAAAATTGTAGGAAAAATTAAATCACTTTCAATTCTTGTGGGGGGGAGGGGAGTCATATTTTTGGTAATTAAAAATGACATATTGTAGGAGGTTTGCAAATTATCACTACTTTATTGTAAGAAATACACAGAAATATTTGATAATTTTAGTCATTGCTCAAATTTCTCATGAATAAAATGAAGTGTTATTCATGATTTGAATACTTTTTTTAGCCCAGTGAGAAGGTTTTGTGATTCATTTGAAAATGTTCTTTACAAATGAAGATATTGGTAATACAATTGCTTTTGGTACTTGTATGCAATCACACTTCAATTACTCCATTTTTTCTTTGACTTTTGTAAGTTTCCATTATCTTTTCTAAATAATAATAATAAATATTGATAACAACAACGATATTCATATTTTAATGTGTAAGCATGTATTGTGTCATTAATGAAAGGTTAGCTTATTATGACTCAAAAATACTTTAATTTTTATACTGATGTGAGTCCAATCTGCTTACAACGATGTAACTTTTTTTTTAAAAAATAAGTTTATGCTGTGTATGCATAAATGTAAAGTGAAGTTGTCAGATTGAGTTGAAATTTGACTATGATTTATTTATAACAATATTTTATAACATAAACATGTGCAGTCATATATTTTAAATGTTGCTGTGTTATCCCAATATTTTAAACACCTATTAAATTTTTGGAGCGTAATGCCTCTTTGAAGGCATTAATTCTTCACAGAAAGTAATAGGATCCCTTTTGAGAATCAATGATCTAGAGAAAAATTAAGCCATTTCTTATAGAAAAAGTTCTTTGAGAAGTGACAGGAATTGATAACAACTTCTCAATCTTTCAAAATTGGCAAGTAAGAGTAAAAATATTTAAATCAAATAATTAAAAAACCATGGGATTTGTATAACATCATCTTGGAATTTTTCAGAAAAATATTTGTCTGTAAACACTATGCAAAATGCAATTTTATTATCTTGGAAGCATGATTGTGGAAATAATTTTTGCATCCTTAGATTTCAAGTGATCTGATAAAAAGCAAGACTTATAATTTTCTCTTTGAAAAAAAATAATTCTCATCATGCAAGAAAAAAAAAACAGCAATAATTTGCTGCAGATTTTCTGTCAACTTTTAACAATACAATGTCTTTATTTCAAGATTACATATACATATTCCTATATTACAAGGAACATAATGATAATAGTGATATCTTAAAAATTTTAATTTTAAACACTAAAATTTATTTATTATTATTATTATTGAAAATTTAATGTTTATTGAAAGATTATCTCCGCCCCCAGGATGCTACATCTATTAGCTTTAATCATATTTAGGCTGTATTAAAATGTTATTGGCTGTCAGATAAGCACAGTTTTATGTTATTTAAATTTAAGAAACAATGTACAGTTTATCATATATAAAATATATGTTTACTTTTTGAGATAAAATGCACATATCTGAATTTAGGCATTCGGATTAATAGTTTTCTAAACAACAGAATCTTGGATTCTCAGTGTTTTTTTAAATAACACCTGTCATTGATCAGATTCAAAAACTATTATTATTCCAGATTAATCATAATGACTGTGAAATTTATCCTACCATTGAATATGATTCTAGAGGCAATTAATTATTGAATATGATTTTGATATTTCCTTTAAACTTCATGATAGTTGTGTAAAATGCTGCAAAATTAACTCAAGGAATAAAAACAAATCAACAAAGAAGATATATGCTAATTTTCTCAGAATCCCTAAACTCCATATACACCAAAAGCAGTTTTAAAGCATGCTACAAAATATCTGACATTATAATTATATTTCTCTGGCTACTAATGTTCTACAGATAAAAATGTAACAATAATCAATTTACTATTTCTTTTTATTAACTTTGTATCATGTATGTTTTTCTGCAGGAGTGGCAGATTCAGAAATTCAAAATCCATGGATAATAACCCACTTCTGATACTTTCGTACTCATACTTCTTATGATCTTCTAAGCAATAAACTACTATTATTCATTTAATAATGCCTGATCTTTTAAAAGTTTATACTAATTACCTTCTTAATTAAATGTTTATTTAATACAATGAAGTCGTGTTCTTTTAATTTAGTTTCAGCACATAGCAGAAAAAAATAAATTCACACCTTCCGTAATAAATGAAATTCAAAGCTTTTTAAAAAAATTATCTTCAATAAATTATAAATCCGAAATTGCCTATTATATACATGTGTGCTATATAATCATATGTATTTATAATATATAGAAATAAAAAAAGCATAAAGAATTGAAAAAGATTGATTTATTTATCCTCTGAAGCAAACCAGTTAACTATGGGTCAAGGTTGATTTTTTTGTTTTGTTTACAAATACAGTAGTTAGGAAGTCGATATTTCTTCTATATTATATTTTCCGATCAAGTTTATATATCTATTCGTAATTTATTAATATATAGTTCTGTTTAATATATATTACAATTTAATTTTATCCTCCCTAAAAACTTGATTTGAAAGAGAATTAGCATTAAGCTGTACAGCATTAAAAATGTTTTCCTGTAGGTATATATAAAAAACTTCCTAAAATATTTCTAATTAGTATTAAACTAATAATGCAAATGTTTTGTTTTTTTAAGTATAATATTCAAGTCAATTAGGTATATATAAAAAACTTCCTAAAATATTTTTAATTAGTATTAAACCAATAATGCAAATGTTTTGTTTTTTAAAGTATAATATTCAAGTCAATTTCACATTAATATTTAATACCTATCAATTACAATAATAAAAAACCATAAATTTTTAATTAAATTTAACACTCGTTCTAATTATCATTCTACACACATAAAAATTTTGCTAATATTCAAGCAGGACATATTATCATTTTAATTGTACTCATGGCAAAACGCATAACAGTTCATTTCCAATACAACAGAAAAAAAAAAACACAATTTTACACTTTTCAGGAGTTAAGTAAATACAGTATAAATAATGTTCATGAACCTTCATGCGCAAGCGCATTTATTTTGTATGCATTTGCCAATAGATAAAAGTTATTTATGGTTTACAAAAAAAAAAAAAAGTATAGTATTACTAAATTTTTATTTTTTCAATAATTTCTTTACTATTATTTTAATGAAATGAAAATCTGCAGAATTCAATTTTATATTATAGCACACGTGACATTTTGTAGCTTTTTATCAGGCGAGCATATTTCTTTTTAATCTGAAATAGTTTAAGTAAAAAAAAATGGCTACCATTTCATTCATTAAACAATAATTACTATTGCATCATCCGCACTAGATAACGGTTAAAACCAACCATAAAAAACAGATATCTTCAACAGATTTTTTTTTTAATCACCCCTCCTCTTTGCTTTTGTTTAAATCAAATTTTACTTCCTGAATTTCTGGAGATCATTTGGGTGTCCCCCCAACTAACAAATCTTTCCAAGCAATTTACATTAATACCATGTAATTTTTGAGTTGAGAAAATGCCGCGGGTCTTATATTAAAAATATACAGTATTGTTTGTTATAAAATAATTGGAATCGGTTAAACATAGAAAAATTGCCTATATTCGAGATAATACCACCTGTTTAGTTTAAATTTGGAAAGATTGATGAATTAACATATATATATAGCATAGGGTTATGGGTTACTTTGTTATGAAAGCACTGTTACTTTTCTTTCCATTATATTTAATTTAATAAAACTTACCTAAGGCTAACCACAATTTTTAATTATTTTTGATTCATTTTTATAATATTTGGTTTGGCTTCAGTTCAGATAAGGATCCGCCCACTTTTTTTAATTTAAATTAAAAATAAATAGAAAATAAATTGGAACTTATTACATTTCCCTATAATAATTCACAATTTTGCGAATTTATAAAGTTTTGCAAAAAAAATACTTGACACGTAATAAGAATTCTGTATTCTTATAGCAAGTGGAAATAGTGTTTCTTTTTTAGATTTCAAAAGTTGTTAACCAAGTTGATAACCCATCACTTCCTCAGCGTTTTTATTTAAATTTGTCATCCCGGGAAAGTCTTGGCTACTTAAATTACGTTGATTAAGCATGAGTTATGGGCGGATCTCCTAAACATTTAACATTTTTAACTAGACGAGTCTTGTAATTTCTTGATATACTGAATTGTATTTTGTAGCTATTTTTAATTTTAAAATTGTGCTAAAAACCTATTTTTATTTTTTTTGTGGTTAAATCGACCTCAAAGGAATTTAATGTCATTCAAATCTATAATTACTTCACTTTCTAAGCAAATTATTGTTTATAATGGAAATCTTATTTTTTCCCGTTACTTTTTCAAACTTTTTAAGTTTTACTGAGCGGATAAACTGTATTGTACATTATTCTAAAATAAAATAGAAATATATTCTGTTTGCAGTCAGAATAACATTAATAGTAGTTACTTCAAAGTGATTTTAAAAAGTGTTTTGATATATTTCATTCTCTAATCGTTCTTACTATCTGATATATATACACACATATATATATAATGCATTATATTAGTTGAGCATTCCTAATTTAGCAGTGAAAAATTCTTTGCAGACTAAACACTGAGCAAAAAGTTGCAGTGAAAAATCTGGAAAAGATTTTTAGATATAGGAACGTATCTTTAAATATTAGTATTTTGATTGTTCAATCTATTATATTTCTGTGCAGTCCTCAGAGAAAACTTATACTCTTCTATTATTTATCAGTTCATTTATTGCCTGTTCAATCAGTTTTCTATTTTTATGTTCACTTGTCCTTTTTTAACACTTCCGGTTTTGACAAAAATAGATTTCTGATATTTTAATTTTGTATTGGTGAAAACTTTTTGAGAATAGCAAAGAAACATTAAGGCCTGAATTTTTGCTTAAAGATCAAATAACAAAATTAAAATTATCTTATTTTCATTATATTATGAGACAATCTAATTTGATATAAAAATGCATAATATTCAGAAGGCAGTTTATCTTTTGAGTTAATGATTAAGCAATGCAGTAGCAATGGGTATGGAGAGCAATTTGATTGGTAGAAGAAACTATTTTATTAATTAGATGGGAGACTTTGGGTAAGTAGGGAAAACATTGATTTGTGGCAGGGATGTTGTAGTTTATAATAATTTTAATGGTCTGAATAAACGATGAATCATTGAATCCATTTTGTGCAGCTCTGATATATATATAGCAATGCTATTTTTTCAGTCATACTCGAATTTACTAAGATGGAGGTTTCTGAGTAGAAACCCTTTGAGCCCTGTAAATTTGTGCACAATTGGGATAAGTGACTTTGGATGTATAAAACTATATTTGTGACCAAGTTTAACAAGCATTTTATAGTTTAGTACACCTGTGTCACATTGAATGTACAAATAGAGAAATTTTATGCCATTAAAATTATCTTCATTCTCTTTATATAATCACAAGCATTTAAAATTTAATAAGCAAAATAATATCGATTTTATTTATTAGAATTTAGTAATCAACAAAAGCGAATCTAATGATTTTATGGACATTAATTGGTATTGTTTAAACATAAAAGCTAGTCGATAAGCATCTAGCTTAAATTATTCATCGTTGAATACTATTGTAAATTGTGTACTAAAAAATAAAAGGGTTATTTTATAAATGAATCCCAATATAAACTATTACTTAATATATCCATTATAAATTTTCAAATAAATTATTTTAAATTGTGTACTACAATTTTGGTATCTAATATATAAATGTAATTAATAGAGTTTAATTTTATTCCAATATAGATTTTAGCTTACTTTATTGGTAAAGCTTAAATAATTTTAATTTAGCTTTATTAATATCTTGCCAGATACATTTACTATTACACAAATGACAGCCTTTCAGGCTGGGTACATATATTACAAACATGACTGGCTGGGTACATTTCTCATATTTATTTATATAATATTAAAATATTTTGTTTAATTTACATTCAATCTTAAAATGCTTTTATTAAATCAACCAATTAAAAAAACAACAGCCTTTCCATAGGATGGGTATATTTCTGGTACCATAATATTTTACATCTCTGAAGAAGACTACTAAACAGTCAAAACTATCAGATAATGAATTAATGCAATGTGAAATATGTATGCAAAAAGAGTGAAAGATTATCAAAAAAGCCAGAAAGATATACAAAACAATTGAATTGTAATATTAATAATGAAAATATGAATGAATATATTTCTATTTAAAATCATAGATCGCATAATACAGTAGTAAAAAATAATAATAATTCAAAAGTGATTATTATATTTGTAAAAATTGTAACTGAAATATAAATTGATTTTAATGCAATATTTGAACTTAATGGCTTTTAACATATTTTAGCAATGTCAGTTCTAAATACATTTGCTCAGAATCATGCTTTTATTTAATATATTTATTTTGCATTATTATTTCTAATATAATACATTTTAAATGATGATCAAAACATCTAATAACATTATTAGTATAAAAAAAAAGTATTACTAGATTTAAAACTTAAGAGATCTAAGTCAAAAATATTAGATTATAATATTTATATGCAACACAAAAGAAATACATATAAAAACAAAATTTAAAATAATAATACATTTTAAACAAAATTGAAATAGACAACTTAAAAATAAATCTAATACATCAAAGCAGGTTTTGATTCCTTATAGAAATCTTATCAAGATGTCTCCTCTTTTATAATCACATGACAATTTATTATACAGCAATTCTATACAATGGACATTATTTAAATTATAATATAATAAACACACCAACAGTAAAATACATAAAAAATTAGTAAGAAATAATCTTATTACTCCAATTTTTCAAGCTGTAAAACAAATCTACAAAAAATAATATTTTAATTCCTAACTATAATGTTTCCAATAATCTAACAATATCCATTTCCTCCTAATTGTTTTTGGTCTTTAACCATGTTTACATATTTGTTTAAATTTTCCTGTAATAAAGTTTCACAACATTTTATCACTTTGCATTTTTTAATATAATTTATTATTTATATTTCTCTACAATTCACCCCATGAACATATGATCCTGATTTTAATCTTTTCTTTTAATTACCCTATCATGCTCTCTACCTCTTTCAACGCTCTTTCCAACCTATATTTATCATATTACTATGGTCACAATTAAATTTATAAACTAATTCTATCTTATTTTTAATATTATCAATCCTTTTAGCATTAAAAATCCATTTCCTTAAATATTTATTATTTTTCTACCTCATTTTAATTACATTAGGTAACTTTTCTTTGACAATGTCCTGTATATACCTGCTGAATATGGTACCGAAATCCATTTCTTATTCTTATAACACACATTACATTATTACTTGTATTATTACTATCTTTATTTTTGAAATTTTTTTTAATACTTTTATTTTATAATTCATCTTTATGTAATCATTCTCAACACCCAATTTCTTTTCAAATGCTTCTTCTGTATTCAATGTTAGCCTTTCATTTTTTAATTTAAAATGTTTCAAAACTGCTATTTTCTGAGACTGTGGTTGATATGAATTTGGATCAATTATTCCTATTTTTCCACCCATAATGTAATGTCTAATAAATACTTCTTCATTAATCTTTTTTTAAAAAAATAATGTCTAAATATTTTAATCCCTTTTCTTCCTTTTCTCATATAAATCTAATATTGTATTTATTATTATTCAATTCTTTAAATGCATTAACAATATTTCTACTATTTCCTATCAACATATCTATAACAATCTATAATTTCTTTATTTTTTTATATATTTATAAATTATATTTTCCTCTACATAATCAATCACAACTGATGATGTAATTACACTAATAGATCAATCCAACCTATTCCTTTGTTATATGCCAAAATTCTTCCTTATATTTAAAATATAGAGCATCACTTGCCAGTAATAATGCCTCTTCAATAACGTATACCTATTCCTTTGAAATTGTTAGTACTCATTTTAATTTTATCTATAACTATTTTAATACTATCTTCCTGGGTATACTTTGATGCATTTTCTCAATATCAAATGAAACAATTATTTCATTTCTATTCAATTTTACAGTACTTAATTTATTCTGAATTCTTAATATATATTCATCCAAATCTATTGCAATGACCATCTTTTTATATATTATATAATTTCTTAAGAATATAACTATTAAAATCTAAGATTAATCTTATTAGCATATTATCCTCATATGTTTAATATTTCCAAATACAAATATACTTTTAAAAGCTGTAGGATATAAAAACCTGTATTCTTTTTCATTAATTGTTTCATTTTCATATAATGTAATTAAAACTTTAAACTGTTTTAATTTTACTTCCTGGATCTTGAAATTTGACCATTTGAAGTTAAATATACAAACAACTTTATAATTAGATTTTGTTAAATTTAATGAATGATTCTGACACAAACAAATAGGCTTAGGTAGTTCATCTGAAAATACAAATTGTCTGCATTATAGAACGTTATTCACTATTACTTTCCAATTAGCATGCTCATTTAGAAACTCATTTTATTTTTCTGACAATCTTTTATAATATTACAAAACATTTTCAATAAGTTTGTGGAGCACTAATATTATAAGAAATCTGGTTAAGACCTATTTAACTAATGGATGCCAAATTAATCTTGATTGTCACTGTATTCACTGAGGTTTTCTTAAAATTGGTGAGAGAGTCAACAGTTACATTTAATTTTAATACATATTATTAGTCTCTTTAATCAAACAAAATAATCTGTGTCACTATGATACTAATTATATTTCAAGAAAATCACACTAACATCATTCCATCTCTAAATAATAGCTCTTTTCACAGAACTTGTGATTGACAAATCAGTTCTTAAGTAAATTTTCTTTATATTTAAAATAATTAATGATTTCTGAGATAAATTAATCAATTTAGATTTAAAAAAAAAAAAAAAAATTCAGGTTAAAACTTGACAGGATATTTATTGCTACTCATTGAATTACTTAAGAAAATTATTTGTCTCATTTTTTAGTACAGTATTTGAAATTAATAACTTAATTGTATGAAAATTTGTTATTTGACCTTTGGAATAGTTAGCTTTTTCAGTTTTATTGATCTGTGCAATTTAGGATAGCAGTTAAATGTTGAATTGAAATTCAAAATTATTCACTTTTTGCACTCGCTTATCACATGACTTTCCAATAATTGATCATTTAATTAA
This sequence comes from Epiperipatus broadwayi, assembly GCA_028023455.1. Lineage (NCBI taxonomy): Eukaryota > Metazoa > Onychophora > Udeonychophora > Euonychophora > Peripatidae > Epiperipatus > Epiperipatus broadwayi. Next base: position 14,474,142 of record JAQFVV010012400.1, read on the forward strand.
TAATTTATTTTGCAATGCTATTTCTGTATAGTTCAATTTACTCATTCATGACTATTAACAGTAATAACAAATTGATCCAAATTATATTTAGAAATAGTGCTAAAAGTTTGTACATATATTCTAATTTGGATATAGATTCAGATAATACTTTAGTAAAAAAAAAAAAAAAGAACTTTTAACAATAATTTCAGAAATTTACAAAAATATGTGTAAAGTTTGAGTAAGATTATGTTAGTGAAAAATTTTCTATATATATTGTGTCAACTGAAAATTCGTGTAAATTTTGGTATGTGATGGAATATCAAGTATTTTTTTTTTCTTAGCTAATTTTTAATAGAGAATGTATTAACCAAGAACAATGAAGTAGGTTACTATGACAACAAAATATTAAGGCCAGAAATGCATTTTTATTATTGCAAAATAAAATTATGAATTAATTTTATTCATTTGAAATGTATATGTATAAAGTTTATGGTTTTTAATAAAATTATTTTTTTATATGTGTTTTTGGTTATTACATTCATAAAAATAGATTATAAACAATATTCGCAAATATTCAATGTCTTAAGTATGTTTGCTGTTATGTCATAGTTATGAACTTTTTTATTTTATTTTCTTTCATTTCATTTTTGTTGTAAAAATAACTTTAAACATGGAATGCATGATTTTGGTAATAGGTATAAAAGGGTGTTCCCTTGGATTTAATGATATCATTTATAAAAGGGATGGAATGATTTGAACTCTCTCTCTCTTGAATGTTTTGATTTTCATATATGCAGATCTTATCTTTCATATACTTTTTTTTTATTTGTTTTAAGAGTATTTACTTATTAACCATAAAAAAATGATGAAGTAAGAAAGATTATGTTTATTCAAAAAAACTGGACAGGATTACTGAAATTTGTTAAAGGAATGAGAGAGTAAATTCATAGTGTTCAAAGTCATCTTAATATTTCTTTACTAAAAATGGATATTGCATGAACAAAATGTTTTAATAATGGAATATAAAAGCTAACAATATAATATTGTGTATAAGAATTGTTTTCATCTACAGATATAATTTTATAAAACTGGTAAAGTGTTTGAATGCAGAATTTAAATCGGTTTATTTGAACAGCATATCGCCATAGATGGAAATCAACATGTTCATTCACGATGTTATCATAGTGTTAAATATCTGCAAAATGAAGGATAAAATGTAATAGTTGAAAAACACTGGAATTAACAAAATTCACATTAATTTGGAACTATTGTGTTATTTTAGAATATTATATAGGAGAATAGTGATTAGAATCAGGTCATATGTTAATATATATATATGTATGTATGTATTTAAGTGTATAATGCTATAAACATAATTGATTGCTATATCTTGTTATATAATTGTTTATAATTGTAACTTATATAAATATGTGAAATAAAAGAAAGTTAAAAATTAATTTAGATTTACATTTATAGACTAAATTTTAACAAGTAAAATTTTGATTTAAAATATTATTCTCTTATTCATTAATTGCAAATCAATTACTTATTGATATTTTATTTGAAAAGTAAAGTGAATGAATAAGTGAATTCATGATTATTATATTATATTTCAATTATATTATAGTATTATGAAGATGGGATAAAAGAGTCATTAATTTCTTGTATTTCCAGTGTATATGTGTAACATTTTCTGTCTCACATAAATATATATTAAACATTATATAGGTGAATTTTGATATGTAAAGACCTATTTTATTAATATTAATTTCAACAGAGATTATGTTCCATAATATTTGATTTTAGTATATGGTTTGAATGTTTATTGTCTATTGTCATATATATGTATATACATTTATTGTTAATAAATTTCTAATTCATTTAAAACAAATAAACTTACTTTAGTTGTCATTCAATTTATAATGTAAATCTATTGGCTAATAATATTTGACAGAGAATAGTCATGTATTGACTTACATTAAAACAGGCAAAAAGCCAGAGTTATCAATGGATGCCAGAAGGCTTGTGCATAAAATCCCCATCTAGTGCCTACTCATCCAATATCTCCAGACTAGTTTGTGGCATCCATTGATTACTCTGGCTTGCCCTGAGTGGCAATACATATAGAGTTTTGCTTGTTTTAATAACAGTTATAAGCAAGCATAAGAAATGGTGATCATGTGATGTTTATTGACTTACACTGTATAGTTTATAACAAATATTTATAAGATAGTCAGGGGATTAAGCAATTGGATTGGTAAATGGATGTACATTTTCTTTATAATAAATCTAATATATTATTGTTTAAATCAATACACAGTTTTACATAATAATAAATTAATTAATTTGGTGTTGCTAAATATTTAATAAGTAATTAGATTATTATTATAATTATTTTGTTAATTATATGCAATAGTTATTTTAGATAAAAATGTATATGTTAGATAGCCCAATATATTATAAAGAACAAAAATATTAATTGTTAAAATAAATAAAGGCGATTGGGTGAATGTTATAGCAATTTAGTATTCAATTATAAAGGTAATAATCTCATTATATTATAAAATTGGGAATAGCATATATTGGATTGGAATAGTATATATTGGATTGGAGTTCTATTAAGCAGAATGATTTACTTTGATTACATTTAAAAGCATAAATAAATTTAATTTAAATACTAAACTTTGATATTGACATTTGATCAGAATCCATTATTAGTAATATTAGACATATTAAGGCAATTATAATTTAAAGTTTAGCAATTTAGTTTTATTAGTTTGAGAGGTAATCCTTTATGATTTGTTATTAGTATTTGTATAAGTGTCAGATAAGAATCTTTCATTTAATTCATGTCATCATGTTTGGATATTGTAAAATTTAAGGTTATTTAGAGGGTTGACTTTATTTTATATTACTATATATCGACAAAAGTGATGAGATATGCTAGATTAATTGATTTGGTGTATTATGTTTTATTATAGTTTAGTAATGAGACATTTTATTTTTTGATTACAAATTGCCATTTATGAATTTATAAAGTTTTAAAAGAGAAAGTTTTATATATTTTATTAAGAATAGATTACTATACATAAATCTGAAGGTTAGCAAGATTTTCTATCATTCTTAAGTATTTCATTTCAATTGATTTATTTAATGAGGACATATTTTTGGAGATATTATTTCATTAGTATTGTCTTTATTTTCATTTTTATTAGCATTATTTTCATTTTATTCATTTACCATTAGCGATCAACTATTGGATTTACTTTATTTACTTAAGATTCATGTTTTAAGTTTACAGGTTATATTAAGGTTTTCATGTTTTGTTTTTATTATTTTCATTGTGTTACAAATAGCTTCTAAATTTGTAGGGCATATTAAAGTTATTATTTTTATTCATTTATGAATTATTTTATTTAGTTATAAATAGAGCTTAACATTTAGGATAGGTTTATATCATAATAAACAGTGTCTCAATTCATGAGGAATACTAAAATTCATCTTCCTCATCCTTTGTCATCATTTTTATTGTGTTACAAATGGGTTTGTCCAATATAGTCGTATTGTTATTTATAAGACAATATTGTTCTGTTATTGTTCTTTTCATTTCCAATTCATTACAAATGATAATTAACAATTAGACTAAAGTCTTATTCTGTTCCAAATATAACCCATATACCTCAGACTATTTGAAATATAAGCTTCACTCATTTTCATTCAGATACAAATGTCACCACAATCCAGGGGCTGTTATTAAACCAGAACCATTATTTCATGGTTCATTTTCATTCATTTACAATATTGTCCAAATCTGTGTGGCTATTAAATAAAAACCTATCATAATTTTCATTTAGTTATGATATATATGATAACAATCAACCCTTAAGCTATCAACAATCTCAATCTGTAGTCAAGGCAACCTCTTTTAACAATAAAGGTTATACCACCTTTATCTAAGGTTTGTTATGTTTATATACACTAAAAATTGCCTTGACTATAGGTTGAAATTGTTGATAGCTTAAGGATTGATTGTTATCATCTATATTTATAAAGCTATTAAAGCCTTGAGTAATTGGCTTTATTGTCTCTCTCTCTATATATATATATTGGTATTAACAACAGTTGATTTTTGTTGATAATGAGACTAAAATTATCAAAGTGCTACTATTTTTTTTTTTTTACATAAAATCTCTAGATGCATTATAAGAGTGGTCAATCTTTTAGCTACCACAAAAACAAAACATTTTATGTGAGAACAAAATGATTACAGATGTAAAGAAATAATTAGAAAAAAAAAAGAGTTGTTAGTAAAGACAATGAATATTACTGAAAGGCTCAGGGACATTTACATCTTGAGAAACCAGAAGCACTGTATCATGTAAGAACTTTATGTATATCCAAAATATTTGAACATAATTAGAGATTTTTTAAATAATATTTTTAAAATTTACTTGAAACTGCTACTATATCTTCATGTTAGTATTATAAGAGTTTATTTTTAAATTGCCATAAAGCACAAATTCAGAACTAAAATATGAAGGCTTCCAAAATGATCATATAAAATGAAAATGTATGCATTCATACATTATCTGAATGAAAATTGATTAAATTTATATACTTTTACAATTTCTAATTAAAATAGCATGCAAATGAAAAAATATATATATATAATTAGTATTGTTGTAATACATTTTATATGGTTAACTCCAGTTTTGTTTTATTATATGTGTGTGTGTTAAAATGAAGAATTTCATATGCAAATGAAGTAAATACTATTTGTGGATTTATAATGATAATAATAAACTCCACCCAAGAGAAATAAACATAATTTCCTAAATAAACAAAGATTCACAACTCTGTAGACCGTATTAAAAAACAACAATAAAAAAAAGATCTTTAAAGATCAGAGTATGCAGCTCTGAGTTTTCAGGTTTTACCACTTAATTAAACATTGCATATAACATAGCCCATCTGAAAAGATAAAAAATGTAGAAGTCATTTGTACAAAATCATTTTACATTTTAGGTTGTTTCTTAAAAGATTATAATTTTCAAAGAAAATTTTATTATTAATTTCTTTCATTCATATTAAATCAAAAATATTTTCTATCTTACTCAAAATATCTTGTCCTTTTCAATCAAGTGTTTCTAATATAGAGATTTTAGATTATATAGTGAAATATGAATAATGTATACTGGAAATAACAAGGAGAGATCGAAACTATAATACACGAATAACAAAATAAACAGATATTATCAATATCACTGAAAGAATTAAGACTAGTTTAAAATTGGAAACATTAATCCTATAGTAGAATGATAATAACTGAAAATGATGTACAAAAAAAAATTGTTTATATATAAAAATAAAAGTCTTTAACTAATCCAAGGTTTAGAACAAAGATCTCTCAAATAGTACTGTTTGGCACACTTGGTAAATGCAAAATAATGAGTGTTTTGTTTTCTTTTTGCTTTTAAATTCTAATAGATACCCAATTATTGATCAATAATTATTTAAACAAGTTGTCTATGAATCAGTTACTTCGAAAGGTTATAAGTCCATTATCAACTACCCAAAATTTCCAAGTTCTATCATAGTTTTGACTACAAGATTGTGGACATATCTGACACATGTTCTAATTAATATATTTCCCATTATATGTATATATCCTTCATTGTTATTTAAGTTGTTTTTTTCTTTTTTACTGAAATCTATTTCCATAATCTGATGTCTTTTCAAGGATAATTAAGTAAAAATTAAAAACAAATTCCTTATTGTTCTTAGATTTGAATTTATTACTATATTTAATTTTTTAATCTTTCATCAACTTGTTGACAATATTTACCTTCTATGTTTTTGTTTTTTTTTGATTAAATATTGGAAACATGTATGATGCTTTTGATAATGTGTTTAAGCCATTTTTTACTGAGAAAAGCTTCAAATTATCCGAGAGAGATCCAGATCCATGTTTACTACTAGACAAAATAAGTATGTGCTGTTATTACTTCATGAAATAAATAAATTGATTAGGTACAATTTCTAAATTTAATTAAAATATATATACCAATAAGAATAGTGACAATGTCATAATTAGGTATATTTTGTCAGTACTTTGATGCCGAAAGAAATGTAACAGTAGCTCAAAGGAGAGTATTCATTTTCCATATTGAAATTATTTTTTTGAAGTAAAGCTTAAATGCACTGGTAATACTATACATAGAAAAGATTATTCTAAAAATTCTACGTTATGAGAATATTATTAATAAGTTTACAAAAGTCAGAATTTGAAAACAAAAATTTTAAATTTAATGTTGATTTTTAATTTTCATTTTATATATTTTTTGAAATCTTAATCTTATAATATCAATTAATACAATTTCAAAAATTATAATTTTGACTTTAAACAAATATTGATTTTTGTTTGTATGCCTAGGGTCCAAAAAGTTCACAATTCAATCCTGGAGATGTTGATAAAAAATATTGACATTTCATTCTTTCTTCAAAAATGACCACTACTATTTAATATTCGAATAAAATAATTGAGAATACTATGAAATATATGTCCTTTTAATCTATATTTTTATCACAAGTATGGTATGAATTGGAGTACTATCATCTTGGAAGATAATGTTATTTGGAAAGAATATGGGCACTTTGAGGATACATCTTTGAAGAGAATACTTTAATATGGGTTCAAAATTGTATCAATATGGTCTACATATATATTTTTTAGCAAATGCCATATATAAAACTTTTCATTGATTGGGAAAATTGTAAATAATATTTCATATGACACCTTTTCAGTCATATAGTTACTATGTTTTAGAAGACAAGAAGTACAAAATGTCAGGTTAGCTATTAATGTTTTATTTATATAATTTTGCTTACTATCAGAATATTCAGATATGTAGTAATCTTTGCAATATAAGTAATCAAATAACAATTACTCCTTACATTATAAGCATAAATGGCAAATTGAACCTTTACTCAGAAATCTTTAGACCTTGAATCTATATATCCATCTCATCTCTGCATTAAATTGCATAGGTTTTCTGTAATCATTCTGAGAATTAATTTTTGAATATAGTTTAATTCTAGCAGGTTTTGTTCTTTAATGAAGGCAGTTATCATATCTGGGATTGTCAAATTTAAAACATTAAACAGTTTAATAGTTTTGAAGTTAATGATCCAGCTAATCAGATATCTTTTATTAAATTCTACAAAACTTAATTTCTGTCCACACATCTACAAAATTGATATTAACTTAATGGCACATGTTCCTTAATCTCTCTTTATTACAAAAGAAGTTTTTTTCTTTCTCTCATCTACTATATATCAAAAATACAATATACGCATAGCACATGTTCCCATTATTTTGTCCATTTTTCATATATTAATTTATAAAAGTCAACAATTTTAGAAACACTATTATCTTGAGAAAAATATTGCAATAAATTTTGGTACATTAATTTATTGAAAAGGTCATCGGAAATTACAAACAGTGCTGGGTCAAAGTTACTTATTATATAGATTGATTACTAAATCTCATTTAAGGAAAAAAAAACATATTTTACATTATTAACCGATAAATCAAGATTTTATATACATATAAACCTTGTATAAGCATTCGGTATCGAAATTGTTTTGTATTTATTTATTGTACGTAGATCAAAAGAATAAGTAATATTTTTTTTCAATATAGTTTTGAATAAAATGAAACTACGTTTAGTTTGTCTTTATATTATTTGTTGATTAGAATAAATTTTTATAAAGCAATTTTATATCAGCAATGTAGTGAGATTGAATATGTTTTTTACTTTCAATTGAAGTAATATGGCAGATTGGTTACGTCATAGGTTTTCATTTATGGTTGCCATATTAATTCACCTATCCCGCTCGATAGACACACTGGATTACAAAACGGGAAGCTGGGAATTTTAAAATCTTTGTGGGAGTACTCTATTTTTAACACGTACACATGATTTGTAAAAAATACTACTTTATGCACCTATTGAATGTATAGCTAAATAGTAATAAAATAAAAAAAAAACTAATTTTTTAATTAAAGTATTTTTTATATATATTATTTTGTAAATATGAATAAAAACAAATGAGAGTTAATATTAATGTCTGTTTATATACAAGCTAATGACTGACCTGGATAAATAATTTATAAATGTACGTTATATTTGATTGATTACATATTGTATATTTTTAATTAAATTCATGAATTTCACCTTGAGTTTGATTAGAGATTGCATGCTCCTTTTTAAGCCGTGGATACTAAGTTCGATCTTAGTCAGGTTAACATGCATTATATACATAACGGATTATTCTGCTATTTGAGGTATATTTTCACATTCATTATTGCTTTGTGGTGGCATTTAAATTAATTCCTGGATTGATTTGAAGGAGATCCCGAAAAATTAGAGTTGTGCTATCACGTGATAGTCATGCTCAGGAAATATATATATAAAATAAATTTGTGATTAATTCTGTATTTCTAAAACATTTACATATAGAATAAAGTTTTTCTTTAAAATAATAATATTAATTTAATGATTTTGAACATGTTGGAAAAAAAGGCTTTTTTACGTTAACTAACTACCCCATCCACTTTCGGTATTTGTTTATTTAAGAAAAATTCGATTAGAAATAAAAACAGTTTATTTAAAAACTAAATAGTTTTTTTTAAAAAAAAGAATAGCAAATATAAATCGATATTTTTTTTTCCATTTACTAAACTTTCTTTTGCCTTGATTTCTTAGAGGATAAAATCTCTCCACATTATATGTATACTTTTCCATCTTTAATTATTTTTACTTACTCCTATTTTTAAATAGATGTTTTTTAAAAATGTTGTCAAATACTTCTCAAATGCTATGGTTTTAGTCCCTCGTCTAATATTCATTTCGATCTTTTTTTTTATCTCTTATGGGATCAATTCATTTACTGTGTTTTTATATTATTATTTTAACATTTCTGTGCTGAATGCAAATTATATAAAATCCATCTGAAATCTATAATAAATCTTCTAATATATAAAAAAGCAAGGACTGATCTCTAATCTAGTGCTATCTATAATAAGCTTACTAATGAATAATTACTAGATGATAGTGGATTCAAATCCCCACCCCCAGACTGTTTTCTAAGTTTTGCTATTATCTTAATGAGGATTTGGGATTGAAAATTGGAAATAATGCTTTTATGTGTATTCTCCATTTAACAATTATTTTTTAATTCTATATTATCATTCAAACTAAAAGCTTGAAATTCAAAACATCCTAAGATTTTGAAAGCAAGTCAATCTGCCTGAATAATACGATCAATAATTGAGAATACAAAAATATATCATTACTGACCCATGGTAAGATCTATATAACTAACTGTTCATGGTAGATTGGTTAGTTTCAAAATTTTAGGGGATTTGAATCTAAAAGTGTTTGTTAGAATTTTTACCTTTAAATCCCAAGAAAAGATTGGGGATTGAGTTTTAATCCATTACCATCTGTTTAATTGTTGACTATTCAAGCTTCCTGTAGGTTACACTAAAGAGATATTTCTTTCCTTTTTAAAAAAAAAAAAAAATTCTTATCATATAAAGCCTTTCATATATAAAACTTTCTTTTGTGTTTTGGAAATCACATATTCTTTAATATCTTACAAAAGCTTATCAATCTTTCATCTCAACTATAAATCTATATTCTTATATTAATGATGCTATTTTCATATTTATAATTACTAACTTCTGTTTAATTATTAAAATTAAAGTTTATTAAAAGTGATATTCTGTATTATAAGTTTAAAAATTATTAGCGGTCTGAAAGTGATATTCTATATTGATAAGTTTAAAAATTATTAGTGGTTTAGTTCCATCTGGCTAATGTATTAAAATCATTATGAATTTCCAATAATGTAGATGATATCATTTGCTAATGTATAGAATATTATTTATTTATGGTTTGAAGGAGAGAAGTTTACTTCCATTAATTTCATATACATGTTAAGCTATCTATCTTCATATAATACTGGACAATTATTCCATTCAACAAATATAGTATAAAATATGAATTTCTAATTTAAATAATCATATATTGCCTTATACAGTTTAGCACAATAATAAAATGATTAATTCGAAAGCTAAAGGTTTCTGGATCAAAACTCAATCCGTTCACTTGTGGTACTTGAATAATATATACTTTGCCTCCCCCAGCAAGTATCTATTTGATTATTTTTATTATATATTTTAAAATTTACCATCCAATTTACTTCATAAAATATGAAATTATAATGTATTCAAACATTTTACCAAATATCTACTGATAGTGGATAAATTTTTGACTGTAAATTTGCATGATAGATATTACAAATTTTTTTTTATACCGTGTTAAATAGAATGATTTATCATTCTTTGAATTCTTCATATATATTAATTATTCAAAATATATGGTAAGGTTTTTGTAGCAGATAAAACTTAATTTCTCTCCCTCACTATTTAATTTACATAGCGTATTTCAAGCCATGAGTGTTTAAACATTATTCATGCATTATTTTAAATGTTAACATAATTAATTTATATATACAATATTATATCTATATGTGTCATGATTCTAAGTATTTTTGGATTTCTTATTAATTCAAGGCTCTTGATTACAGAGTAAAATATGTAATATATCAAAGGAAGTAGTGTTAAAGTTTTAGATATACAATGATTTGTATCAAATAAATTAGAAATTTGAATTTATATTACACATATTGAATGGAGTGATTACTTAATCATTTATTAGACATTCATATCTCCAGGCATTATTAAATATAATAAAATAAATTTGTTTGTAAAATTATATATATATATATTAATAAATTTTGCACTTTTATTTTCTTTCTAATTTAAATTTAATTTTCAGACCAATTTCGATTTAGAATTTTGCATTGATCTTATACTTTAGTTGCTTAGCTCACCATTGCCTAACCCTTACACACTTAAGTAACTCTTGGTAACCTATTTCCATAAACTGTACCTTCATATTAGCAAAATATTTGTTATTAACATTTGCTGTTATTTCAAATTTACATATTGTAACTGCAAATAAATAGGCCAAATAATAGGACTAAAAAGCTATGGAATAATAAGGTAAAAGGATTTTATGTATTTACATTCAAAATTTTAAAGATGTGATGAATTTAAGTAAGTACATCAGGCATTATATATATATATATAAAGAAAACTAATTGATATATGTACCATTTCTCACCAGTATTCAATTTTTTTCACATATTCTAAAAGGTCCTTATTTGTATCCATGGGAATACATATGTTCTAGTTTTAGAATCATTAACTTAGATTATAATCTTATAATTACTTAGATCATATGTCATCTATCCATACTTTTGAATCATATTTCCTATTAAACATTTATATTAGAAGAAAAAATAAAAATCAGTATTCTAAGAATAAATTATACATAATTATCTTAATTAAATAAATATATAGCTACTGTAGATTTAATTATTGTAGATATATGAAATCCCTTTTTAAAAAAATATATAAATTTGCTTAATTAGAATAAATGGACACATAATAACAAGTAATACAAAAACAACTCCCAATTATTTTGTCATCTATAATAAGTTTGAGTTAATCAGTGATTAGCAGATGACAGTGCTTTGAGTCTTTATTTTCAGATCACTTTTGAGTGGCTTTTATCTTTGTCAATGAAGTTTGTGCTTCAAAATCGGAAAATATGCAGTTATATATTTAGTAGTCATTTTAAACTCCATTTTATTATTCAAGCTAAATCCTTGAAATTGAAACTACCCTAAGATTTTAAATAAAGCTAACCTACTTGGAAAGTTACGTAGATCTGACTATTAATCAGCAATTATATAAATAGTATCAACTTTCTTTATACAATAGTGCTACCTAGTGCAAGCTATAGTGATCAATCTATTAATTACTACAGCTTGCATTATGTGGCATTATTGTAAGGAGAGAGTTGCTACCATTTAAATAGCTTGTGCAAGGAAAGGAAATGGTGGTCATGTAATGTGTTAATGGTTTAATACCAAAGGATGTTGGTGGCTATGATTATAAAAAATCAAAGACACCAAAATATGCAGATATTGAACTATGTTCAGATCTGTATGACTATACAGGAAAATTAATTTGAATTGTAAACTTTATTGTGTTTTCAGTTTGGATTCATTGCTTTATAATTGACCAAATCTTTAAAAGATAGTTACTGGAAGGATGCATTAGATCCAAAGGGCTAATTCATTGCAAGTCTCCTTATTGATGACAACTATAAGAAATAAACTAATTTGGGGATATTGGAAGAGTAAGTACTAGGGATTTAAATCCACAAACTTTTTGTATTTATTGGATACTATAGCTTGTACTAGGTGACCTATTGTATGGAGAGACTTGCTACTATTTTAATAGTTTATGCAAGGAAAAGAAATGGTGGTCATATGATGTTTTAACAGTAATTATATACTTTAATAGTTCTTTTATATCTGTAACTACTTTTTGCATTAGACAGGAATGTTAAGAATGACAAATCATTTGAATGTTAGCATACACAATATATGACAAAATAAGAGCAGTTCTCTAGTCTAATATGCCATCTATAGTAAGATTGATATGGTAGTGTATTTAAATTTCTATTACCATATGATTAGAGTGTTTTGAATGCCAGGCTTTTAGCTTGAATAATAAAATGAAATTAAAGATGTTTGCTAGATGCACAACTGCATTACTTCAGCTTTGAATCCCAAGCCTCGTTGATAAAAACAAGAACCAGTCTGGAGATGGTTATTTAAATGCATCTAATAGTCACTGATTACTCAAGCTTATTGTAGATGGTAAAAGAGTAGGAAGCTGCTTATGTTTTATTATGCAATGTATAAACTTACAATAAAGTATTTTATTATTAACAGATACTTATATCTATTTATTCTAATTGAGAGTACAATGGTGCCTTAAGCAATGTGAAGATTGCACCATGCATTAAATGCTTCTTGCTTTATGATCAACACACCATTTTAGCATTTATATTCTTCACTAAATAATAAAAAATATATTTTAGACAAAGTGCTGTAATATTATGTTTAAAAGTTTACGATTCCCAAAAAGTCATACCAATTTTCTTGTATTTTTGCTAATCTATCCGCATTGGGCATTAATTGCAAGTTTATTTAAATGATTCTTTTAGAATCTGACATATAAATGTATAAACATGATTCTCATGTGTTTATTTGTAAAAACGGAATAAATTTTATTTTTTACTTTTTAGTGCATTTATTTACTTTTTCAAATATTTATGTGAATAAAAGTTTGTTTTTTAAAATTATTTTTTAGTTTTTAATTTTATATAGTCACAGGAATTGTAATTGGTTTAAATACAATTTACAACTGCTGGATGGTCTACCATAAAAAGTATTGAATCTGATAGATAATTAAAAATTTGTTTTTCACTATTTTTTTTTTTTTGCTAAAATTTCTTGAAAAGTCTAAAAAAACCATTGCTATTTGGAAAGCATATATGTCCAAAAGTTTCATCTAGATCACAAATTTAGTAACGAGTGAAAATTGAGTTACAAGAGCTCATAGTTAGACAAACAAAAAAAAAAGAAAAACAAAGAATAAACTAAATAAAAACATATAATAAAAATACTATATCTGCTGAAAAAAAAAAACTTAACTGGGAATTCTTCTGTCATATATTTTTTTTTAAAAAATACTCAATTCCAATTTTGAAACCTTCAATTTAATGATTTTTTTTCTTCTAAGTATGCACACTGTCCGTTTTTCTAAATGCTGTTACAAGTATTTCATTCTTTTAAAATGTTACCATAAACAATACTAAAAAAGATTAATTAACAACAAATATAGTATTTAACATTTATAATGTATTTATATTTTTGAGGAGAGACTAATGAAATATTGCTAAAACTTTTTGTATTAAATGATACAATATTTGTTGTTATAATTATTTTTTTGGGTGGGGTTATTAATTTAAAAAATAATATAATGGATTATATGTATTTCCATTTTGCCAATGCATATAGGGTTTTATATTTTCCATTTTTTAAGCACAAAGTATAATTAGATTATTTTAGCTAACCAATATTTAATGCTTTATTGTAAGATAATAAACTAATTATTATCAATATAGAAGAAACCTGATTTATTTACATGAGTTAGTTCATATTCTTAAGCATGTTACATGACTAGAAATAATGTCTTATATAGAATACCTTATATACAGTTAAGTTTTAATAATAGTAGTAATAATAATGAGATGAATATTTTTCACCAGAAAATAACTATGAAAAAAAAATAGTAAAAAATAGCACAAGATATGCATTGGAAGATCAGAAGTTTTCTGTGTGTTAGACATAGAATTGTATTCTTAAGTTGTAAGGAATAAATATTTTTTGCAAATAAGAATGAAATTATTTTCTCCAAAATGTATATAAAAAATCGAAACTAAATTAGAACTGTTATATTACTGAGGCAAGGAGTTACCTTAAGTAATGTGTTTTGGATACAAGTAAATCTATTCTTGGGTTCACTAAAAAGATGAATCATGACCAGTTTTCTAATAATGATCTTATTATTAGTGATTTAATTAAAAGAAAATGTGACATTTTCTCTTTGGAAAAATAATACATTGAATGTGGAATGTCTTAGTCAGTATAAAGATCTGAAGGCAGAATTTTAAATGACTGACAAGAAAGTTTAAAAATGATTGTGGATTAAAGCTGCAAAGAAGATACAGACCTTATTTTGGTCATTGTAGATCTTTTTTTTTTTTTGATGCACTGAAAGCAACATATGGATCTTAGAAATGGTATCACTATCCTATTAAATTCATCAATGGCTTCTATTATATAATGATAATGATATTTTGAAAAAGGTAGAAGGACTATTTCGATCATTTGAATAATTATGCAAGAATTGACATGACAACTTTTAACTATATATCTATTTTGTCTAATTTAGATTTGAACAAATATATCCAGTTTAGTGAAGTCAAAACAGCTTTTTATTATCTTAAAAATGAAAAGCTGCAAGTCCTGATGAAATACCTGGAGAAATTTTAAAATATGGCAGTGGTATGATAGCTTCAAAAATATTGACATTTTAAAAAAATATATGGACCCATGAAGTTATGCCACCCAATCTTAAGGATGTTTTTATTGTTCCAACTTATAAAAACCAGGGAATAGAACAAGATTGCAGCAATTTCATGGAATATCATATTATTATCAACTATAGCAAAGGTATTTTGAAGAATTTTTTTGAATAAGTTGTTGAACCAGAAACTCAGTGTGGTTTTTTGCTGCCAGGCAAATGCAAGAAAATGTTGGGAACAAATGAACAACTTATATATTGGTTTTATTAATTAGTCAAGGTATTTGATTCACTTAATAGCACAAAACATTGGTTAAAATGAGTTCTTTTCCACCAAAATTTATTCACATTATACAGCTTATACATGATGGAAAGAGAGAAAATGTTATTACTATAAATAGAAAGTCTGAGACATTTGAAATCAAAACTGGTGTTAAACAAGGATATGAACTTGCTCCAACATAGCTTTTAATTTTTATAACAGTGATCTTTAAAATTGTTTATAAATGATTCAATCAAACAGGGACCAAAATATAATATAGATTTGATGGTGAAATTTTCAACTTGAATCAATGAAAAGAAAAACAAGGACTTCATCTTCTTGGATTCTGGATTTACAATAAGCTGATGATTGCATCTTTTGCCAGTGCAAAAGATTATTTATAAAAGGTTCTTCATGTTTTGAGTGCAATTTATTAAGATCTTTAATATTCATAGATAATCCTTAGCAAATTTTTGTTTTGATGGTTATCAACTTGAGAATGTAAATCAGTTTAAATACTTTAGTAGTTATATAAGTAGAAAGATAGACTTAGATGTTGAGTCCAACACAGACTCCAATATCCTGCTGTTGATGTTGACAAGCTAAAAGATAGAATATTTCATCTCAGGTAAATAACTAGTGCAACTAAGTTAATTGTATATAGAGCTGTTACTTCATCTAATTTATTATATGGAAGTGAAACTTGGACACCCTATCAGTGCAATATAAAGGCATTAGAAAAGTTTCATTTAATGATATTCCACAAAATTTTAAAATTGTGATGGCAAGATTATAAAATCAATCAATATGTTTTTCAGCTTGCTGGATATGATAATATTGAGTCCACTATTGTAAAATCACATCCTCCTTGAATTGGGCATGTAAAATAAATAAATAATGGAAAACTTCTTAGAAGAGTGTTTTATGGTGAACTTGAGCATGGGTTTCATAGAGAGATGGATATCTGTGTTATAAGGATTACTTCTTCAAAGGCATTCTAAGGAATTGTTACTACAATTAGACATGGTGTTGAAGTATTTTAAAAATAAAATTTTTCTGCTGAAGAAACTACAACAACATTGTAAAATATCAAGTAACCATAAAAATGGACCAGCATATTCTATGCATAAATGTATTTGTAGTTCTCAAACTGATTTATATAGTCATTTTTTCTAGAGTAGGTCCCCCATGCTCTCGCTCTCCTTTTTTTTTTTTTTTTGGAGTTGGAATGGCCATACTCATTTTTGATTGGCTATTTATTTATATAAAAAAAATCTAAGCCATCCAAATAATATAAATTATTATTTGTCCTTTTGATAATTTAAGTTTTCTTAACAATATTATACAATTTTTTTGGCTTATTAAATGGGATGGGGAGAGACAGTGAATGTTTAAATTATATTAAGCATTACACAATTCATTTATATCACATTTAATCGCATTAAGTAGTTTTTTTTATTTTTTTATTATTGTAATGACTTATTATTGTTACAAATGACGCATTGGTACAAAAGTAGTAATAAAGATTGTCCATTGTCTAAAAATAGTCTTGGCATCTTTCCTATGTGACGATTGTATTTTATAAAAGTTCAACCTTGCAATCACTGCTCGTTCAGCTTTTCTTTTGTTCATTAGCTAATTATTTTTGGATGTCTCCGTCTATGTTGCTTTAGCTACTATTAATGCTAAAATCTACATAGTTACTGTCATATTTGTTGGCACCAGATTACCCTCTTTTATATTTTATTTATTTAGATCAATCATTTCCCATGTCAGCCTGAAGGTCATCTGGGGTGCATGGAGTTGGTCATGAGTTCTTGTCTTGTTTAGTTTCTTCCTATAAGATTGGGATTGAGCCATGCTGTTGGGGTTGTATACTGCTTCAATCTCATAAGCCACAGGTTGAAAGCAAGGAAGGTTGAGCTTTTCATAGTGGCGAGGTCTCCATTATTGATGGCGTGTCTGATCAGAGAGGTTACTGGTTGCTTGATTTGGTATATTGTTTGGATTGTGTTTCTGCAATCCTGAAGGGAACTACATCATTCTAAAATATGGGTTAAGGTATCCTCTTCTCTCTTGCATAGTGGGCAAATAGGGTCTATATTTTTAAAGCCTCTGTGGTATACCAGAAACCAATTAGTAGGTAATGCCTCCAAGTTTATTTGACTAGGAAATCATAGAATTTAGGCTCAAGGGACCATCTTTTGAACTTCTTTAGTATTCTGTGATTGGTGATGTTCAACAATGTGGGCTCTGGATCAGGTATTTTGTTAGTGAAGTGATATGCTTCCCAGTAGGTTATTTTTGTTGTGTTATTCTGAAAGGGGTTGAGAGTGACTTTTGCTATTTCTGCAAACGCATTAAGTAGTTGTGACCTCTATGCTGTCACTTTAAAAGTAGTGACAGAAAGCATGAATGACAGAAAGCATGAATAATCATAGCAGCATAAAGAGATTTTTGCAATTTGTTTCTGGCCAATTGAAAAATAAATATATTAGAAGTTAGTTAAAATTGTTTTTATTTTTCTAACACATTTTATTGTTGAATTATTTTTATTCACAGCTTGATTCCATTCCAAGTTATTCGGAAAGAATTTCATTTATTAAAAATGAAGATACAATTAGCGGTAAATTGACTAAATGAAAAATTTATTTGATCATATTTAAGAATGTTAATTCTGCAACATGTAATTTCACTCCTGCCTATTGTAGTATTTATGACTATATATTAAACATGTAGTAAGAAAAAGTACTATTTCCAACTATATATTATATGCTGATCATGCTTTTGATGTTAATCTGACAGATTCATAGTGCTCAGCATATTTTGGACTATTTGAATGAAGTGAGTCATCTGTTTCAATGTTAAACATATTCTTATCAGATATCCTATACTTTTTATAATAATTCTAACAAAATGATGTTGACACATTTTTTCCTCAGTGCAATCCGCATCAAATGAATTTAGCCCAATGATAAATCTAGTAATAGATTCAATAGCTTAACATTCATGGATCATTTCTCATCTGAGTAAAGTAAATCATATTTTATCTCAAGCAGTTTATAAGAATTGTTGCATTCACCTGCTCTTTTGGTATTCAAACATCTCATATAAGAAACAGCAAATCATATGATTGTATTATACAAATGAAAATGTGGCTGGAAATGCCCTAAATGGCTCATTTCCACATAGCTTTAGTAAAAAATTAATTATGAAAAATCAGACAATAGGAGTTTTATAAATAACATTACTCTTATGTTGACACCTGCTCATTTAATTAGATATCTGTTTCTCAGAAGAGATGTACTTATGATTTAATTGTTCAGTAATTAATCACAAAAACAACTTCATAACAGAATATGATTAATTTCATAAAAGTTGGATCATAATGCATACATAGTATTGCAGAACCATATCCCTTAAACATGAGAGTAAAAAAGAAATATAACCATCAATTTATTATGGTTTTTTAACTGTTTTTAGAGTAAAGTGATTTAGGGCAAACACTGTTAAATAGACTTATTAAATGGTTTCACCTGAAATATAATCTTTATGAATTTGGCATACTAAGATCAAAAAGAAAAGCCAATTAGAAAATTTTTAAGATGTAGATTAAGGAAAGAAGAGAAAAAGTAAAGATGAGTATGATAAGTATTAAAGAGAATGTTTTTTTAAAAAAGGAGGAATTTGTTACATTATAAATAAATAAGTAAAGAAAAAAAAGATAAATAAGCTTAAAGTAAAAAAAAAACCCCCAAACAATTATTTTTTTTAAACTATAGAACAAAATGAAACATAAGTTTGGAAATAATAACATAGAATGATCTATAGGTCTTGTTCTTGGATAAGTTTTGAACTATGATAACATATATACTCTGCATATATATATATCACATGATCATATTTTATGCTTGTTTACAACTGTTATTAAAGCAGGTAAAACTATATGTATTGCCACTCAGATCCAAGGCTCCTCACTGATGAAGGTCACAAGTCAGAAACTAGTCTGGGGATATTGGATGAGTAGGCACTAGATGGGGATTTTATGGACAAGCCTTCTAGCATCCATTGATTACTCTGGCTTGCACTGAGTGACAATACGTATAGAGTTTTGCCTGTATTAATATACAGAAATAGTTATTGCTTATATTCTTATTTTAATTCAAGTAATAACATATATTAGCTATAAAATAATTTTAATTGATTTTATTGCTCAGACGTTCATATGAAATTTGAACTTGAATTCCCATATTTACCACTCTGCCATTGCATCAAATCATGTGCATCTGCTTTGTCATGCCCACAATCTAGATTCTTCAAATTGAGGTAGTTAAAGTTTGGAAATTTTTTGACACCAATAATTTTTTTTTGTTTTCCAGGTAACTAACCCAGCTAGCAATTCAATTATTTTACCAAAAATGTTATTTTTAATACCAGTGTACCACAATAAGAAAAAAAATGTAAACCTTATCACTCAGTATTCTGGTGTGTACACTTTCTCTTTTCATTTTTTGTTTTTTTAAAGGGCTGTTGAAGAGATTTTTTGCCATGCAATATGAAATTTAAAGATTACCCCCCCCACCTTATAAAGCAAAAGAAAAAAGTTGGATCTTATATATGCGTATATATATATATACGTTATCTTCTGAAAACAATATTTATCACCCTCTAGAAATAATTTGGCAAGGACCACTACGGTAAACAATAAAACAAAATCATCATTAATAATACTCCACCACTGTATGCTACACACATAGAGACAAAATTGTTGCATTTATCTAATTGATCTAAGAAATAAACACAGTTGTAAAAACGTTGAACTTTGACCCTTAATAAAAATGGTGCAAATAAATATTCAGGAAATTTAAAAATACTATCATATAGGTCAAATGGTTCACATTACTGAGCACCAGTCACATAATTTATACATTATATATATAAACTTGTTTCTTTTCTTGCTAGTTACCTACTTAAAAACATATTTTAAATTTACTTGAAACTCAAGTGAAATTAATACCGATTAAATCAATGTTTGGAATATATTATAAACTAGTTTTCTAATATTCCCCAAACAAGTCAAATGTAATACATATATTTGTTTTTTGATCATCACAAGGAAATTTTTGAAAATTAGTTTAAAATCATCTGCATTGATTGTTCTCTTCTTGCAATGTCTTAAAATATTTTTAGAAGCATTATTGCTGCTAAATACATATATCAGATCAGACCCTCTCTTTATTTACCATTACGATTTATGTGTATGTATGTATATATACAAAAAATAAACAAATTGTACGAGTCACAATAATGAAAGAATTAAAAGACCGAAACGGAGCTTGTCTGGACATATTTCTAGAAGAGATGATAATAAATAGACAGTTGAAATCTGGAAGTGAATCCTAAGAGATTGTTTAAAAAAAACAGAAAAAGTTACAAGTGAGATGGATGGATGAAATAAGGAAGATTGTTGGTATAATGTGGTGAAGAAGTCTATGAAATGAAACTGAATTAAATAAACTTGGAGTAAATCGATAATGTTTTAAAATAATGATGACATATATTAATAACAGAGGGATCCCAATTTGCGAGATGCTTGACTGAAATTTGAATTTGAGGTTAGATAAAGCTTAAGATATTTTTTTCAGATTTTGAATATGCCAAAATTTCTTTTTTTAAAAAATCAACCCAGACAGTCATCACGTCAGAGTCATCATTATTAACCACTAATAAACATGATCATTCCAACTCCTGAAAATAGATAAAAAATAAATGGTTAAAGATATCTATGAAACAGATGGACTATATTTCATATGCTGGTTTTTTAGTTTCTTATTTAACATTTTCTTCAGCACTGAATTTTACTTTTTGAAACATTTCAGTATTTTGACTAATTGTTGCTCTATAATGTGTTCTTTTCTCAGCCATATCTTCCCAATGAAAACAATTTTTTTTTTTGTTGTTTTCATCAGTGCATTCCTCATCTCAAATCCACCATTCTATACTCATCCACTAATGTAGAAATTAGTCTACTTTCATTTATACATAAATTTTGTGAACAATCCTCTCTCATTGAGTTACAAATATCAAGCACCTGAATTTTCATGGTTTGTGTTCAAAGTTCAATATTTTTCCATTCCACTATTCTCTTGTAAGGTAAGATTTGTTTTCTATCCATTTGTAAAAATGTGATTAAATATTATGCATATAAAATTTAGTAATTTCCTAATATTTAAATATGTATATGTGCATGCATATATATATATATGTATAGGATTTACAAATTAATGACTACAATTACTACATCTGAAATGCAATCCATTTTAAATAAAGAGATGAAATGCAATTTAATTCTATGAAGAAGAGGAAAACTTCAGGAAATAACAAATTATTATTATCTTAAAAGGTGAAGAAATAGAAAAATTGTTAGCAAAACTATATACCAAATGTCTAAATGATAAAGTTTTACCAAATGATTGGAAAAATGCAATAATAATATTTATATTTAAGTAAGGTGAAAAGATATTAGAAATTATAGGCCCTGCTCAGTTCTGTATAAAATTTTTACCAAGATAATTACACTTTGGATTCAAATCAACCAAAAGTACAAGCTGGATTTAAAAGTGGTTTTAGTACAGTGGATCATATTCAAGCATAGTGAGAAATAATGAATATAATTTTATATTAAGTTTTGTATTCATAGATTTTGAAAAGGCATTTAATTTTATAAGCATTTCAATAATAATTAAAACATTAGACTATCAAGATATAGTCTCAGTATTGTTATATTTTGAATATCTATCAGAATGTGTGATGAGATTATATAATGATCTCAGAAGATTAACATTGATAAGAATGTACAAGAGGACAATTCCATATCTCCAAAATGAAAATCTAAGAGAATAAAAATACACAGAGATTATTTAAGTCATCTAGACTTTGCACAATATGGCTTAGAACATCAGGAAATGTTGCAAAAATTATCAAATGAAAGTAATACATAGGTTATATGAGCACAGACTTTTACATGACACACTACTCTCCACACTAATACACTTGAACACATATATGTTGAAAAGATAAATAATCACCAATATATGATTTTCATGCTAAACCAGCAATTATCAGTTGGTCCAGATTACCATCTCTACACATATATGCTATAAATGCTCAGATATATATATATATATTAAGATAGCCAATCCTCATACTTCAATGGACAGGTTTCAATCTACTCCACACTCCAACTGTCCATCCAATTGAAAATTTGATAATGGAATGCTAAAAGGCCACCCTGAGGCTGAGATTCTTGTCACACCCATGTTGACCTAAGGTCAATATGACCCCTCATGTACAGGACATATTCCATTTAATACATATACAAGGGATAGACAGACATATACTCTATATGACATATATAGACACAGGTAAATAACAAGCCTCTGTGTTTCAGTTATTACATATAGAGATGTCTGCCCATCCCTTGTATATGTATTAAATGGTCTGATTGACCTTAGGTCAATATGAGTGTGACAAGCTATATATCTGAGCACTTATAGCATATATGTCTAGAGATGGTAATCTGGACCAACTAATGATTACTAGTTTAGCATGAAATACATATATTGGTGATTATTTATCTTTTCAACATATATGTGTTCTAGTGTATCAGTATTATGAGATAGTGTGGAGAGTGGTGGGTCATGCGAAAGTCTGTGCTCATATACCCTATATATGACATATATAGACACAGGTATATAATAAGCCTGTGTGTTTCAGTTATCAAATGAAAGTAAAAAAGTAGGACTAAAGATAAATATCAAAAAGACTAAAGTAATGTTCAATGATTTTTCTCAGAAGAAAAAGTCACAATCATAAATTAAAAGAAGTTAACAATTACAAATATCTTTGTCCAATTAATAATACAGATAAAAACATAATGGATAATGGGAAGTTTTTGATGTTTTTTACTGTTTTTAACTTGTAGGCTTGGACATTTAACAGGAGAGCAATACAGATTCAAAACCACTCAACTAAATATTGATAAATGTATGTTGGGAGCAACAAAAAGAGATTGAAAATAAAATACTTGGGTGAAAGAATAAAGATATTATTGACATCATTGCAAAAATTAAGAGACTAAAATAGAGCTGCTAAACACATTTCTAGAAAAGATTATATGTACAATTGAAGTGGTGGAATATAGTGAAGAGAAGTTATGAATCAAAGAAAGTAGAATAAATTTAGATACCTTCAACCTGCCCTGAATCAATAGGATCAATTTTCAAAATTTATTATTAATTATTTTATATATAAGTTTGTGCACACCAATATAAACTTCTAGTATTTTTATATAAGTCATTAAACTGTCATCTATGTTTATCACATAAATGTCTTTGCTTTTCTCATATAAACCATAACCAAGCTCATCATAATTTTTTTCTTTTAAAAGCAAATTTTGTTCAATTGGAAGATGTGCCTTTCCAATAGTAGATTAAATACTATCACCCTTAGTAAGTTGAAAACAACACTGATTGATCTCCTACAATCTTATTTTAAGAATCTTACAGAGTAACTTTATAGACAACCAATTTAGTTATCATACTTATATCAATTAACATAAAACATTATCATTTAACTCAATAAATGTTTTAGTGACTATTTTGACATCACCATTTAAGTTGCATTTCTGTTATAAAATAAGCTATCAGTATATTAAAAAAAAAAATTCATTGGCATGCATGCCTATATTGAAAACTTTATAATTGTCTGATAAATTAAGCTTATAGAATATTAATTATTAAAGCAAAATCTTTACATGTTGCATTCAAAACAATAAGATTTTGATTATCTTTTGAAATGGAAAGAATAGCACAATCATCAGCATGCTAAAAGCCCAGAAGCCAAGATGAAGTTTTTCTTTGAATGCTTGCTTTATCAAAAAATGAATAAACAGTTCTAAAAATGCATTGTCAAACAAATTGAAAAGAAAGTGCAACTAAATCCCATAAATATTTAACACTAGTTTTCAGTAAAATTTTCTATCAGTAATAATAATTGATTTTTTTTTCATTCTATCATATATGAGCTTTATAATATGAGCAGTGGACAATCAATTATTTTTGAACTTTACTGTAAATCTTTTTATTTAATTGAAACAAAATCCTTGACAACAAACAATGCCTGAAATGCTTTTTGATTCTCTAAAACCATACTGAGTCTCTGATAACCATTCAGTCATAAGGAGAACAACAAAATCTGTGAAAATATTTTTGCTGTAGCATCATATTCCACAATAATTATTGTAGTCTTTTCAATACCTTCTATTTTTATAAATTGAAAAAAAAAAACAGTAACAATTTTAAGACCAATTGGCATTTTCACAAATTCCTTAAAAAATTTCCAATAAAATTAATATTATTATCATATTTAAAAACTTTTCAGTTATCAAACTTTGTAGCAATTTTATTATTGGACAGTAAATGAGTATCTAGCTATTTTCTAAAACATAAACAAAACAAAAAATATAAAACGTTTACCATTCTACAATCAATTGGCTTAGTAATACTATTTATTTTCATTATTCAGCTTTGGAGGATTGGTAAAAGAGCTTTAGTTATCAGTGGGCTATTTAAAAACTAATTATATATACACTATTATATCAATATTAATCAGGAGTCAATTGTAGAAACACATGCTTTTCATAAATCTCTTAGAATTTTTTTTCTAAATAATCTAACCAACTTTTTAATTTGATTATTTTATTACTGTTTACACATTTTTTTTATTGATAAAATTCATTTATCAACTATTCCCTTATATATATGCTTATTCAATCTCCAATTAATTATGCAGTAATATCTGTAAAATCAATTTATATTGGAATCTATTTTTTGTTTTATTCCTAAATTCCTTTGTATTAGTTAGAGCCAATGGTTATTTTTTAATCCAAATTTATTGGTTCATAAGTACAAGTTACAAAATGTATAATACTGTACACAATTTCTTTAAATTGTAATACCAAGCTGATCAATTAAAAAAAAAATCCGACCTATATTGAATTCTTGGTAAACAAAGCAGTAAAGCATTTCAATAAAATTATTGATAAACAATCTCATGATAAAAGTTCAAAATTTGTCTCTCCCTTGACATAATCTATTCTAAAATCCTCATTAATAAACTATAATGAGTTCTGTTCTTTGAAACTTCTTATCCAAGATGAATGGTTAAAAAAATAGAACCATAATGAACTTTTTTAGTACCCTAAAGCCAAACATTTGATGCCCCTCTTCGTATCACTAAATATGAAATAGCTTTTAAACATATCTAATAAATCTTGCATAGCTTGTGATAAATTCAAAATGGTTAAAGTAAATGTATAATACTTGATAGCACCATATCCCTCACCAAATCAATTAATCCCCGATTGATTATACATACTATTATTATAGTTCTATCAAAAATAAAAAAAAACTTTTAAAAATTTGGACAATAAGCAAGTGATGTGTTGGTGTTTAAATTTGTTTGAAATTCCATCTGAAATGCATATACCCATAGTGAACTTATTTTAGATATATTAAGATTTAATTTGGTAGAAAGATGAAAAAACAACCAATACTTAAAAAAGTTGAATATAAAAGAGCAAGAAGAGGTCAAACAGCAACAAGATGGATTCAGCCAAGCCTGGATATTCAGTCTGAGAAACAGCTATTAGCAAGAAATATATGTCTACTGTCTTTTTTCTTATCATCTAGGTTAATTAGTGGATATTAAATGATGTAAATAAACATTAGAATTCATTTTCTCATACACATTTTCATGACTCACAAATTATTTATCAATTGAAGTGAGATCCCTTGCCAAGATCTTGAAGAAAGTGAGCCAGACAAATTCCTAATATTTACATCATGTCATTAATATGACACCTGAATTTGGATGGAATTAGTTTATTGCTTTTAATATATGAGCATGATGACTAAGAAAATACCAATTTTATAACTTTTATTAATGGGCTATAGATATGTTTATATATTTTAATTTTTACAAACCTTGCACAATTGTCTAAATCTTTTACTATGACCCTTTATGTATTTAAAATAAATTTCCAAAAATCATACCTTTAAAAATGTCAGAAAATCAGAACAGCAGTACTCCATGTGTTCATCAGATATTTGTAATATGGATGGGATATTCAACATAGATGGATGGGCAGAATTAATTAATTGGATTTAATAATTGAGTATGCACCAAATTTATAACTTTAAAGTGCAATAATCTTTTACTATGAATTTTTATGTATTTAAAATAAATTTCCAAAAATCACACCTCTAAAAATATTTTTCACAATATTAAAACAGTACAGAGTAACCAGTTCATACAAATAATAAATATTTTTAAATAATCAAATGGCTTTATTATTCAAGAGTTCATAAAAAATTCAAGTGCCAGAAGTGCTAAAATTGGCATCAATATTTCAGGGTATTCGTTTGTAAACTTAATTCTCATCACACACAAAAAGTAATTCCGAACTAAGATTATAAGTGATTCATATAAGAATGTCAGTACCTATTATCCTCAATTAGATCACAAATGGAACAGCTACAATAAAAAGTGAATGAAACTATGAAAAGGATATAAAAGCACCCAAAAGTCAAACCAAATTGATTAAATAGATCCTAAAAGGATTCCAAATAAAATACTTTATATGCTGAGATGTCTGCATGAAACATAAAGAGAAATCTGGTAGGCATATGTTGTTGAGTGATCAACTATTATTAATATGAATGAATAAAAAATATTAAACAAGATATACTAATGAAATATTAAAAAAATTCTTACATAAAATTTTATGACCCTGAATAGGAAAAGTAAATGAAAAACACAATTAAGATTTTTAAAAAATCATATTCCTCCTAATGCATTTTTCACAATGGTTTATTTAAATTCTTAAAATCGTTTTGACGGCTTAGATTTCTTCAAATCTCATATAATCTTTTGAAGAATGTCATAATACACTATTGTCACCATTTAGCTGATCAATGATAAAAAATATGTTAAGAGTTTCTATATATTAACTTAAATGACTAAAGACAATAAAGTAAAAAAAAAACCATTTATTTTTCTTAGAGATCCCCTCTATGGGTTAAATGAAGTGACAAACTCAGAATTAAAAGATTATAGAATCAAGACTCCTAGCTAAGTAACAGAAATACAAAATTTGGTCTAAATTAATTGAATGTTTTTAAATGTTCAAACGTCATGATTCCCAAGCAATTAATCAAATAGAATCAGTAATCTTTTTTAATAGTGAAATTGCAGAGTTTATGAAAATGGTTGAATCATCAGCTGGATTCTCAACTAAGGAATGCAAAAAAAAATCTTAGATTGTTCTTATGAATGGAATTACTGTTTTTTCTCTCATCTCTTTGATGACTGAACATCACCTGATCTTAAGCAACTGACCCAGACAAAAAAAAAATAATTATATGCTTATAAGTGTTTAGTACCTAACTTTTTATAATAAAATACTTTTGACATAGATTGTCACATATTTGATTATTGAGAAGCTATTTGACAAATTGAAATATGTCTTTTTTCCACCAATATATATATATGTAGTAAATAATCACAAAATTTTTGCCTTATTATAATTTGGAAAATAAAATTCATCACTGTAAATTTTTTGTTTTATGACTAGTATTGCATCATGAATTTTAGATTTTATCATACTATAAGTAACAGATTCAAGACATAAAGGTTATTGAATTATTTCCTAGCTGGAAAAAAAAAAAAATTGAAAAAACTATAATATTCAGCCTGAAGTAATAATGACTAAATGAGAGATAATATAAAGAATTAGATAAATACATTCAGGCATACAGTATTTTTTCAACTTCAATAGGTTAAAGATCAAAGCATCGCCAAAAATCAAATTTATTTTGGCTGAGAAAAACAATATTTATAAAAACACATATTAGTATTTATAAAATGTAAATGCAGCAAAACTTTTTTTAAAAAAAATCTTGGTTTGAAAAGATTATATAGTTTATATCTTCATTTTTGTTGATAAAATAGTTCAAAGCAAGAAAAAAGGGTCAATCCCTGTTGAGATGGAATATGATAAATTTTATTTATAACCAGGCAATGTATTATTCACTAACCCATTAAAATTTTAGTAAAATTCTCACAAATAGCATAAGCAAAAATTTCAATAAACACTGCAGATATGATTTTTATTCAAGAATGAGAAAAGGTACATAGTATGTAAAACAAACATTAGCAGATGAAAAAAAAAAGCATATGGGTGAAATGTTGCCTGTATTAAAATGTTAACATAATTACTAATAATTTTTATTAAGAAACTAGGATCTTATTTACTATCCAGTGAAGGCACTTCTAATTAGAATGATCACATTTGATGTGATGGTGAGAACATTATTTCTGCATTTTCTGAGGGGGGGGGGGAGAGAAAGCCATACATTATAAATACAAAATTAAATTATAAAAACTTATCTGAAACAAAGCTTATTCATTTTGTTATTAGTCTATCACATTTGTTTTCAATCGATTGTCTTTAGTCATTGGCAATTCTGTATGGCTCTATCCATACCTATATACTTTTATTACAGGGCTAATAATTTAAAAAGTTTCAGCTTTAAATAAAACGAAAGCATTCTTATATGCAGTAAATTTTTATAATTCAATTTATTACATTCCAACAATTAACAATGATTCTCTATGTTTTCTGGATATGGAGAAATTCTTATAATTCATTTCCTGTTATTTTATTTCCTAAATTGCACTCCTCAGATCAAAAAAGCTATATTGAGAAGTCACAAAGAATTAATTTACCATATCAAATTTGGATCAAGTAAAACTAAAAAAAATTTCAGGTTTTAATGAAGTTTAGGATTTTGTTTATAATAAGCCAATCTATAGAATAAATATTAAATAATGGTAAATAAATATATACTATATATCTATTCTTATCTGATAGATAAATCAGCAATGAAAGTCACTCAAAAAGTATCATTAGCAAGGAATGTTGTTTGCATTTTATCTCTATGGAGGATTGCTAGACTTTTACTTTACAAAGGGTTATTTTATTCACAACGCTGTTCACAATTGCAAATTTATAAGATTTACCAATTAATAAATAAGTATCATTCTAGGGCTGGCTTTTTATGTCGTATGTCGGCATTACAAAATTTTTAAAATTAATCATTAAAAAATTCCATTCTGGTTTCTTAATTCAATAAAAAATATCGGCTTTTTAAAATAGATATAACTTCATATGCACTTAGTAAAAAAGAGGTTGACAATATATACCGTATAATCATTATCGCTTAAAAAAATAAGTTGACAGCTGAAATGTAAATATAAAATAACATTCTGTTTTTAAATTCCAAACAAACAAACACAGATATTATATAAATAAATTCATTTTTAATAAAATATATATTCTTTCGTATGAAAACAAATTGAACAACACTGTACACTTTTTTTTTTTTTAAAAAAAAAAGTCAAATCGCCATTCATATTTTCAACATAAAAGGATACAGTTTATATAATGAAACATTCAAGAAAAAAAGTGTGCCCTTATTCGACCATCTCATTGATAAAAAAACAATTTGTACATTTTTTAAACCCCTAATCGAATAAATTTTGCAATCATCCCTTTAAAGTAATAACTCGTTTCTTTACATATTAAAAGGGAGGAACCCTTATTTTAAAAATAAACTCGACACGTTTTCTATTTACATGCTATTAAGGACGAATCCATTTAAAATAGGTAATGCCAGAAGCATGTGCGATATATTACACAGCACATCCAATATCATATAAATGGTCGATGAGGGCGCAGTCTCCGATTACTTGCAAAAGGGATGAATTAAAGTTAAACGACGAACGGTTTTAAAATATGATCCAATTAAATACGGCATCAAAAACAATACACAAGAAGTCAATGTAATGTTGACATTACTACACACTTCTTTGGCAAAGGTCCAATAACTATCTTCCGCGGTGATTTTGGAATTTTGAGCTTTATTTTCCATACCCATATACAACTCTTTTTATCGTGTTATGAGTGCTGTTTAGAATATCCCTTTTGCAAATAATTTTACATGCGAAAATGATAAACAATTCTATACATATAGCGGATATACCAAGTCTTTTTTTTCTTTCCCAGATTACTTTTTAATAATTACACCTGGAGCATATTTTTTGGAATTCGCATGTGAATATGAATGTTTCCAAATTTATCTTTGGTTTACTTCTTTATCAGTAAAAACTGGTTGTCAATAAATAAAACAGGGAGGGAAAAAGGAAAGAACATCCACACTATTTATCATCGTCATTTAAAAAATAAATTTGTATAAAAATATATTTAAAAATAATAAAAAAGAAACCAATCTACGACGTTAAAATATTTTCTTTTAATTCTCTAATATATAAATATTTTATTCGCTATTTTTTTTCTTTCTATTTTTTATTGCCATTTTAAATTACAATCTTTTTCTTTCCCTTTTCAATTATGGATAAAATATATACATGATTTTATTAACTACATCTATTAGTAAACAAATAAACAAAAAAGACAGTACATAAAATTCTAAATATTTTTAATAAGAAAAACAAGTATTGATATTTTAAAATACAATACAAAGAGATCACAGTTTTCCAATTTTTTTTAAATCTTTTTTTTTTTATTCCAAAAAAAAAAACAAAAAAACTTTTATATAGAAATAACAATATAAGTACGTAAAAAAATAATTTTTGAGACATGTAATATGGGCGATAAACCTGAGTGAGTTTTCATATATTACATTTGAGTAATAAAACTGGGATCTCTAGTTTTTTTCTTCAAAATAAAATAAAATTTGAACATTTTGTACAGAAAAAAAAAAGTAAAACAAATATATATATATTATTCACAAAAATAACTTTTTGATTAAAAAAAACGATATACATATAATTGGGCCATGAAAAAATTCATAGCCACTAATAACAAAAAAAAAAAAAGACTACAATTCTAATAATTACGAATACAAATTTTCTATTTATGTTTCATCACTTTTTAGCGTTAGTGATGATAACGTTTCAATTCTACCACTATTCGATAGCAGAATCTCATTTTCTGCTTTAAGTTTTTCGACTAGGAGTCGGAGATTTAAGAGTTCATTTTGCTCGTGCGTTGATCTAGAAAATGAATATAAATCATCAGTGTCCGTCTGTACATCGCATTTAACAATAGAGTGAAGTTTATTCTCTATTGTTACCTTTCCATATTGTTTAACCATATCTTCAAAACGGCTTTCCAAAGCAATATATTCCAGGACCAGATCTGATTTAGTCATTGAATGAAGTCTTTCTGCATGAGTCCTTTCATATTCCTCTGAAAATTCCTTCTGTAAAAACGTAATTTCGTCTTCTGGCGAACTATAATACTCATCGGATGAATCCACACTGCCATCTCTATGTTGCCGGTGATTTGCTGAATCCAGATTCGGTTCCTGTACATTATGATCTTCCATTAAAAACTGAGTAGTATTATACGGAGCAACAGGTTGTCCATGTGCAAATCTTTCAGCTCGTACGCGATTCGCTCGCTTTGTCTCGCGATCTTCTAATTCTCCTCTTTCCTGCCATGTTAATTTATAATACGGTTTCCATTTTCGTTTTTTAGATTTCCCGCGCCGATGACGTTTTCTTTTCTCACCGCTTTCGAAATCTTTCTCTTTACCACTTAAAATTAACCTATTCGGACGACCACTAGATGGCTCTTCAGCCTTGCGAGGACTTCGTTCAGTTTCGGTACGCTCGTCATCCCCTGACGTGCCATCCATTACTATCGAGTCAGTTGTTGTTTTTTCATCGTCACAAATAAATGCTGATTCTGTCGTTTTAGATTCATCCATATTAGTGTATCAATAATATTTTAAGAAATTATATGAAAAATTGTTCATAAAAATTCCTTTACAAAACAACATTCTTCCTCTACGACAGCTAACTAACAACTGCCTTGCCACTTCTTATAGTCAACGTTTTGTACGATCTTGGCGCATAAATTCATCCGCGTACAAAATATAATCCTAAAAACAAATTTATATTTTATTAATAGTATTTTTCAGAATAATAATTTTATTTGATGGACATTAATTTAAATATTAAAAATATAAATGAATATAAATATAGGTAGTAAATTTAAGTTTTTTTTAGCACAATAAAAAATTAACAAAATAAATGGAAGAATATTAAAAATAATAAGGAATTAAATCCTTGTTGATCATTCTAATTTTTAATTGGTGAAAATGTAAAGTTATATAAAAAATTTTTTTTTTACAAAATTTATTAGTTTTAAAAATTCATCATTATTAAAAAGACATTCCATTTTTATTTTTAAAAATAAAAGTTAAATGGGTTCAAAAACGAATAAATGACCAATAAATTTATAAAAGTATTGGATGCCGGAATTTGAATTTTTGAAACGTTTGGGTTGTTTACGTTCTTTTGTGTCATTGAGTTTATATTAATTAACGTTTACTTATGTACTAATGATGTTTAAAATATTTTATAATTTTTTCATCTTTTCTTGTATTCCATTTGTATGTTAATGTTACTATTTGATTCCAATAGTTATTATTAAATTACAGATTTAAATGTTTTGTTTATTCATTAATTTAATTGAAATAATTAAAATGTATGACCTTGAAATATAAACATTATATTTCAATAAACTTATTATTGAATGGTATAAATAAATTATGCATTCTTTATTTCAAATACAGTATATGATTTAGTAGGAAAAAAACAAAAAAAAGTTATCAATTTTCCTCCATTATTGTTATAAGGACAAGTCATAAATCAATAGAAAATTGTTTATCCTAACAGAGCCATTATACATACAAAATAATACATAAAAATATTAAATTATAGTGCTAATAAAGATTTAAGCTTCTATAAATTAATAAAAAATATTATATATTTAAAGCATTCTATAACTGCGTTGCAATATATATAAATGCTGAATGAAAATTAAAATTTTTAACTGAAGATAACGTTAATTTACACAGAAATAAATACTCAAAAATTAAATTTGTACTTATTTCAAATTTTTATTAACCAATTGTCGTTTTCATATCGAATTGAATTTATTGAAATTTGAAGGCAATTTATTACTTGTTAATAATTTTAAAATAAACTATATAGGTATAATGAAATTGACTATAGTATACATATTTCTACCTTCATGTACAATATTGATATAAAGATAAATATAACTACTAAAGAATGTATATTTTTAAAGATAATAACGTAAGTAGTACATATAAACACAAATTCTATTCCAAAAAATAAAAAACGAAATTTCTGTACACTTTGTGCTATTTTGAAATATTTTATTGCTTTTTTATATAATTCTGTCAAATCCAGCATATATATTTTTGATATAATACACCATATACACCTTAATTGACACTCTACAATGCAGTTTAACATATGATTTATTTTTATCTGCATTGTAGAGTGTCAAGGTATATATGGTGTATTATATATAATTCAGCAATGCAAATAAGGAGAAGTGGAAGGAAAATTTAATATATATATTTTTGTGATAAATGTATTTTTATAACTGTATGACATGTTAATATGTCACTTTTTTAAAAAATCAAAAAATTTTTTTTTGAATATATTTTGTGTAACTTGTCTTTCTGATTTTTGTTTGTTTTATATTTTAAATTAACTAATTTTGCAAATTAATTTTGTGCATTTTTTTTTTTTTTTTTAGCTTTTTTGTTTTTGTATCCCTGGATTTATTGCCATGAGTTCAATCCTATTCTGTTGGTAATGTCCATATTTATAATGGTTGTTCTAGTATGATAGTCTTTTTAAAATCTGTTCAGTCTTATTTATGATATGAATCTTACTGTATCTATTCATCATCAAAGCTATTTCCTATATAGAGTGTAGTATGGTTACCACACAAGAATTCTGACCTTTCCTTGGCATTGGCTGTAATCCACAAGCTATTATTATTTGTTACTTCTAATTTTTTTCCATTCAATATATATATATATGTATTAGGAGGAATAATCAAGTTTTAAAAGAAGCTTAAAGAAGAACCAGGAAAATATTTTATAGCATTATGACATTATTTGAAACGATTGAGATTTTTTTTTTTTTAAATCTTTTGGAAGATTATTGGGCTTCACACAAATAGCTTTATTCGTTATCTATTTTATTTGACTGCATATATGCAGTTTTTTTTTATGAGTCTTGATTATTCTTATTTAGTATTAATTCAAATTCTACAGATGTACATATAATGGTCAAATATCCAATATAAAAATTATTTGTCCACAGTGTTATTATACATATATAATGTAATATTCAATCTAAATAAGACTGAAACAAACAACTAATTATATTTCTTTAATTATCAAACCAGCTTTCATCTCTTATTGAGACCATTTCAACATATAAAAGCTTTAGTTTGATAATTAAAGAATTATAATTATAATTGGTTTCTTTCAATCTTATTTAGATTGATTATGATATTCTACAGATGTATTAACAATTATTATAATGATATCTGGAAATGAAATAAATGTACTTTTGTACTAGTAAAAAGATGTGGGAAATCTTAGCAAGTCTTTTTTTTTTTTTAGCTTGTTGTCACTGTTACAAATACTCTTGAGAAGATTTATGCAAGTGTTTAATTCTATCAGATTAAGATATAACATGAAAGAATTTCATATTCTGAAACACTGAGTTATGAGATAATATAAGGAATTTTTTGAGTGTCTTGTTCTTTTCATTAAAAATTGTTTGGATTTTATTGAAAATTACTTTTCATTATTATTTTAAAAATGTATGATAGAAGTCATATTGGGCAATGATTCTGGATGTTATCAATATTTTTCTTTCTTTAAAAAAAAAAAAAAATGTTAGTTCTAATCTACAAATATTCTGCCTTTATAGAAATAATCTATTAGCCCTCCTTGTTAAGAGCTTGATATAATCCTAATTGTATTCACAATGCTATTTTTATGATTTAGAGTTTTTCAATTTCACTTTATACAATCATTAACTTTAGGTTGATTGATTTTTAGTTTTGATGAACAGAAATCTCTGGAGGATTACTGTTAAAGGTAGGTAATATCATTTGTTTTGTACTATTGTTTTGTTCTTTTATGGGATTAATAATCCCCTTTATATTTCTTTATTAGAAATTTACTAACAAAATCTGCAATCTAGATTATTGATTTTTAAATTTTTAAAATCTCAAGCAATTATAAATTTTAGCTTATAATCTTTTATTT
The DNA here is from genome assembly GCA_028023455.1 of Epiperipatus broadwayi. Taxonomy (NCBI): domain Eukaryota; kingdom Metazoa; phylum Onychophora; class Udeonychophora; order Euonychophora; family Peripatidae; genus Epiperipatus; species Epiperipatus broadwayi. The sequence continues at coordinate 14,509,843 of JAQFVV010012400.1, forward strand.
TACTCTATTTTAGCCTTTTAATTTCACCAGTATTTTCTTTTTGATTCCAATTTTTTTTCAATTTAACTATGAATAGTTAGATATAACATTTTAATTGTTTTACATAATTTGAAAAACTCCACTGTACATTTTTTTTTTGTTAGACTTATAAGAGAGAGAGATCATGTGAATATATGTGAAAGTATATCTTTTTTATAGTTTCAATATTCTTTGACTTTTTTTTTTTTGCAATCTATATTTTGTGTATAGTATATATATATTATTTAAATTAATTTTAAGGATCATGAAGGAAATATCCAAAGTTAGCTACACTTCTTGATTTATTTTCTTGGTATACAAATATTCAAGAAAATTTAAATAAATGTACAAACATGGTTAAAAGTCCTGCTCAACTAGGTGGGGAATGGACATTGTTAGATTATTGGAATCTTTAGAATTCTAATTTAAAATATTTTTTTATATTGTTTTGTAAATATATTTATATATAATTTACAAAAAAATGTTTGTAATAAGTTTAATCATTTTTATGTACATGTATGTATTTTGTTAATTATATTTATTGTAATGTAAATAATATTCATTGGGTGGAGTAAAAAGAATCTTGATAAGATTCCAATAAGAAATAAAAGCCAGGCTGATGAATTAAATAATTTTTTTTTATATTTACAGTGAGTTGTCCTTTTCACTTCTGTTTTAAATTGATTATTTTAAATTTTATATATAAAAGGCAACACTGTGGACAAATTTTAACATTGAAATTTGACAATTTATAATAAATATGGGGTATCAGTGCATCACCCAAATTGCACTTGTCTTTCTTTCAATCTTACTGATTTGTTTCAAATCAAGCAGGAGTTTATAACTTCCAGAGAAGTCTAAAAAATATCCATCTACTTAATAATATTTTATTGTTATCCAGATCAGATATCAAAGGAAAATCTATAATTTACTGATAATTTTAAGAAATTTTTTGCTCTGATCTGATTTTAAATCCCAGGCCATTAAACATAGCAGGCAAATGGAAAATTACTGCATCACAAATATAGTCCATTTTATTTTTTTATCATTTCTACCTAGAAGTTAAAAACTTGTGTATAATATTTAATTCTAATCCATCTCTTTTTCATTCCTTATTTTATTTTAAAAGATCCCCAATCATCATCACATAAATGTATACCAACTCATAATTCTGATCTCCACAAATATTGATTTAAGTAGGCCTGTGCTCAAAGAATCTTCAAACAGATCAAAGAATTTTTCCATTTCTCATTTTTCACAAGTTAGTGCATAGCAAATAACAACTATCAGAATTAATGAAGTAATATTTCTGTTGTGTAATTTTCAGACCACCCCTCTCACATAAGATAGAGACTGGTTTCTCTCCACTTTTAATACCTTGTTGAGGGATGTAATCATAAGCAAACAGTGCTCATCAATTGGCCCAAATCATGTCTCTGGTCATATGTCTATGATTACATCTCTCAACAAGGTGTTAAATGCATATAGAAACCAGACCATACCTTGCGTGAACTTGGTGTTGTGAAAATTACACTATAGAAATATTCATTAAGTAGATAATCTCTAGTCTAATGAATGGCTAATAAAACTTATTAACAACTATTAGAGTTTTTTTATTTTTCTATTTAGTTGAAGATGTTCTCATTTATTTGTTTATTAAACTTTTTTTAAGTCAGTGATAGATAATGACATTATCATTGATGATGTTATTATTCAGTGATATCTTCCTATTAACCATCATCTTAACTGCCTTTGGACAACAATATATCTCATATTTCTCATCTTTGATGCTTTACACAGTACATATTTTTCATAAAATTTCAGCATCAAAAGCTAGATACATTCTTTACATTATCAAATATATTATTGATATATACTCATGAAAAGCAAATGCAAATTATTATAGGTTCCATTATTTTCTTGTTATTATTCTCTATTTTCAGAATTATTTATAATCCCAAAGTTGAAAGAAATAAAGCATTTCTTAACGAAATAACCATTCTTGCTTTAAAAATCCTATAAGGTAAATAACTCATTAAACTGTCAACAGCTTTCAAAAAGTATTATCCAATGTTGAATCACAAGCAATGATTAATTATTTGCAATCATATATGCATACAAAAATGTTAAGTATCTTTTTCAATTTTTTTTTGACTATCTACTTTTTAATAACTAGTTATTCCTTAATAATGTTTGTCTTTTTGTGAGTTGTTTTTAATTAAAAAATACAATACTAACTTATTTGGTATTAGTTTGTGGTTTTCAAATTGATTCATATTTATCTATCTGTATATGTGTCAGCAATCAGTAAGCATTGATAATATAAATTATCTACTGTAAATTTGATTTCACAAGTAAGCTGTCTTTCTGATATTTAAGAAGCTTTTCCATCAAAAATAATATTCAATGGACTATCTACAGTATTTTTTATGAAGTTGTATGAATTGGCTAATATATATCTACATCTTTTGTTTTATATAAATAAACACAAAGATATTCTCAGATTTTTACATTATATTTTTAATATTATCATTTTGTGATTGAAGAATATATATTTTGCTAAACAGAGATCATACCACATCTGATACACAAAGATGATGTAGTTTCTCCAAATTAAAATGGTTGCAGTAACTATTTGCTAGAAAGGCTTAGTAAAAAAAAAAAAGTTATAAAAATACTGTTTGTCTAAAGATTTGTAATGATAGCATTTTATTTGTAATTATATATTCGGCTATTTCCATTGTCTAGTATTAATTGTTAAATATCTTTAGAAAAATTTTATTTAATTTTTCAAAAAATTCAATTTTAGTAATAGCATACAGATTAGTATATAACACAGATTAGTATATAATACCAATCTGAATGCAATTACAGTTGAATATATTTGAAAAGTTAAATTCAGAATTTTTTTATGGACATTTAACAATTAATACTAGATGATGGAGATAATCCGTCATGCAATTACAAATTATGATATATTGAATTATTTAGCAATGTTTAATACTTCAGTGTTAGAATATATATTTGTAATTTTTTTTTAGCATGTTGAAGCCAGTAGAAATGTCATATACTGATTTCATTCATTTATCATGGTTTGCATTATAGTTTTTAAACAATCATTACTTTAGATTGGCAGATATTGTTTGTGTCTCATTTTCTTATATGGAATGAATATATATGATAAGATTAAACTAAGCTATCCTTTTCATAGGATTTTTCACAAGTACTCATTATTTGTATTGCATAGTTAGCACAATGTTTCATTCAAGAAATAAAAGTTTCTGAACCAGTTATTAACTCAATCTCTATTACTTTGGTGCTTAAATATATATGATGAAACTAATTCATACAATTATTGTCCTATAGAGTTTAACATTGTGATAGAGCAATGGACTCAAGAATTAAAATTTTCTGAATCAAAGCTAAGTAAAAAAGCTTTTAAAAAATCTTAGTTTTAATCAATAGAATGGAACTATTGCATTAACTTACAACTTTGGTGCTCATATGTCACACTATATCCTGAGATACTAACTATTTATTCGAAACTGTAGAATAAATAAATATATTTTGCTTTAAAATGTAAGAAGAGTGGAATGTTGGTATTAGATACTAACTACATGATTAAATAAATCTCAAATATATATATATTTCCATTTTTCATAATGCTTTAGTCAATTGTCTGGCAGTTTTCATTGTCTAATAATCAAACAAAAAAAGTGTAAAAGAATAAAAAAAAAAATAGAAATTTATTTAAACAATGCAAGAAAAATGAAAATATATTAATCATATGATTATTGTTTTTTTAATCAACAAGAAACTTGGTATTAATTTCATCTAGGTAATTGTATCTGCTTTCACCAATGGAGTTGGCTATTACTTCTGATTTTTGTTTCCAGTTAAAAATGTTGGATATTAATTTACCAAGCAATATTGAATTGATAGTTTGATTGGGTTGTCAAAAAGCTGATTACCTGAAAAAATTCAGAACTAAATTGAGAATAGGTGTCTGAAGATGCGGTAGGATTTGAACCTAGAATATTGACATAATAATGCACAGTATTAGAGACTCTTCAATCAGTGACTAATTTATTATTTCTCATATTAAGTCATTTATTATTATGAATCTAATTCTTATGTATAAATGGTTTTTAATTATAAGGTTACCTTTTTTTAGTACCAAAATAAATATGAAGTTATTGACTTTGTGCATTGTAATATTTATAAACAGTTCAGTGATTTGCACTGAGAATTATTTAAGATTGTTATTTCAAATATTATTTTCTTATAAGAATGTTGAAAATATCTAAAAAGTTATCCAATAATATAATGTTATTAACAAATTCAATTATTCACATTTAAATAAATCCCATAATAAATGTTGCTTTAGCTGTTTAAAATAGTCAAAAATGTTTTTATAAAAAAATAATTGGAAAACCTGGCAATATTTTCATTGTTTTTTTTTTTTTTTAACTCCTATTAAGTTTTTACTAAAACAGTTGAGTTTTAATAGAGTAAAAAATGAAAAGATTTAGAAATATAAGAAACATCTTTTCTAATATTTAATACAATGAATATTTGTCAAAAATGGCTTTTAATTTAATAGCATGTATATTTCTTGAAACTTCAATTTACTAATTTTCAAGAAATTGAGGAAAATAAATAATAATTATGAGAAAATGATAATACTGGGAACTCCCAAAGAATTATATTTAAAACAATTTAATGAATATTTTGTAAAATTACTGTGAAATGTTATTCAGATTTTATAATTTAAAAGCAACTATTATTTGTGTGTATACTTTTAATAGGATTGTAATTACATAAGTTTAAAAAATCTTGACTTGTTATTAATTTTAGTGATTAGATATAGTACAATAGTTTTATAAACAGTCTTATTCCTATTTAATTTTAGAAATAAAAAGATACTTAAAATCTATAGACATTTGTTTTAATTTAATACATAGAGTTTAATGTGTTTGTAATCAGTCTACCTAATGGCAATGTTGACAAATTTATTTATAATTTTTCTCTTACTGATTAACATAATAACAGAGGCTGATTTAATTGAAATTTAGTCACATGATAATTTAAAACAAATATATTACTGCAAAAAAAAAGAAGGGAGATTTGGATTGATGCAGTTTTTGTTTAGATTCTGAAAATATTGATTTTTGAAAAATATAAGTAAACTTATTAATTGTTTTTGTTTCTAAGTAAGATCCTATATGTAAAAATAAATTTGAAAAGAATTTATTAGCAATGAAATCATAAAAAAATTTTTTTTTAGGAAATTATATTTTTTTATATAATTTTTTAAGTTTATTATTTATAATTAGAATTTTGAAGTTTAATTACCAAAACATTATTCAATAATAAGCAAATAAAATATAATATGTGTATTTATATATTTATATAGTAATATAAATTATATGGCATTTCATATTTTTTTAAAAAAATCAATATATGCAGGAAAAGGTTATATCAGAATCTTGATTTTTTAGTGAATTATGTGATAAAATGACAATTTAAGGAATGATATAGCTGGAGAAAATTTTTTTTCAACTGGGCTAATATAAGAATAACAACAACAAAAAGAAAATAGATGAAGTATGCAGGAAAATATTAAAAGCAGAAATAATGTAACAAGATTTAACTGTATTTATATTGCTTAATTCTAGCATATCCCTTTTTTATTTTTTAAAAAGTAGTTTATTACATATATATTTACAATGATTGAGTGATTGGGTTAATATTTAAGATGTTTAATGTTAAGTGCAATAACACAAATGATATTTTGAAAAGTACTACATATATCAACACATTCAAAGAGGGCAGTTAAAATAGTGAAGCAATTTTACATTATAAAAAATTGTAAAATGGAGTTGAAGATAGTCATTGAATGTTTAGCTGGATTTCTTCCAACTTTTAAATTCTGAGTATCAGTTATAAAGACAAAAATCAGAAACTGATCTGAGAATGGTGATTTAAATGTGTCTGGTAATCATTAATCACTCGAGTGTGTGATAGTTGGCATTAAAGTGGAGCTCTGTCTTGATTATATATTGTAACATTAATTCAGTTATAATAATTTTATAAATCTGCATGTCTATTCAAAGTCACATTTTATTATATATTTTAATTTCTTACTAAGCAAACTTTACAAAGGCCATACTCATAACTGCTTTGGACTAATCACCAGAAACTATATACATTTTTACAATCATAACTTTGTATGCAATATGTTCTGGCAAAAATCTAATGTTACGAAAATTTTTGCACAGTGTTCATTAATTAGCTTTAACACATGAAACTTTTTATTGCCAAAGCTACAATAAACAATTCATGTATTAACATTAAAACAGTGTATAAATGAAAGTGACTTAAGTGAATTTTCGTAATAGTTTTTTTTTAAATTCTTGATTATATTACAAATCTGTTGTCATAGTTCAGTATATGAATCATTATTTTCTATTTAATTGTTTACCAAGTTTTTTTTTTTTTAAATTATAAAATGTATTTAGGAGAATTGCATATTTTTCATTTTAATAGCAGAAGTTTTGTTAATATTGTAAAGACATTATAAACTAATTTATATTAAAAAATATAAAGAAACCACTATTCTCTATAAAAGTTACAATGTTCAAATATATTTTTAAAACAAGTAAAAATTTAAGTTCTTATTTCTTGAATATATATTAATAGCAGTGCTTAAAACAGCGATTTGTCATTTCTAATCTAAAGTTCTACAACTGGTGGATTGTTATCGTAAATCAGCACAGATAACATAGTAAGAGATAAATGCAAGGTGCCAGTTTACTCTTGGCAACTTATATTAACTGTATAAATTTACAGTACATAATCAGTGGATGTTTGAAATTAATCAAAATTATTATATTATTGTTCTATTTCATAGTAAACCTATGTATTTCAAGTAAAAATTTTTTCTTTATTACAATTTTTTTCACACTATCCATATTCATTATGGCAACTTAGTTTGGGAAACATTGTTCTTATTTGGGATTTAATTTTAGTTTGAGAAAAACTTTGGTAGTGATTGTGATATGAAGCAAAATTTTTAAAAAAGGTATAAATTTGAGAAGAATATATATTTTGTTAGTTTTTAAAGTTCTCATTATTTTTTTTTCAAATTTTTATGTAACTAATTGCCAGAGAACTCAGTTCATCTTGCAGATCATCATATAAAGTAGAAATTTTGTAGAGAATGAGCAATATGACTTTAGCATTATAAAAATTAAATGAAGAAAAATAGAGGGGATTACAACATTTTTTTAAATTGCAAATTTGCAGATAAGAAGGCCTCATATTACAGAAATAGTGCATCCCTTTAATATAACTACAATCTGGTATTCAAGTCAAGACTAAATGAAATACTTTTCCAAAGGATGGAATTTCTCATGTAGCTGGCCCATGACCGATCTATATAACCATTCAATATTGCTCACTAAATGGTTATCTAGTTATGCTTATTCAGAGGATAAAACAAAGATGGAAAATCATTCAAACTCTTACCACTTGACAATTGGCAAGTCTGATGAGTATAGTATTTTTTTTTCACAGTTCCTCTATGAAGAGATGTTGGAAAGGCATTTGTTTTGCAATGAGATATTTATTTAAAAAGCTGTTTTATCTTTTATTAGCATGATAGTTTTTGTCTTATATAACTGGCAAAGTTTCAGACACATGAGATCCATCTCATAATAATTAGAAGTAAACTGATCATAGAGTAAGTGTAGAAATAAATAGGTTTTAGAATGAGATGACTTTTTCTCATATATAAAAATATTGCTATTCTTATTCTGTAATAAATATTAAAGACAAAAGCATAATTACTTAAAATCTCCATAATTATAAGCTTTAATTTTATTTTATGACCCGATTTAATTGGGATACTGTGAATTCTTAATCTTTTCAATAACTATTTCATTTTACATTCAGTTTGAAAGTCTTGCAAAGTAAAAATATCTTTATGTCAGTTAGTACAGTAGTTTGAATGAATTTTCCCATCTGTAGTGAATTATCATGCTGTTCATAGGATGATCAGATTTTGTGAGTTTACATTTTTTGAAAAATGTTCATTACAGTTAGTTACTAGTTAGATATATATCACACAAAATATAAATAATCAGTGAAATGCTAAAGTATAGATATATGTAAAGAGACTTTGAATAATATTTTTTATATTTAATATAAAAAAAAATAGAAAATAGTAATACTGTATAGCCTTTGAGATCCTTGAGGAATTCTTTATTGGTAGAAATTATTTGAGATTTATTTAATTTTTGAAGATTAATTTTCTATTGGATCAATAATTTGATTTGGTTTTCACTATATATAGTTTGTGGTGAATCAATATTATATATAAAAAAGTATTGGATCATTAATTGTTCAGAACATCATATGACATTTAAACACTTAGAAGTTGAGCTTTAATCAAGCTTTCAAGTTCATCATTCAAATTTTACTAAATATTACCCTATATGATTTAATACAATGATAGTATAAGGCACTCAAGAGCCAAATATTTTTTGGGGGGTAAATCAATCTTCTAGTGTTCATACATCACTTAATCTAGCCATTCAATCATTATTTTTATTTATTAGGTGAGAGCAGTTGATGAATCAAAGGTATATTTAAGGTCCAACTGAACTGAGAAATCTTCACATTCAATTCTTTACTATATAATCCTGACATCTTGAATGATGATAGTAGCATGGATAATTTTTCTCCTTTTGGTTGATTACATGGTAAGAGTTTGAATTTTTTTTCAGATTGTAGTTTCTTGAGTAATGTCCTTGAAAAAAAAAATTTAGCTTATTTTTTTCTACAATTCATAATTTTTAAATAGCTGAATGCTAAATTGATTTAATATTCATACATCTGTCTATATTTTTAAAAAATGTTCTAAAAAGAATCTTTAGTTCTATATCTATTTTTTTGTTATTCACTAATAAAATTAAATTTGGTGGTATGGTTTCTTAATAAATAAATAAAATAATTTTATAATAATAATTTTATAATAGATGCAGGAATATGTGTTATTGTACTATTTATACATTTAGTTTAACCATAACTAATGCCATATTTATATCTAAGTTGTTTATTTCATGCTTGATGTTCTAAAAAAAGAATATTAATTATTTTTATTAATAGCTTATAAGTGTGCATTTTAGGAAATGATATTAATTTGTTTTATCAATAGTATGTATGCTAAATGCTCTGTCAAATCTATTATTACATTCAATTTAGTAAATAATATAATACCATTATTTCTGATGCCATTACTTGTGCTTGTTGATTGGATATACATCTAAATTATTTTTGAGAATAACTTTAGTTATTTTAAGCAAATACTATATAGTGTACTACTGAAGTTTGAGTTGAGTTTCAGTATGTGGTAAAATGTCAGTTGTAAAATTATTTTTTATCTTTTGTGTGATTTTGATAGTGAATATCTTAACCTAAGAAGCATTGGACTGTGTTGCTATGACAATGATAATATTGATATTAAAAAATATTTATTAATTGTATTGTATAAAATTGTCAATTGACTTTATTCATTTTAAAATGGATATGTGAATAATAAAGCAAGTACTTTGGATAAAATTATTCTTTATTATATATTTTTGTTACTGCATTCACCATAGTAAATTACAAATAATACACCTAAATGTTTAATGGCTCTAGTATATTTGTTGTTTTATTTGTATAATATTATATTTGAAAGATATATGTAAAAAGTTTATTTCGGATTGTAGTATGAAAAAATGTAATCTTAATTATTTAATTTATGATTGAGTAGGATCTTATTTGTATCTTAAAAACTTTATATGTAAGAATTGTAATTGTGAAATTTTTTTTAATCATTATTTTATGTAATAACATTTTATTTATGGAATGTTGACTAGAATTGATTAAATAGTAAATAAAGGGTATTACTACAATTACTATGATGTCAATAAAAAGTTTTTAACCCAACAGATTAAATGATATCTCTACTTTTGCTTCAAAAAGTGAATCTAAGTTCATTTTTATGATTTTTTTTTCATTTTTTAAAAAAAGTATATGGTGGTGAAATGGATCAAATGATGGGCTGGAAAGCAACAATTTTTGTCCAGAACTATACAGTGTGTCAAGGATTTGTGAGTGGTAACAATTTATTATAAAAGTGAAAAGTAATCAAAATTGAATTTTGTGTTTTAAAACAATCAGAATGATTCTTCACTTTAAAAAAATAGATGTTACCTACTTTTCAGTAATGAGATCTAAATATTATCAACGGAAAAATATACAAAGATTATGCTCACATACTGATATAATTTTATAAACTTGATGTATAATTTATATACGGGATAAAAATTGTTTAATTTTCATAGCATCATAATGTTTGAAACTAGCAGATGTTCACTTGTAATGTTTTATGAATTGATTATTTACTAAATGAAAGAATATCTACATTGCATTGTCATATATTTAAATTAGTGTTTGCACACTTATAACCTTATATGGATCAAATATCTGCTGAATGAAAAAATAATTTGGATATTTAGAAAATATTAGAATTAACCAAAATGCATTTTGAATCTCATAGCTTTTCATAATATTTCTACTTTTTCTGGAATAATAAAATAGTCGGATCACAGTTTAAAAAACACTAGAACTATGGTATTATTTTAGAAGGCCATACCTAAAGCTATTATTCAGATTGTTTGCTTATATTTATCATTATTATCACCATATATTTTTTTCTCTTCATTTAAAATGTATAGTATTATTGATATGAATAATCGTATAATTATAGGTTAAATAATAATCTATTTACATACATAAATGTGAGTTATGTCTTTCTAAGTTTAAGTTATATCTTGTAGCATAGTAATTACTATTTTAATTTAAAATATTCATTTTTTTAAAATTTATTGATTATAAATTAATTTCAGATATATCATTTATATTAGCAGTTCAAAAGGAGTATATTGTAATAAGTATTTCTTTTATTTAACAAATAAAATTTATTTATATATATATTTCTTTAATATTTCTATTAATTATATTTTTATAAGAAGTATAAAAAGAAGATATATCTTGAACTGTCTTATATTTTGCAAAGTATAAACATTCTGCAATATATTTGTCTTACATAAATATATGTGTTTGTATTTAGTATCCAAAAAGTGGAGATTGATGACCAATCACCTATTTAAATATGAAGTTAATGTCAGTTAAAAACCTATTGCCTAAAGCATGATTGGGTTATATACGTAATACTTTAAATGTTTATTTGCCATATATATAATTTTGCTTTTAATTTATATCAATTTCTTAATAGATTTTGAATTAATTTAAAACCAATAAATTTTCTTGGTCATCATTCAATTTTACAATGCAAATTTATTGATTAATCATACTTAGATGAGACAGTATTCATTAACTGACTATACTACATGGGTAAGAAAGTATAGTTACAAATCTTTTTTTTTGTATTGAATTTAATGTTTATTATTTGACCAGTATAGATTTTATACAGTAATAATCTAATTGACTTGACATTCTTAAATATTTAATAAGTAATTGGAAGCTTATTGTAATTATTTTATTAATAACAAGTAAATAAATATATTAAAATAGAAATTATATATGAATTGATTTAATTGTTGATAAAGATACAGATATGGTAATTATTGAAAATGACTAAAGGTAGTTGCATTGAAATGTCCACATATTTTATTTTAGGCCAATATTGATTAAAATAAATATTACATTAAGTCAGTATACAGCCATAAAGATCGTAATCTTATTCAATTATAAAGCTGCTAATAGTAATATATTGTATTCTATTACAAATTGGAATGATTTGCTTTAATTATATTTAAAATTCATTAGTGTGGATCATAAATTTAGTTTAAATATTAAATTTTATTATTAATATTTGATTATAATAAATCTAACAATCTTTCATATGCTTTGACAATTATAGTCTAAAGTTTTAATAACTTAGCTTTAATAAACTGAAGAGTAACTGAATGTGATTTGTCTATTGTTGGAGTAAACATCAAGTAAGTGTATATCATTTATTTTATACATATTGTTATGATTGAATATTGAAATATTAAGAATATTTAATAAGATGATTTTATTTTATAATATATTAAGTTGGTGAAAATGGAAAGGTATGTTGGATTGACTGATTTTGTATTATTATTAAATATTTAATCTTATTATAATTGACTTAGTTAATAAAAGTATATTGATATTAATAGAATAGCAAGGTTAAGTTACCAGTACTTTTATTTTACCATCAAACATCACATGATCATCATTCTTTATGCTTACACAAGCTGTTTTTCACAGAGGCAAAACTCTCCATACAGTAGCATCACTCCCTGGTTATTAAAGAACCAAAGACACCAAAAAGTATGGATTCTAAACTGAGTTCAGATATATACAACTATAAAAGCTAATGAGCTTAGTTTGAAACGTTTTCATTTTGGACTTGAAGCTTTATAGTTAGCTAAAAAAGTAAAAGGTGGCTGCTGGAGGATTGCATTAGATCCTAAGATCTAGGTGCAGTGCTCTCATATCCAAGGTTTCTCAGTGATGAAAGCCACAAGCTAGAAACTAGTCTGAGGATATTGGATGAGTAAGCACTAGATAGGGATTTTATGCACAAACCTTTTTGCATCCATTGATTACTCTGGCTTGCACTGAGTGGCGTTACTGTATGAAGAATTTTGTCTCTATGTACTTTTATTTTATTAAGTTATAATTAGAAATCAATTATTATATCATTGATATTGTAAATTTGTAAGGCATATTAAAATTATTATTTCATCACTCTATGAATCATTTTGTTTAAGTGTAAATACAAATTATGTTTGACTTTTGGTACAAGTTTGTCTTATTATAAACAGTGTTGATTCATGAGAAATATTACAATTTATTTCTAATTCGTTGTCATTATTTTTATTCTATTATAAGTGTTTTATAGAATAAGCATAGATCATTGTTTATAAGACTGATATTTAGTTTTATTGCTTTATTTTTGGCTTAAAGCAAATAATGCTTATATTTTAGGATAGTTTGAAGTAATGTTTTATTTGTTTTCTATCAATTTTAATTAAATGTTATTGGAATTTAGAAGGTTATATCAAAAATTATTGTCATTGTTTTATTAGCTTAAGTGTTAGATTATTATTCATTGATTGATATTCATTTTAGTTTAGTTTATTATTTTCATTCTGTTGCAAATGATGCTACAGTTCATGAGCATTATTAAATTAGGAGTGTTGTTCCTTAGTTTATTATATTACAAATGGCTCCCAAATCTGTGGTGCATTAAAAAATGAGTATACTCTCATAATTATTCAGTTACAAATGCGACCCAAACCAATGGGGCTATAACAGAGATTAGCATACACACATATGTAATCTTTTACAAATGACGATTAGAGTTATTATTTCCTATTGCACATTTTCGATGTGTTACAAATGGTGCTGTAATTTGCAGGGTGTAATTAAACATGATCACTCTATCATGATCTTGTCACATCCAATTAGTTACAAATGGTGCAAACCAACTAAGGGCACAATTAAAGACCAAAATCAAAGAGGTAAGAATCTCATATACACATCTGTAGAGGAATATAAAGTTCTAGCTTGTATACAGTAATAATATTTTATAGATAGTTATAATGCATTTAAAATTTTTTAAAAATAATTTGTTTGAATGGTAGGAGAAGAGATATTTTGTATGCTTAAAATGAATTTGGTTATTATTGTCATTCTTTCACAGGGTTTTATCGATAACTGGAAGGTTGAATAGATGAATATATTATATCAAATAATAAAATAATTTAAAGTATTATAATTTATTTTGGTTAAACAGTTGATATTTTTGTTATAATAATAACAAATAAGCAAATATGGAAAACAATAGTGTTGAAACATTGTCAGAATTTGAAGGTATTATTTAGGGAATGTTTAGGAAAATGATGGAGGAGATGAGAGAAATGAATAATAAATTTGAGATTCAAAGCTGAGAATTAAATAAAGATGTAAGTAGAGAAAATAAAGAATTAAAAGAAGATATAAGTAGAGAAAATAAAGAATTAAGCAAAAATATAAGTAGAGAAAATAAAAAACAGTAAAACTGCAGTTTACAAGTCACAATAAAATTCGAAATTTGTTTCACATTTTTCTCACCGGAGTGTTTCTTGTCGAATATTTAAATAAGAAAATAATTAAAAATAATTAAAATAATAATTAAAAAAATAATTAAAATAATAACAATATATCCTACCAACATTCATAATTACTGTCCAAATTTTTCTCACCACAGTGTTTCTTGTCGAATTAGTGTGGAATTGTTACATTGTCTTGGCGCACATTTTACAAGTTTTCCAAAGTTGTAACACGTGTTTTTTAACTTCCAGCGTAATTCATAAAATGAATCCTTTAAATGGTAATGTAGTTGTAGTACCAGAAAATGAACTGTTACATGCTGCAGATATTCGCGTAGAAAATTGGACATCGTTTCTGTTGGCGAATGAGCTTCGAACTCCGGAGTTAGCAATGAAGTGGTTAGCAAGGAGGTGCCTGCTTAAAAATAGTACTCTATGCCAGCATTGCGGCGTGCAGTGTTCTCTCATCAAACAGCAAGAATGTGGAGATGGTCACAGATGGCAATGCAGATTATGTCGCCATCGTGTATCTATCAGAAAGGGTTCTTTTTTTTTAGAAGCCATTTATCCTTCAAGACAATTATGCTTATAGTATATTATTGGGCACATAATTTGCCACAGTGTTTTCTTGTTCACGAGCTAAGTGTAAGTTGGCACACTATAGTAGACTGGGCAAATTTTTGCCGCGAAGAGTGCGCAACGTATTTTCACAGACATCCAATGCAGGTCGGTGGATTTGATGATAATGGAGCGCCTAAAATCGTAGAAGTTGATGAAACAAAATTTTTTCATCGAAAATATCACAGAGGAGCAATTCGAGAAGGTCATTGGGTCTTTGGTGGAATAGAGAGAAATTCAGGAAAGTGTTTCTTGGTAGAGGTCCTTAACCGATCAGCTGCGACTCTCGAAGCAAAAATACAAGAATATATTTTACCAGGGACCCACATCATTACGGATGGATGGGGTGCATACAACAACTTAAGCACAATCCGTAATGGTATATATATGCACTCTGTCGTCATACACCAGGAGAACTTTGTAGATCCTCACGACTCTGATATCCACACACAAAATGTGGAAAATATGTGGATGAGAGCTAAACACAAGCTGAAACATCAGTGTGGGACCAACAGTACTTTATTCGAATCATATCTGCAGGAATTTGCTTTTAGGACTCTCTACATGACTGACGCAGTCTTTGCTAATTTTATCGCTATTGTAAGCGAAAACTACAATGGACAGTAATTACGAATGTTGGTAGGATATATTGTTATTATTTTAATTATTATTTTAATTATTTTCTTATTTAAATATTCGACAAGAAACACTCTGGTGAGAAAAATGTGAAACAAAATTAGAATTTTATTGTGACCTGTAAACTGCAGTTTTACCTAAAAAACTATGAGAAGAATTGAATAATAAGTTTGAAAAGTAAAGAATTAAAAGAAGATATCAAAGAACTGAAAGTAGAGAATTGGGGCAAATCAATAAGCTAGACTTATTTAAAATTGAGTTAAATGCCATAAATGTGAGAGTTGAAGAATTCAAATACAATTTAGATGTTAAATTAAGAGAATCCAATGATAAATAAGACCGTAGATTCAATGAATTAAATGACCAAATAGATGTCACAGGAAAAATTAGAAGTTGTACTTAAAGATTTAGATGATGAAATTAAAACCTGTAAAATTGGGTATCACAAATTGGAGAAGAGGTATATAAAAGTTGAGCAAGCTCATGAGAATGCTAAGAAAGCATTAAGATCAGAGATGGAACTGAATCAAAAGATATTCAAAGTCATATGAAAATGGAATTTAAGGAAATAAAAATAGATTATTGAATGTCAAAAGAGATGCTTTTAGAAACAACTATGATTGAAAAATAGAGATAAATTGTTCTGGTGATGTAATAAAAATAAGTTGTATAGAAGAGCAAAAAAGCTTAGATAAGAAGCTTCTAGATGTTGAATCATTACCACAAAATGAAGGAGTAAAGACTAAAGATAGTCCGAGAATCATAAATAAAATGTGATTGGAAAATAAAGTTAGTTCCAAAGAAGTTAAAAGTTTGGAAAGTACATTTAATGATAATATAATGTATAACTTAAGGATATAAAAACATATAGAACAAAGAAAAGATGGAGAATAATTATTGAAAGAGTCATGGCTGTAATAATGGAGGAAAAAAGGAAATTTATCCTATAAGAAATGAATGAAGCAATCATTCCAAAGAAAAGTTTATAATAATGTAGTGAAAGGAAAGGAGAATAAACCCTCCGAGAAACAGATTAAGACTTTATTTCATGAGAAAATTTATAGTAAAGATAACTATGTAGCAGATGATAATGTGAATAGTGAGTTTTCTTTGTTATTTTATTCAGAAATATTGTATAAACTTGCTTGGCATTATTTCCTCAAAGACCCATGATTTGATTAATAAATTAATGAGCTTATCTTATATATGAATGGAAAATAAAATATAATTTTACAGAAACATTTTTTTTTTAAAAAAAAGTATGTTCAACCATTTTTATAATAGTTAAATATATATATTACGACAAATACTAATTTTGAGATGTAAAGAACTGCCAGTAGAAAGAAATGTTTATAGTTAAGATACGTTTAAAACTTTAATGATATATTATTTATATAATATTTGCTGTTGTATCTTATGAAATTAAGAATCATGGCTATTATAGAGATGAAATTATTGACTTGTATGGCTTTCTATTTATAGAATACGATTCTTTTTATTTACTGTTTTTTATTATTATTATTCTATTTGAAGAGATAAAGAGGATTTGAAAATGCCCATTGTATAAATTCCTCTTACAGACAGGTGTTCTATGCTAATCATATGATACATACAGTTTGTAGGTTATGACCGAAGCAAAACCCAGATTAATGAAAACAGGAGATCTAAGAATAAATAAGCAGATCTCTAGCCAAATTTTTCAATTAGGTGATAAAGTTATGATTCAGATTAATCCCATAAGTCACCCTGAAAAATATGTCTACAAAAATTTTCCAAGAAATTTATGGTGGCCCATTCATTATTATTCAGCAATATAATAATGCTTTTGTACTGATTAATAAAGAAATGGTCAAGAGAACATATAATGCTCCTTCTTTGAAACTTGTGAAGGAGAATTTAACTAGTGGTGATGAGTAGGTGGCTTGATAAGTTAAGAGGTATAGGATGTAAAGTTTTAGTATGTGTGCTAATTGTGGATTGAAAATATTTGTATGATTAAGCCTTTTCTTTGAAGGAATTGACTAAACTGCAGATGTGTGCTTGTGCTCAAAACCACATGTAAATTGATAGTGAAGTACCAGCTGAAAGATATCTTGGGCTCACTACAGAGTAGCTGGTAGAAAGGAATTCTCAGTGAAATTATAAATTATAAGTTAAAATCGGATGTTCAGTAGAGTTTTCCTGACATTCACAAAAAAAAAAACTATTCAAACCCAAGAGTCCCTGATTAGCAACCATATAATACACAACTTGGCTCACAATGTAGTTGCAACATCTTTAAATTTAGTACTTCTACTATTTTGATCTCCTGCTCATTATCAAAGTTAATTTACATTTTGTTAGTTTATCTCATATGGAAAAGTGATTTTAAAGTTGGTACCTTCAATGCCAAGAGTTTAAAGCCAGTAGTATCACCTAAATAAACATGGTTTATATATATATAAAAATTAGAGTGTAATTTATCTTATTATGATAAATGTTGCTTTAGTGTTCGAGTTGAACCCTTTACTAGTGATAACAATATGGCTGCACATGTTTAAAAAGAAAAGATGTGAGATCTTTGTAATTTGGTAAAATTTAGTGAGAAAAATGGGAAAAAATAAGCAATTTTTTATAGAATTAGTAATGTATTAGTAATTTTTTATTATTATTACTGTGGAAGTACGTGATGCCAGAACTGAATAATGATAAGGAAATATAATATTACAGAAAATAAATAGCATGAAATATGGTAACAGAAAATAATTTTTAAATATTTGTGTTCATTGTTCCTTATGTATTATTTTGAAGTGTTATGTAATCCTAAGGTTAGGAATATTTTAAAATTATTTAATATGTTGCTTAATAGTGTAGACATGATAGGTGATGAGAACTTACAGCTATTAGATGTTAGCTTAGTGATATTTGGTATTTTAATATAAGTACTGAATAATTTATTTTATGAATAAAATCTATCAAACATACATTTATCTTCACGATTGAATAGTAGAGATAATCATAAATGGAATACTATATTGAAAAATAATTTGGAAATGTGTTATATGAAAGAAACTTTATTAATGTTTTCATGATATCATGATAAGGATGACTATTTAGTTGGTTTCAATAGAAGAAACTTTGAATATAATATATCACAATGGTTGGTTATAATAAATTTCAGATTATATTATGATAAGAGGTTATTGAAAAAAATATAAAGGGTTATTTTCAAATTGATAGTAAAACTTTAGCAACTATAATTGACAAATTTTATGAAAGATAAAAACAATACAGATGGATAATTGTACTTTATGATACACTGTTAATGGATGTAAAATAGACCAATTTTTTTTGTTAGTCATGATGCTTTGATGTGTTATTTATTGGAGGTGAATAAAGAACTGATGGGAATATATTAAGAAGATGAGGAAAAAAGAGTAAATAAGTTTTGTCTTATTTTAGTGAGCATACTAATGAAGTATTTAGGATTCATTAGGATTGAATTATTAAACAATATATAAAGATGGGGAAGAAGAAAAGAATGGAAATTTGTGTAATTAGGAGATAGTTTATTGTATACATGTAAACAATAGTTTTTATTTAAAAAAAAAAAGGGAAAAGCATTTTTCCCCCAGTAGATGGGAGATTTTGTACCTACTGAAGTTTGAGATGAGTTTCAGTATGTGATAAAATGTCAGTCATATTTTTTTTTTAAGATGTGATTTTGATGATGGATATCTTAACCTAAGAAGCATTGAACTGTGTTGCTATGATAATGATAATATTGATATAAAATGTTTATTATTAATTGTATTGTATAAGATTGTGAATTGACTTTATTCATTTTAAAATGGATATGTGAATAAAGCATATAGTTAGGATAAAATTATTATTCTTTCTTTCTTATATATTTTCATTACTGCATTCACCATAGTAGATAACAAATAAAACACCTAAATGTTTAATGTCTCTAGTACACTTGTTTTATTTATATATGTAAAATATATATGTAAAAAGTTTATTTCCATTATAGTATGAAAAAATGTAGTCTTAAAAATTATTTAATTTATGATTGAGTGTTAGGATCTTATTTGTATCTTAAAACATAAATGTTTATTATATATAATAATTGGGAAATATATGTATATTTTATTTGTCATTATTTTATGTAATAAAATTTTTATTTATGGAATGCTGGCTAGAATTTATTAAAGAGTAAATAAAGGGTATTGTCATAGTTAATATAATGTCAATAAAAAAGTTTATAAATAGAACCAAGCAGATTAAATGTTCTCTGCTTCAATAGAAGTTCATTCTTATGATTTTTTTTCATTTTTTTTTAAAAATATATGATAGTGAAATGGATAAAATGATGGGGTGGAAAGCAATACTATTCGCCCAGAACTGTACAGTGTGTTGAGGATTTGAGAAGGATGATGATTTATTATAAAAATGAAAAGTAATTGAAATTTAATTCTTAATGTTTCAAAACAATCAGAATGTTTCTTCGCTTTAAAAAAATAGGTATTACCTACTTTTCAATGATGAGATCTAAATGTTAACAGAAAAATGTATGTAAAGATTATAGTCACCTACTGATATAATTTTATAAACTTGATGTATGATTTATACACGAAATAAAAATTGTTTAATTTCCATAGCATCATAATGGATGAAACTAGCAGATGTTCAATTGTAATGTTTTATGAATTGATTATTTTTTAAATGAAAGAATATCTACATTGCATTGTCATGTATATAAATTAGTGTTTGCACACTTATAACCTTATATGGATCAAATATCTGCTGAATAAAAAATAATTTGGATATTTGGAAAATATTAAATTAACCTAAATATACTTCGAATCTCGTAGCTTTTCATAATATTTCTACTTTTTTTGGAATAGTAAAATGCAGTCGGATTGTGGTTTTAAAAAAATACTAGAACTATGGTACTATTTCAGAAAGGCCATACCTAAAGACTATTATTCAGGTTGTTTGCTTATATTTATCATTATTATCACCATATATTTTTTTTCTCATTTAAAATGTATAGTATTATTGATATAAATAATTGTATAATTATAGGTTAAATAATAATCTATTTACATACTTAAATGTAAGGGAGTTATATCTTCCTAAGTTTGAAGTTATATCTTGTAGCATAGTAATTATTATTTTAATTTAAAATATTCATCTTTTTTATTTATTGATTATAAATTAACTTCAGATATATTACTTATATTAGCAGTTCAAAAGGAGTATATCATAATAAGTATTTATTTTATTTTGTTCTCTTAAATTTATATTAACAAATAAGAAGATTCATATACATCTGGAACTCATTTTATACGGTAGATAGGTTCCTCAAAAAATGCGCACAAAAGAAATCGCACAAAAATACACAACTTATCTTGAAAAATGGGGGATACATATTATAATTTTCAAAAATCTCATAAAATCAAAGCAACAATGTAAAATTACTTTAAAATTCGCATAAAAAAAAATAAGGAAATAAAATATGACTAATAAAAAATTTCAAATTTGAAAAAAATTGATACAAGACAAACTTTTTTTACTTTTTTTTTTAACTACGGTATTTAATTTTATTCAAAATAATATATTTTTATGCATAATTTACAGTATTTTACATTTTTTCATACATGTACAGTATTTTAATCATTATTGCTATTTGACGATATGCAGGTTTGTTTGTGAACTGGTAAGACATCAGATTCATCACAAGAGGAAATACAACTAGCGCCAACTTCACTTTTTTAATTGCTCTTAGTGGACTCGCCCAAACTAAAATGTTTTTCAATCGCTGCTGATCCTTCCCATTTCGCTAAGCGATCTAAAATTGAAATTTTTGTTTCCAAAGAAACTCATTTTCTTATGTGTTTTTTCCTCTCCATTAGGGTAAACTAAAAGTTTAAAATAAAAATAAGAACTTAGACTTATAATAAAAAGACACTTACTCACCACTGTTGGGCAAAATTTAATTAAAACTAACAATTAAAAATTAAATTCCTATTTTTGTCTTTAATTTTCAATTCCATTTAAAAATCAAATTTCATTGTTTCACATCACATTAATTTCAGATCACATTACGTAATTTTTAAATTGTTAATTACAATTAAAAATCAGATTTTAATTTTTAATTGTCAAATTTAATTGTGCCCATCACTGTTACTCACCTTTTAAAAATAAACTTGCAGACACTAAATGATTAATTGATTATGTACTCTTTTTTAAAAAGCAAAAATAGAATGATTTAAAATGCAAAAACAACATGCATAGTATAGACATCTATAAAGTTTGAACAGATTTACATTATAATCTTGTAAAATTTAATGTGTGTATATAAAATGGGGAAATCCTGATTTTAAGTGAATTATGAACTTCTTTATTGCATAAAATCTATTACAGTACTATTATAAAGCACTGAAAATATTGAAATTATTAGATGGAAGTTGAACTCCGATAATGCGCTATTACTTTAAATATAACGTGTGAGTGCGCAAAATTTATAATATTTAAACTAATAGTGCATTACCAGAGTTCGCCTTCTGATCTAATAATTTTTATTGCATACAAAGATATTAAGAAGAAACATCAATCACATAACTTCAAAATCGCATTAAAAAAATTGCATAAAATGAGACCTGGAATGTATATGTACATTTTCTTTTATATTTCAATTAACTATATTTTTATAGGCAGTATAAAAAGAAAATATATCTTGAACTCTTTTACATTTTGCAAAGTTTAAACATTTGGAAACATATTTGTCTTACATAATCATATGTGTTTGTATTTAATATCTATAAGTGGAGATTGATGTGCAATCACCTATTTAAATATGAAGTCAATGTCAGTTGAAAATCTATTGCCTAAAGCATGAATGGAATATATACATATATTTTAAATCTTAATTTGCCATATTTAAATTTTGATTTTCATTTATATCAATAAATGTTGAATTTAAAACAAACTTGCTTGGTTCTCATTCAATTTTACAATGCAAATTTATTGGTTAATTGTATTTAGATAGACAATATTCACTAATTGATTATACCACATATTTTATTAGAAGCAGTTATAAAAATAATTTAGAAATCAAGAATACAGGATAGATAAAAAAGTATAATTACAAATCTTCTTTTTGGATTGAATTTAATGTTTATTATTTGACCAAGTATAGATTTTATACAGTAATAAATTTACTGATTAGACAATCTTAAATACTTAATAAGTAATTGGAAGCTTATTGTAATTATTTTTTTAGTAACAAGTAAATGGATATACTAAAATAAAAATTATATATGAATTGATTTAATGGTTGATAAAGGTACAAATATGATAATTATTGAAAATGAGTAAAGATAGTTGCATTGAAATGTTCACATATTTTGATTTAGGTCAGTATTGACTAAAATAAATATTACATTAAGTCAGTATGCAGCCATAAAAATTGTAATCTTATTCAATTATAAAGCTGGTAATAGTAATATATTTTATTCTGTTACAAATTGGAATGATTTGCTTTAATTATATTTAAGTTCATTAGTGTAGATTGCAAATTTAGTTTAAATATTAAATTTTAATATTTGATTATAATCTAACAATCTTTCATATGCTTTGACAGTTACAGTCTAAAGTCTTAATAACTTAGCTTTAATAAAGTGAAGAATAATTGGATATGATTTGTCAGTTGTTGGAATAAGCATCAAATAAGAATATATTATTTATTTTATATATATTATTATGATTGGATATTAAAATCTTAAGATTATTTAATAAGATGATTTTATTTTATAATATATTAAGTTGGTGAAAATGAAATAGCAAGGTTAAGTTAGCAATATTTTTATTTTATTTGTAATTAGAAATCAATTATTATATATATTTTGTTAGATATCATTGATATTGTAAACTTGTAGGGCATATTAAAACTATTATTTCATCACTCTTTGAATCATTTTGTTTAAGTGTAAATAGAAATTATGTTTGACTTTTGATACAAGTTTGTCTTATTATAAACAGTGTTGATTCATGAGAAATATTACAATTTATCTCTAATTCTTTGTCATTATTTTTATTCTATTATAAGTGTTTTATAGAATAAGCATAGATCATTATTTACAAGACTGATATTTAGTTTTATTGCTTTATTTTTGGCTTAAAGCAAATAATGCTTATATTTTAGGGTAGTTTGAAGTAATGTTTTATTTGTTTTTTATCCATTTTAATTAAATGTTATTGGAATTTAGAAGGTTATATCAAAGATTATTGACATTGTTTTATTAGCATAAGTGTTAGATTATTATTCATTGATTGATATTCATTTTAGTTTAGTTTATTATTTTCATTCTGTTATAAATGATGTTACAGTTCAAGGGTACTATTAAATTAGGATTGTTCTTCCTTAGTTTATTATATTTATTCTATTACAAATGGCTCCCAAATCTGTGGGTATTTAAAGAAGACTATACCCTCATAATTATTCAGTTACAAATGCTTCCCAAACCAGTGGAGCTATAACTTAGGTTAGCATACACCCATATTTAATTGGTTATAAATGACGACCAATGATTGGGCTATATTTAATTTAGGCTGTATTAAAGTTATTATTTCCCATTGTACATTTTTCTTATATTGTTGGATTTAAAATATTCCTTGTGTTTATTATATAGTATAAACACTAAAGGTGAAATTTATGCAGCTAAATATAATAACATAATATATATTTATCAAACTTTTATTCCTATTAATTATTGAATGATAAAAAATGAGACACCAGATCATTGTTTCAAGAGCTTTTATATCCTCACCAGTTGTTTTAGATATTAAAACTTATATGATTATTGATGAATATATTTTAGAAATTATGATTAATCTCACAAGATGCTGACATTGAGAAAAATCTATAGTAATAGGCATTGCATTTATTTTCTATCAATTTGAGGCAATAGTTCAAATTTTATTTTAGTTGTTAAACCATTATTCTATAGCAGAATTCAATAAATTTGTCATGATTTATTAGAAATCTATATTTACAAATGAAAAATATTTTTTAAAAATGACATTTGAATTTTCAAATATTCAAAAAATATTACATAATGTTAATTTAAAATTAAATGGAATTTGATCAGTTAAGGTAATTACATAATGATTTTTAAAAATTATTTTTCTATTGGTCAATTACATTAAAATTGAAAAGAAATTAAATTAATGAAATATTTGTTGCTTGAAATTTGATCTTAGAATTGGAATAAATAATTATAAAATAATCACAAATTTACTAAATATTATTCTAAAATAAAAAATTGTATTTAAAATTACTAAATTATTTAAAGATTGGTACAACTGAATTTTGTCAGCTCACAAATGTACATTTGTCATGAATTTTTTTTTAGCATATCAAAGCATTTGTTTAATATAAATCTTGAAAAATAAAAGATATCTCTAAAAAAATAAAAATGTAAAAATGAAAGGATTTATTTTTTATTGATTATTATGAAATTTTTTTGTAAATAATATTATAAATATGATTTTAACTGTTTATACTTCTTCTATACAGAATGTAACAAATATAATAAGTGCACTTATACACAACTATAGAGAAGCTTATTATTCCTATAAATGACAAGCTTCTCTACAGTTGCATATAAGTACACTTATTACATTTATAAATATTTAAATAAAGTTCAGAAAACTGCTGTTTCTTTGTGCTTGATCAGAGCAATGAGAGGGCATGTTCAAGTTTATTTACACCCTTAAGATCAAAGAATAGACTAATCAAAAAATGAATTAATTATAAATATTTAAATAAAGTTCAGAAAACTGCTGTTTTATTGTAGCTTGTTCAGAGCAATTAAAGAGCATATCTCCAAGTTTGTTTACACCCTTAAGAGCAAATAATAGATAAATCAGAAAATGAATAAAATATATATTTTTTGAAGTTTGCTCTGGTCGAGAGGTCAGCGCGATTACCTTACAAGCAGTTGCCCGGGTTGCGGGTTTGCGTCCTGGCCGATGCTATGACACTTGAAAAAAAAACTACACACATCTTCAGATTTTTTTTTTTTTAATTAATGACTTAGTATTTCCGTTAATTCACATTTTTATTGGCAAAGTGAATTTAAAGGAACAAAAATAATGTTAAAAATATCTGAAAGAGATTGATTTTTTTTAAAAATGCATTCAGTGCCATCATAGTACATAGTCAAAAATGTGACTTGGTCTCTCTTTAAAATAAGAGCAGCATTATAATGGGTAGACAAAATATAATCTCAGAAAAATGAAAATCCAGAACGGACCCACAATAAGAACTGAAATATTAAAAATATAACAATTACTAAAGATTCTAATGGTAAAAGAAAACAAAATTTATTTTTTTGTATTTCAAGATGTATCCTAGTATATTATATTTGATACCTTGTACAACCTGATATAATGTAACTAATTTTTGCCTAATAAAGTTTGCTTTGAAACATAAATTTAAAAAATATTAATATTGGTTATTAGAGATGAAATTAATAGCACTGAATCATAATTTCATAATAAATGCAGGAATGTGTTATTGCATCATTTATATATTTAGTTTATCATAGCTAATGCCATATTTATATTTAAGTTGTTTATTTTATGCTTGATTTTTTTCAAGAAAGAATAATTATTTTTATTATTAGCATATAGATATGTGCTTGTATGTTAAAGGCTCTGCCAAAGAAGGTAGATTTATTTACTTAATAATCTATTATCATACTCAGTCTAATAAATAATAATATATCACCATTACTTCTGAAGTTATTATGTTTATTGACTGGATAAACATCTAAATTATTTTTGAGAATAACTTTAACTATATACATGTTTTCCTATATTGTTGGATTTATAGTACAAAACCCTAAAAGTGAAATCTATGTAATAAATATAATATAAAGTATGCTTGTCAAGCTTCTATCTTGTTTACCATAAACAAGTAAAAAATGAAACACCACATTACTGTTTCAAAAGTTTCTATCTTCTCATCAGCTGTTGATGAATGTATATATTTTTTAGAAATTATAATTAACCTCATAGTTACATTTTAGATGCAGATATTAGAAGAAAAAAAAAATTAATAGGTAGGTCCTAAAATGCATTTTGATTAATCAGGTCTTCCCAGTTATGTCTTACATGCCAAGCATTCTGTATTTACTGATATATATTATAAAAACATTTATTAACAACAATCTTAATCAATAAATATTTAATTGATTATTAATAATTTATTAGTTTAGAAATTATATTAATTTTAAATATACATATGTATAGTGTTATTATGAGGTGTAGAGCATTTTTAATCAATTTGTCAAAAACATTAGAAATTATAATTTAGTGATATTTAGCACGCACTAAGAGTAATTCATACTACTTTATTGAAATTTAATAAAAACAAAATTGTTTTTGTAGAAGATTGATCAAATAGTTTCTGAAGAAAAGAAGGTAAACAGTACGCTTTGATTGGTTAAATTAAAATTTGCAATGGCCGTAGAAATTTTTTTTTTTTTTTAATAAATATGCGCCACTCATTTAATTACTGAAAATCAACTGCAAGAAGTATGCATAGAACTTTAGAATTATATCTCAATGGTAGACATAATGGCGGGAGACCTGTTGAGAATTATGGACAGGTTAAGAATTAATACTCGATAATAAATGCAAGATAAGTTAATAAATTATTTCCCCTAAGTTTTTTTTGCAAATTGGTCTTATCATTCACCGAAAACAAAATATAATAACCCTGTACAGATACTTGATTTTATCAATTTGTATCGTTCATCTCTTCCTTTCTATCGATGCTCTGCGGTTCTTATAATTTTCTAAAAATTCTGATCAACCTTCCTTAGCTGGAATCATTAGCATGCTCCCCCCTCCTCCCACATGATTAAAAATGGAGATTATCATGCATCTATGTAAACAATACTCTAGACTTAAATTTATTACAACTTCTAAGCCAATAAAGATTGATTAATAATCATTTTAGTATTTACTGAACAGTGATTTTGGTGAATAATTGCTTATTAAAAAAATACATAATATATATAACAATTTATTTTAATCTTTTTTTTTAGTAAGTTTGTTGATAGCATATAAACATAGAAAAATTTTAATATGGATGTGCGACTAAATAGCATTATCTATTTAAAATGTTTATTATGGATATTAAGGAGGTGAATCCCATTTATCATAGCACAATGTATTCATTATCATTTAAATGAACATCTTTCAATACTTTTAAAGAATAAAAGAAAGAGATTTAAATAAAAAAAAATATTTTAAGAATCAATTTTTTTAAATCTCCATTCTTTTTTAACATTATATATCCATATAACATCTTTATAAATTGCAACCAATACAAACCATGAACAAACGGTATATAATGTGTTAAAAGGACAAATATCTTTAATTAATATACAATTTTTCTAAGGATGTTTTCAATTACTTTAAATGTAATAATTATCATCTATTAATTATGAATATAAAATTTAATATTGAAATACAAGTATAATGTATATACTTAACCTAGATGTAATTAAACAGGATTTGAAACCAGACTTTCAAGCTCTCTACAGTCATCCACTCCATCCAATACAACCGATACACATGACCATATAATGTGAAAATGATTTCATGCTGAACCAGCACTCATCATTTGATCCAGCTCATTTCTCACACATGTATATATAATCAGTGCTCTGTTTATATTAAGATAGCAAATCTACACACTTTAATGCACAGGCTTCAATCCTTTCCAACTCTGATGATGGAATGAATGCTCAAAGCTTTTGATGATGCCCATGTTGACTTTAAGTCAATCTGATCCCACATATGTAGAACCTTAATATTTCCATTTAAGTATACAGAAGAGAGATAGGCAGAATGCAGACTAAATATATAATATTGAAATAAAAGTATAATGTATATACTTAACCTAGATGTAATTAAAGGGATTTGAAGCCAGACTTTCAAGCTCCCCACAGTTATACACTATATCCAATACAGCTGATACACTGATCACATGTGAAAAAGGTCAATGATTTTCAATATACATATTTCATGTTGAAACAGCACTTATCATTTGGTCTGGATCATCATCTCCCATATATATATATAATCAGTGCTTGGTTCATATTAAGATAGAAATCTACAAACTTTAATGGACAGGCTCCAACCGTCTCCACTCCAATTCTTCAGCCATTCATATCACTGGAAATCTGACGATGGAATTTTTAAAAGTCCTTGATAATGCTAATATTATAGTCAAACCCATGTTATATGTACTAACATGCATTTGTAAGAACAACTATAAATTGAATGAAAAATAATACAAAATTGAAGCTAAGCGCTTTTGAGGGTGTTAAATGTCCTCCTAGTCATTGCATATTTAAACTCAACACTTGAAGTTTTATGAAGGAAGAACTAACAGGAAAGAAACTTAAAATTACAACTACAAATGGATTAAAATAATGAAATGCATGGTAAAAAGGTATTGTAGTTATGCAAATAATTTTTAATAAAAATAATACTAAGAGATAATTTTGGTTTAATTTTTTGTTGCTGTTGGAACATGTTTTTATATAATATTCATACTTGATTATATACTTTTATAATAGTTTTTCTCTAAACATTTTACCCTTCAAAAATGTTTGAGGTATGAGACCTTTCCATTGTCATAAAAAGGAAAAAGGTTTTAGCTATCTTAAATTTTTTATTGTGAAATGGTAATAAGAATCAAATGGTTAATCTTATTTGCTATATATATATATATACAGAAATGTTTAGATTTAGAATTGTCATATCTTTTCTGAATTTATCAGTTAATTTCATTAAATAATTGTTTAAAAAAATAATAGTGTTAATGTCTTTATTCTTCAAATTATCTGTTTTATGAACTGGCAATGTGTATGACTTGATTTCACTATAACATTATGCTTTATAATCACAGTAAGACTTTAAATGAAGATAGATCAAGCATATACATTAATATTTTATCTTGTTCATAGTCATAGTCCCTAGTGTCCTCTGATGCTGAGCTATCTTGAGAGCAATAACAGTTAATTTAGGTAGATGTAGGGATATATGGGTGGACATCCACATAGTCATTTGGATGGCACAAAGGTAATTCTCACCTTTAAAGTTTATTCACTGAACATTTTTTATAAATTGGAAAATTAGTTTCTAGTCTGTATACTCATGGTACCACATGGCCAGAGCATTCATGATCAGTAGGTATCATGAACTCAGCAGTTTTTTATTATAATAGATACTTTAGCACTTAAATATATGCCTGCAGATAATTGTTTCATATTATGCCCTAAATGCAGCATTGACTAGATAATAACATATGTTTTGATATTGAATCTCTTTTATATCCAGTCATAAGAGATGTCTGTTGATTATTCTTGTTTAATGCTGGTGATGTAACGTTATTATTATAACTATTTTTCTTAAATGCTGATTCTTTTATCCATTGATGAGATAATTGTAAATATTCAATGGAGATGATGATGTTTGCCATCTTCCCACAATTACTCCTTCATTCATTCCATTACAATATATATATATTCACCGTATGTGGTTTGCCCGATTCCAGCTGTTACTTCTAGTTTCAAACTTCTTATGAACTCTTCAGCAATAAACTATTTAATATTTAATCATTCATCTTAATTAGGGGACAATACAATGATTTTCTTGATTATTTATCAAATAATAAGGATTCAAACCATCTTTATAATTTAATAAATATTCTTTTAACATTTTTACAATAACTGACATTTTTAATTTTATTTATTATAATATTAAGAGAGAAGTTTAAAATTCTTAATAATAACTGTGATCAAGATGTGATATAACTTTTAGTGTATTAGATTGACTAAGATAATAAAACCTTTTAAAGCAACAGTGAAAAATTAAATGGATTAAAGTGATAAAATATTAGTGAAAAATCATATATCTAGTTGAAATGATAGTTGAGTTAAAGAACTCAAATGTTATAAATTTAGCATATGTAATTTAATTATATATATATTATTGATATTTTATTATTTTTGCTATCTGACTTTGAAAAAAAAAAAAATTATTCCTGCATAAATTTCTATGGACTGTATTTCATTATTTAGTACGACTATAATTCACTTATTCAGCAACAGTATAATGTCAAATTTGAGATTCATGGGCCTAAATTCTATATGACTCATCTTCACATTCAACATATAATCACTTTTAAATGATATAATCATATATAAATTTCAGTGATAAAAATTTATATTATTCTACTTTATTTTTGATATTAATGGTAGCTATTCATTTTTTAAATATTAAATATGTAGATTTATAAATTTTTAGAAAATTACTATTTTTGTGTATATATTATTAAATCAATATATATTTGAAGTATAATTTTAAAAAAAAACCCATTGAAAATGATCATAAAATGAAGTGAAAATATTGATGAAATAGATGGTTGTATTTATAAATTTACTCATGGAGTTATAATTGAAAAACACAGGCTTATTATATACCCGTGTCTATATATGTAATATATAGAGTATATGAGCACAGACTTTCACACAATCCACCACTCTCCACACTATCTCATAACACTGATACACTTGAACACATATACGTCGAAAAGATAAATAATCACCAATATATGTATTTCATGCTGAACCAGCAATCATCAGTTGGTCCACATTACCATCTCTACACATATATGCTATAAGTGCTCAGATGTATATTAAGATAGCCAATCCTCATACTTCAATGGATAGGCTTCAATCTACTCCACACTCCAACTCTTCAACCATCCATCCAATTGAAAATCTGATGATAGAATGCTCAAAGGCTGATGGAGTTATAGTAATGCTCTGTGTATAAATTTATATTCTCAGCCTTAAATATTTAATAGAAATTATTTACAGATTTATTAAAATTATAGAATTTATATATGTATATAATTGGTTGCAGTGGTTTGATGCCTTTGTGATTTAGTGCAGTGATAAAGCGGTGAACTTTTGAGTTGAAATGCATAGATCATTGCTCCACTTTTGGTGTTCAAATTTCTTAAGAATTCCTAGATACCCAATTATAAATAATGGAATGATAATGATTGAGAATGGTATAGTTGGATCATTATAGAAATTGAATAATAATATATTTAAATATATATCAGTATGTACTGAATTAATGAGCCAATTTAAAAAGAAAAATATGTGATTTTTTAAATTTAAATATACATTTTATTTCAAGTTAATTTCAAGGTCAGTGGACCTGAACGTATTTAGCTCCCTTAATTCTGGAGCTGTGCCACTGTTAACCAAACTCATTCTTTCCATTTTTTTCTTAGCAACAATTGATGCATTCACGAAAGTTGTTTACTACTTTAATCACATAAACTATTAAAAAAAAGAAGAGCAGTTTGTAAATATTTACAGTAATTAAAATTATTCTCGATTAGCCTACAAACATAAAAAATATGTAATATAACATTTAAGTTGAAAGGCATAATAGTGCTACATATGTATATTAATACTAGCACACAATATTGGAGGAAATAAATAACGTGTAATAATTAAGTTTATTAAATCTCAAAACCACATCAATAATGTAGTTAAGTCACCTTAAAGATTCATACATGCACACGAATAAATAATATTCTGTCTAACAGAATTATTAAATAAAAATTACATAATTAAATAAAATGAGTATCGTATTAGGCACTAATTATAATTTGCTTTCCAGCATTACTTATTGAAGAAATTATTTCAAAAATTATCAGAAATTTTAAAATAACTATTACAGAATTAATAATATAGTATTTTAATTAATAAATTATATGCATTCTATCATTTATAAATAATAATAAAAAAAAAAAACAATATTTATCCAAGGTAATACGATAAGACATTAATGAGATTAAAAAAAAGTCAATACGAAAAATTTGGTACGCGTAAGCACACATAAAATTATAACAAAGCTGCAAGAACTTAACCACCATCAGTGTCATATATATATATACTGAATGCAATTTAAAATGTGTGGTAATGAAGCATTATAATGAGTAAAGAATTGTAACCTAATAAAAAAGTAAGACCGCTTATAATATTCAAATTTTACTAATTCAAAATTCATTATAAGTCAAGAAATATTTACCTTTCAGCCATTTTTTTTTTTATAAAGTTAGATAATTTTTGAAATTAAATAATATCTACATTTAATGAATTTATGATTACTTTAACTTTGAAGTTTATTTTTTATGAGACAGTTGGAGGTAATAACATTTGCGGAGGGAATTATATTCAACAATTACCACCAACTGCCATAATACTCCCTGGAAGTTTTAATTTACTGTTTAATTTTGGTGTGTTTATAATCTTTTAAAGAGTGATCTTACAATTTATGATGGAAATCAGCAATTTTATAAGATTTAAGTTGTTAAACACTAATTTTTAAGAAATGTATAAAAAAATTAAAGTTAATATAAGACTCCGACACTACCCCCCCCCCCCCATGGGATTATTAATTTTAAACTGTAATTCAATAAAACGATGGTTTTAAATTAAATGCCAGAATCCTAACGATTAAATTTTTCTTAAAAAAAAGAAAGGAAAATTTAAAAAGATTTCCTGAATTTCAAAGTAAGTCATAATTTTAAAAGTTTCTTCAAAGCTGTAGTTTATTATTATTATTTTTTATAAGTATGAGTTATTACTTTATTATTTTTGACATTCTCTTTAATTAAGATATTTTTTTAAAAATTTATAATAAAAACTTTTAATAACTTCTTATTAATCACGTTTGAAAGAAACGAAAAATCTTTTGTTTTTGTATATCGGTACTTAATAAACTCAAGTTGTGTTGCCTAGTAACAAGCCTTCAAGTTTTTTTTTTACAAGAAGTGTGATGTAATATATTGTATATGCAATATATTTGAGTGCGATATAAAAGAACCAAGTTTGTATATAAAAGTAGATTCGTTTATCGTTATTTTCTTCATTGCTATTATTATTTTCTGCATCCCTTATAATATCTTAACCTTTGGTCGATAATTTGTCGTTCTTCATATGTATCGTGCTGCAGTTTTTAAATTAAAACGAACTTCATAAACTACTCTGCACTATATATATATTCATTCTAATTGTTACTGTTTTTCAATTTTATATTTCTAAACTTTCCTTTCCTCTTTTACATAACTACTAACAATATATATATATTGCGTGATTTGACCCAGTTTCAACTCCACATGACTACATACTTCCAAGTACTTGATTAATGTAAAATGACTAGATCTGACTTTTAACAGAATTGTTAATTTTTTTCTGTAATAAATCACATTATTCTAACAAATGTTAATAGAACACTATACGACTAGTTTTTTGCTTTAAGAAAACAAAAACATTATTTGTTACCCTTTAAGAATTCTAATCTAACTCTGCAATTTGTTGCAAATTAATAAAGATTAACTATTCAGTGAAGTGAATTATGCATTGAATATATATGAATTTAAGACTGACTGTCAGAAGAAATGTGATGCTGTGGCTAGTGAGAGATGGACTGAGATAATTCAAACAGTAAGAAAAAAATTGAATGGTTTGTTGTTCAGGAGTTTGAGCACCAGAAGTGATGGAAATAAACAGTAAGCCATGGATTTTGACTCTAGAATCCATCATTCTATTATCATATGGAGTATGAAAAATAAAGATATTAGTATTTTTGAAAAATATTAGGAATACCATGCACAAATACTTCGTTTGAGAAAGTAAAATCAGTTGAAACTATCTTCATTATTAGAAGCTATGTGTAAACAAGTACAACAATCTTAGCTTCAGAAAAAGAAAAGATTAAAAAAAAAAGTTAGAAAAAAAATTCAAATTTGTTAACACTTGTATTTAAAGGCAGAAATATGTAGGCCAAGCATATCATATCATTGTCACAGGGATCATAGATGAATGATATCATAAGAAGGTTATAACTGGATTTTGTTTTAATCTAAGTGATTGAACACAAGAAAGTGAAAGAAAATGAAGAGATCATGAGAGAAAAAATAATGATTAATTTAGTTATGAATTCTAATGATAATCATTAATAAACCAAGTCAAGAAATTGATAAATCTTAATTCATTTTTCATATAATTGTATTTTACTATCTGACTAAACAAATTTGTTAAGGTAACAATAGAATTCTAGGCAATAAAGATATTAAAATCAAATTAATTTTTAAATTCAGAGAGATATTAATCTAAATGTAATTTATAATTACTTGTGCTTTCTGTTTACTAAACGTAATGCGTATACAAATTAATATCAATACATTTAATATTACCAAAAAAAAAAGGGGAAAAATTAAGCTTTCATAACTTGAATACCACATAAAATAATCTTTGAATGATGTTACAAAATATATTTGTACAGCTAATATTAATAACATAAATATGTTAAATGACATTTCTACTATGGACTTATACTTGCATAAAGGAACAGCCAAAATTTTGGAGAATTAAATTAATTCAGGTAGCCATTCTAAAAACATTTTAGCCAGCCATTCAGTATTGGTCAATAAATGAATATCCACTTCTTAAGTGAAGATTCTATTGTTTGATTCCAAGACATATTAGAGATTCTACAGAATTTTCTGAGAACAACAACAACAAAAAAAAACAACAATGCAATGTCTTCCTATTTGTGATGAAGAGGGAACAGGAAGTAGTGGTAAAGAAGGAATGCTAACTTATGATATTAATTTACTGTTAGACCATATGAAAAGATATCACACACAAAAAGAATCTAATATGTTAATTGTCATTAATTAAAATTAATCAATTAATATCAAAAATTTGTTTTTACCTTGAATTATTCATAATTGATCAATCTGTTGATTTCTAAATACATTACTTTATTGTATATTTAGTGTATATAATGTAATCATTTAATTAAATAAATATCACTTGTGTTGAGAATAAAATATTAGATAAATCATTGTCTTAGCTTCTGAACTCACTGTCTTAAGATATAAACATTCTAGATATATATATATTTCACACATGAATGCCTGTAATATTAGTAACATTAATTTTAATTTATGCTTAATCTATAGAAATTTTCATAATCATTCTATAGAGGGACATAAGTTAAAATGAACATTAATAATATTAAATATTTATGTGATGTTAAATTCTGAATTCTATTAGCAATCTTAATTTCTGAGATTCATTCATATTTTACTGCATAAATGGTATCTTATTTAATATAATAGCACAGGTTTTTAAAATGTAAACCTAAAAACCCAGGATATCTGGATAATTACAGACTTAGAGCAGTGTCAAGAATATGGTTTACAAGTTATTTATACATCCTATAAAAGATAGAACATATACTGAATGTAATATAATAGTATTTATTGGATAAATATAAAATAATTTTAGAAAGAAGTAATTTGAAGGAGTGGATAAGATATTTCTCTCATATGATTATAATCTCATATAAACTATATAGAAACATATTGATAGCTTTTTATATATAAAGCTTATAATAAGTTGGTAAGGGAAAAGTTATGGGAGAAGTTTAAAAAATAGATGTGGATAGAATTTTGAATAAAATTATTAAAATATGATTGAATATTTGTTATTGATATCCTTTAAAGACAAATAAAATGGTTCTAAAACACAAATATCCTTTGTCTCAATGATCATTTATGGTACATCTACAATATTTGGAGAATAAATTGCAATCAATGGATGTGATGTTCAATATTTCAGGAGAAAGAATTAGGAAAGGTAATATTTTAAAAGCATTATGTTTATTTATAATTATGGGGGAAATGTTGTTAGCTTTAATAAAACTATTGGTAATAAATTTAAACTGAGAGGTCAAAATAGAAGTTATAGACAAATCCATATTGAGGAGTTAAGTGAGAGAAAGCATATTTGAGATGAGAAAAAATAATAGGAAAAAGTAATTTAAAAATTGCACTATTTTTTATAATTATATATGAAGTATCTTGAGTTTTGTGGTAATCAATTGGTGTTATCAAATTAGGAACAAATATATCAAGAGGAAGTTAACATTTTTTGATTAAAAAGTGGTAACATTTTTTGGGTTGTTCAATATTTACTCTCTTTTTTTTTGTATATTTATATTCATGAAATGGTATGGAAGTATAAGAGGTAATTATAATGAATCATTAAAAAGGGAAAATTTGAAAACTATATTAAAAGAAATGGGATTTGAAGAAGATGAGTTATTGAGATATGCAATGGGACTGAAGATGCAAAAGACATAGAATGAGATAAAATAATAGAAATTATAAGTATACTTTTTAGCAAAATTTTTTTTAATTGTATATATACACTTTTATTTTAATTTCTTAAATTAAAAAACTAATAAATGTGTGTGCAATAAAAAGTTTTTTTTTTTTGCTAAAAAGTATTCAAAGTAGATTGGATAAATTGCATTTATATAAGATATTACAGCAACATAAAGAAAGTGGTGAATTTGGTAATATTTCTGAAGAAATTAAAATAGTTATGTTAGAAAAATAAAATAGAATAAAACTTCTGAATAATCTAGATTAGCCTGAAATCTTTAATCTTTAGTTAACAGTAGCTAGATACCCATTTACTGATCAATGCTGGATAATTAATTGGATTCGCTATCAGCTGGCTAATTAAAAAAAAATGCTAAGCTAGCTTGTGATAGTTTGTATACTTATTACTCTGCTGCTGTTGGTTTTTACTTTTTTACATAATTTATTATAATTTAAAACAGGCAAAACTCACTATATATATTGCCACACACAGCAAGCTAGAGTAATCAATAGATGCCAGAAGGCTTGTGCATAAAATCATCTAGTGACTACTCATCCAATATCCCCATACTAGTTTCTGGCTTGTGGCCTTTGTCAGCGAGGAGCCTTGGATCTGAGAGCACTGAAACTATATCTTAGGATCTAATGCAACCCTTTAGCAAACAACTTTTATCTCCACTTAACTACAAAACTATGAGTCTTAAACTGAAAACACCTTAATGTTTTCAATCCAAGCCAATTAGCTTATATAGTCATATGGGTCTGAACTCAGTTTAGTACCCATACATTTTGGTGTCTTTGGTTCTTTAATAACCATAGCCACCACTATTCTATTAAGATCTAGGTGCAGTGCTCTCAAATCCAAGGCTCCTCATTGACAAAGGCCACAAGCCAGAAACTAGTCTGGGGATGTTGGATGAGTAGGCACTAGATGAGGATTTTATGCACAAGCCTTCTGGAATCCATTAATTACTATAGCTTGCTGTGTGTGGCAATACATATAGTGAGTTTTGCCTGTTTTAAAATAGTTATAAGCAAGCACAAGAAGTGGTGGTCATGTGATGTTTATTATAATTTATCTAGATTTTCCTATTTTTCCACCTTTTTAAATAAATTTTTATTATTATTATTGACAATCAGAATATATTAATATATGTACAATTTTTATGATAACTAATGTTCCCAATTTGATTTATTGACAAGATAATGACTAGAAAAAATAATTTGTTTTTATATACATATTGTATTCATTTTAATAAAAGTAAATAAATGCAGGTATTAAATACAAAATGCTTTTCTGAAAAAATTATTTATATCCCATGATTCTATCACATGACTCCAGCTTTAGTTACTAAAGCTCACGGTAAGTGATATAGAGATGGAGAAAGAAAGAAATAATCTTTATATGTGCATTCTTACCAGACATTAGTTTAATAAATTTGCAAATAGTGCCCTCTCGCGGTCAATCACACATATCTTTGGCGTGGTTAGTTGGATTAATATAAGAGTGTGTTATTTGCAATTTTCTTATAAATGACATACAGTATATGAAAAATCATTTCTTTAGAAATATTATATTCACATTGTACATGCATAAATAACCCCTATTCATTAAATATGTAAAAAGAAATTTTAAGCAAATGTTAATGGATAAATATTAAAAGTTTATTATTGTAATATGATAGGATTTATTTTGCATTTTTTTAATAGAATTATTATAATTGCTTTTTTTTTTTTTTTTTTTAAAAAGATAACTAATATAAATTATTTGACTATTAAAAATTTAAAATAAGCATTATGAAATATGTATTTATAAATGTATTAAGATGTTACTTTAACTTAGTTAACATTAAAATTTTCTTTGATTGTTTGATTAGTATTCTAGTCTTTAAAAGATTATTGTCAGACAAGGCAGAAAAACAGATGTTTTGTTCATTTAATTATTAATATTTTTTATTTATAAATAGCATGTTTTTATTTTTGCATAATATGTACTTGAACACATAAGTATAAATGAATTTGATTAATGTATATTTTATATATATAAGAAAGTATGAATATATTATATAAATAATATATATGTATAGTCAATTAAAAAATATCAAATTGGTTTAAGTATATATAAATACTATATAAGAGAAAGTCACGAATAGGTTACAATCAGTTATAAAAAGTAAAACAGTATATTATATTTTTCATATAATCTCTATTGACATTATGACATTTATTTATCATTATGCCCCTCTATCAAAACCAGTAGCATAGATTTTGTCCACTGTTTCAGTTACTTCACATCTTTTTGATTTTTATATGTTTTCTTGGAAATTATGTCTACACTCAGATATAAATAGCTTGATATGAACAATATATCTACCAGTAAAGAGAAATATTTTTATGGGTAATCTTTGCAATGATTTTTTTGTGAGTGCATGAAATACATAACAGCACATTGCTTTTCAGTAATCAATTTTTCAAAAATGTTCTTGCAATTATAACTACTGAAAATAGTTACCTATGTAAATATGAGTAATTAGCAGAATTTTGATAGCTTTCTTTATTTTGTAATAGCTTTGCAAATTACTAATTAAATATTCTCTTATTTAGATTGGATACATGAATATCTCTATTATGTGTTCTTTATGAATCATTGACTTTTTTGTTTAACTATTAATTATATTGACTTTATCAGTGGGAACATTACATTTCACATATAACTGAATATGCAAGCTAATTTGGATTATGAACCACAACTTGTTAAAACATTTCAAATCATTCACTTGGAATAATATAAAAGAAATAAAAATGGCTGCTGAATGGATAAGTACAATCCAATGCTTTTCACTGATGAAGATTATTAACCAGAAAATAGACTGAGAATTTGCAAAGACATCACAAATTGATGTCATTGATTGCTTTTTAATAATTTTTTCCCCCAATAAGAGCATGGAACTTTATTTATAGCTAATTTCATTAATTAGTTTAAATTCTGAACCATGGAGTGGCAAAACTTTCCAAGTGATTAAACTTGAATAATATAAAGGAAATAAATATAGTTTTTAATGGATATGTGAAATCCAATTTTTTTCACTGACAAAGTCCAATAGCTAGAAAGTAATCTAGGAATTTGGTTGTTATGACAGATGTCAATTCCTGACATAAAAATAAATTAGAGTGAGTGATATAAAATAAATTACTTTTGTTAATGCATGAATATATTATGATTCTGGATTTTCTAAATGTAGTTATTTGCTAAAAGCTTAAATGAAAGAAGAATTACCCAAATGGTTCAGTTTTCAGACAAGGTAAACAAGAAAAACCATCTTTTTTATAGATAGCCTACTGCAAATCTAAGATCTTTCCAATGATATCTCATAGGGGAACATTACCAGATTAATTTTGTTTTGATAAATTCTTGTGTTTTCTTTACTAGGGACATTCCACAATTTTGTTTTATTGACATCATCTGTTCAATTTGCATTTTTATATGACTATTTCCACCATGGGATTCAAACCTGGGTCCTTAGATTCTTGTGTATTGAATTTTTAAGGTAATGCTCTAACCAACTGATCCATCCCCTGTTCTTCAGGTGTTGCTGGTCTGACCAGTGACAGTAGTAGCATGGGATTCAAATCTGAGTCCTTAGATTCTTGAGTATTGAATTTTTAAGGTCAGTTGGTTGGAGCGTTACCTTAAAAATTCAATACTTAACAATCTAAGGATCCAGGTTCGAATCCCATGCTAGTACTGTCACTGATCCACTGAAGAAGAGGGGAGAATAATATCTCTCAAAATGTTGTGCATATACTAACCTGTTTGATGTGCTATTACTAACAGTTGAATGTATTTGGAATATTTAAATAAAGTTTAATTTTTCTAAAGACATTCAATACATATATTAGATGATGGAAATAGTCCAATATAAAAATACAATTAGAACACCATCATCACAAACCTTCAGAAAAACATCTGTTCAATTTGTTTAGCAGATCAATCTTTTTTCCTACTTAAAGACCTTTTTTTTATTACTATAATGATATCTATTATTATTATTATTGTATATATTATTACTTTTTTTTAAAAGGCTATGTTTAATAATTATTATTTATTCTATAAATACATATAATCAATAGATCAAATTCATTTCCTTATTTAAAATTACATAAATAAGCATAAATGGGAGTTTCTTTACATCATATAACTAATTTGAAACTTCTGCTAGTTTCTGTTCAGTTAATAATTATAATTCATACTTATTTTTATTTGTAAAGGCTTAAGTATTGTTGTTTTATTGGTTACTTATTTGCCTTTGTTTTGCTCATGTTTAAATTTTATAATTGCATTTTTAATTTTTTATTATTTATGTTGCAAATAATAGATATTTAAAAACTGTTATAGTTACTCTATATATTGTTTTTTTTGTGTGTGTGTATGATGCTTTATATTATATGAACTACTTTTCTTTTTCTTGTTATATATATATTATTTTGTGCTGCATATCAACTAAGATGTGATATATCATTCTGCAACTTGAAATTTTAATGAAGTATTTTTTAAATATTAAAATTAAAAAAAAAAAAAGATATTAAAAACATTTTGAGTTTTATACTGGATTGACCATGTCAAAGTAATCATCTGCTTCTTCAAATATCATTTCTGCATGAGTTTTACAAATCAAGTTATGATAAACAAAATCAATACTTATCTAATTTTGATTTAACAGATTATATTTCTAAAAAAAATTAAATTGTATGTAACTTAGATAGAATTAAATATTCAGTAGTTATGTTAATTAGAGAAAAGAGTGTGTAGTAGCTATGATGTGAAATGGTATCACTTTTGCCAAAATCAGAAATTTCTGCCCATAAACTATTTCAGGAATCTTGTTAATCAAGTTATGTATTTCCTACCTCAGAAACCATTATATACTAAAATAAACTCATCTACTTTGTACTCTTTATTTCTCTATTATTCTTTCAATGTAGTAACATTTGTTTTTCTTATCCTATTCCATTTTAATAAATCACAAAATATATCTTTACATGCCAGCAATAATTGTATATATATAATAAAAATAATACAGAAAAGCTTTTTTTCAGCAACTATATATATATTTTGTACTTATCAATGTGATGGAACTATATTAGAGCTTCAATTCACATTATACTTATATAGTGACATCTATCATATATATATAATTAACTACAACCAATTAAAGCAATAATACAGTATATGCAAAGAAAAAAAGCTGTATAAATATATACTACATAACTTTTTATTAGCCAAGTATTAGTTAAATTAATTGATGTTTTATATATATATTCATACAGTTATGTTTATTGTAGTTAATATAATTTGTTTTATATATCTTCCTTTTATTAGGTTCTTTAATATAAGTTAAAGGTTTTATATTTTTTACACAATCTACTTTAATATCCATATTTTAAATAATGAATATGTAATGCAGATTTATCATCTCTTCTATTAATTACATTATGTTCTTATGATCTTTCATCCAATTGTTTCTTGTATGTCCATAGTAAATCATATTGCAATTTCAATTTTATATATAATTTTCTTTTTATATTTCATATAATCTCTTATTTTATAATTACTTATTGATTTATCTAAAATTTTATTATTTGGCCATTCTATAATGTTTTTATCTATATAATTTTTATTAATGTATTATACATTTTAGGAAAGTTATGAAAGTTTTATCTATTTTTTTATTAGAGCTATTATTTTTATTTTTTAATGAAATATTATTTAAATTAGATGATTTATAATTTAGAAGTATGTTTTTAATATTGTTAGTAATTTTTATATAATTCAGTAAACAATTTTTTTTGTAAAATAGCTATGTCTTTATATGTGTATTATATTTATCATATTTATGCTTTTAATAACTACAATCTTTTGCATTCATGCTTGTTGTTAATCTATAAAAATTATTTTTCTTAACTAATCCTTTTTAAGTAGATGTTTTAGTATAATACTGTTATAATTATCTATATTAATCTTTACATCTAAATACTTTATTTTAACATCAAGTTTTGTTTTTGTAAATTTAATATTATACATATGTTATTATTAAATTTATTAGAAATATTATTTATAGCTTGTTTGTTATCATTTATTAAGGTATCAATAGCATACCTAGAATAATGTATTATTTCTTGATTTATTATTTTTTAATAATGAAATATATTTTCATTAATATTTTTCAATATTCATTGTAGAAACTAAAAATCATAAATTGTCTACCTTTTTTATTTTCTTTAGTTTTAAGTCTTTTCCAATCTCCATATAATT
This sequence comes from Epiperipatus broadwayi, assembly GCA_028023455.1. Classification (NCBI taxonomy): domain Eukaryota; kingdom Metazoa; phylum Onychophora; class Udeonychophora; order Euonychophora; family Peripatidae; genus Epiperipatus; species Epiperipatus broadwayi. Next base: position 14,552,957 of record JAQFVV010012400.1, read on the forward strand.
TATCCGAATCCTCTATTACCTTAGTCAACAAAACAACTCTTTAATCAATATGTATTTTACTGTAGTTAAACATTGTTAGACTGCTTATACATTTGGTAAATAAAAGTCAATGTTAAAATCAAATAAAACATATACATTAAGTTTTTTAATAATATCTTGTAATTTTATTAATCATATTCTTAAAATTTTATTAATAGAATAAATATTTTCAATTGTTTGGATTTTAAAATCATTAATAATTGTGAACAGTATCAAAGTTTTGCAGTTAATGAAGCCTAAACAATGTATCTTCGAATTGTATTATTTATTTTTTAATAATTCACTTCTATATTTTGTTATCAGATGGCTGGATGTAATACATCTTCCCATTTTCTGCACTAAAATTTGAAAAGGATTAATAATCATGCTATAATCCACCATTCCGCTTTCTTTGATAATGAAGTTATATAAATGGAATGATTTATTACTAGGGATTTAATACAAAATTAAAGCTCCGGAAAGGACAGAGCTGTGATTTGTGAACTTTCAGCTCCAGAATCGGCTATTTTATAACTTCACTAAAGCATTCAGGTAAAAAATAATGAAGTGCTTTATTTCTTGGATGTTCATAAGTTTGAACACTGGATAACAGAGCTCGAGCCATGATCCATGGACTTTGAGTTCCAAAGTCTGCCTCTCTATCACTATGCTGAACATATATATATAAAATAATTAAACTGTTAGTTCAGCATCTCTTTTTCAATGGATTTAATTACTTTAACAAATATCTTAATAATATTTCCTTTAAATATTGAGTTGCTAAAAAGAATTGCACCAAAGATGTGGAAGATAATGGACAGTTACAAACAATGACTAACAAGTGTTATCAATTTATGATAATAGTGTTTTGGCTACTTATATATACATTTGGGTAGAGAAATTAAATATGTCTAGTTTTTAAATTTATAAATTCTGGTAGTAAATCTAGAGCTCAACTTTTATCTTTCATTAATAATCAGCAATTGAATAGATTATCATTTGACAAGTGATCCATAGACCTTTATCGCTCAAATTTCATAACATTAAACACATTGTAAATGACATAAAGTATTTCTAGAATGACGGAATGAAAGAGTTGGAAAGTAATGGCAATGTATGATGAACAAGTGTTATCACTTGGTAATAATACATATTTGCATAGTTACCCAAATTTAAGAGTTATACTCCTATGTGTAATCATTTTTAGCTATTGCAATTATAAGTATAATACTGGTATATCTGCTTTAATTATTTGTTAAAATATCTTCTGTTTGATTTATTTTTATTGCCTATTTCTTTTATTAATATATTTGTTACATAATTCATTTAAAATCTTATCTCTTTTTTTGCACTTATAATTTTAAACATATAAATGTTTAGACATTTATAAAGAAAAGGTAGACATGTTATTTTAAAAATTGACTTTATTCATGCTAAGCATGTTTCAGTACATTGCATACCATAATCATAGCTATACTATGTTACTATTATTGGTGGTATTAAGTATACTTGCTTTTATTCAAATTAATTTTAATTTGATGTGTGGTTATGTAAAATTATTTGAAATCTTAAAGAGCCCATTTCTTTGAGATAGGCATGCTGGTATCTTTTTTATTTATTGCAAATTGATCTTTGGCTATGGTTTAAGTCTCTTTATCCTCGCTCTCAGTACAAACAATTTTTACCTTAGATAAATAAAATTTATGGCCAGAGTATTTATTGTTCATGCTCTATGAAAATAGCTCTATTGTAGAGATACTTTTTCTGGGCCAATCTTGTATATCAATTGCTTTTGATTCACCATAATAGGCATATAGGTAATTAGCTTGAGTGCAGGAGATTTTATAAACTATTTGATGAGTTGATTCAGTGGACAATTTATCTTTCAAATTGTTCAGTAAGTTATCTAAAGTTGGGGGAGAACAAAAGCTTATATTAAATTTCTCAGAACAAATTCTTTTTAATTTGATAGAAATTTTTGGTACATATCATAAGCTTATCCATTTCTTAATATCTTCAGATTTAGATTGCAGCTGTTTTTTCATTTTTTTTTTAGAATCTATCAATGGTATTATAAATTTTATTAATATTGTATGCCATATTTTGTAGATCCTTAATATACATATTTATGTTGTTTGTTGTTCACTGATGGAGGAGGGGGGACATAAATAATTTAATTTCAGGAGATAAAAAATAAACTTAAACAATTATTTTAATAATCAAAAAGAAGAACAAGAAATAAATATTTAATTTATAACTTTTTACTTATTGGGCAGGGCTTAAATTAATCAATTATTAAGTATTTAAGGGAATTTGGTTCATAACCAGTCACAAAATATAAATATATATTTTCCACCTTCTCAATTTCTATTGAGATAAGACTTTTTTGAATAATCATGTTTGTGGCAAAAATTAGTGTTATAGAAGACCTGAACAATATAATAGATAAATATTGAACAGTTAACATGGGTGTTTCATGCTTTTAGTTGATATAATGAGTAAAGTTTAGTCTCAAAATGTTTGTATAGTAAGAGAGAATGCTTAAACTTTTATGCTGGTAGATAATTGCAATATAATGGAGTTTGAGATAAGGGATGGTTGTAAATTTTGAAAATTAATAATTAATTCAATCAAAAGTTTTTAAAAAAGGTGAACCCTTTATTATTATTATTATTATTTTTTAATCAAACCTAAAATAAATAATTTTGGTACTTTTTGTATTAAATTAAGTGATTTAATACTAATTTTAGTATGGAAATATATTGTTTTATGCTACATATAATTTTAGTGTTTTTTGCTATGGTAAGTGATTACTATAAGAAAGGAGAATTAGAAAATTGATTAAAACTGTAAAAAAAAAAAAAAATTCAGATGAAAAAGAGAAAATAAAATGATTTTTTTTATTAGCATAAATGTGGGTTTTCTTTTAGAAGAATAATTTTAAACTTCACTATGAAACAGGAAATAGAAGTAAAAACAAATCATTTCCAAGTAAGAAAGCAGAAATTTTGCAAATGAGATGGCTAAATAAATGATTTGTGAATTTTTATTAATTTAAGTTGTTTAAATTTTTATTTTGTGTTTTTAAAAGTTTTATTTTAGTTTTCAGTAAAATCTAATTATATATACAGTATGTGTAGTAATTATATATATTTACACTAACATTTTTGATTTTATATTTTTCCTGTTTAAAAGATTGATTTAGATGGTAGGCTGTGGGCCTGAAGTGGATTATCCTTAAACACATATTTTTCAATATGAGCTACAACAAATCATTGTTATAATGAATGATCCTTTTGGAATTAATTAGTTTATTATTGCAAACCCTATTATATATAAAGTGAAATAGTGATATATGTTGTATCTATATATACTACTTCATTTATATGTTATCCAAAACAAATGTAAAAAATTAAATATATATATAAATCCTAGTAAAATTCATAAAAATTTTACAAAATGACAGCAGTCATTTTTTCACCATAGAGAAAAAACAAACAAACATTAAAATTAATAAATTTAATGCATTTTATATTGTGGTAATAACAATCTTGTTTATTAACATTTCTTTGGGTTACGTTAAAAGTTTCACTTTATTATTCTTTCCAAATTTGATTTACAGTATTTTGTGTAATAAAATATTTTCTAAGCATAGTTTTATGCAATTTAAAAACATTCATAAAGTCAATGCAGACTTAAAAACATCAAAATAATTAGAGAGAGCATAGTTTCTGATAAGACTGTCTATAATAAAAAGTTATTGAAGGAAAAGGATATCACCTAGAACCTATTTATATGTGATTAAACTCAGAATTTCACTATTTTCATTTTATTAAAAAAAATACAATATAGTAATTTTAATTTTTTTTTCAAATGAATGTAAATGAGTAACACAGAGAGTAAACAAATATATATGTAAATGTGCCCCCTCAGTTTACTATTAATATCTGCAGTAGAATTATTTTTAAATTTTGTTTATACTATAATTTTAATTTATATATGCATTATAATATATATATAACACCTGCATTATATATATGTGCATGTTGAAAAGTTTTGTACACTTATAGTTTAATGAACAATATATATTTTATTGTAATCAAAAATTATCAATAAAATGTGAAATATTATACACAATTTGCATGAGGGACTTAGAATGAAATTTAATGACTATCACAGCTCCAATATATTTGAACTTTTGATACAATATTGATTAGTCATTGAATTTGTAATAGTAATTTTGCTTTTTTAATTTTATTTACTTCAGTGTCATTATTATGAAAATGAGTAAACAATATGTGCTATACTGATATCTCTAGACTAGTTATTAGCTATTCAGTGAGGAGCATTGAAAAAAGATCAACAATCAAAAATCAATCTAGAGATATAGCATTTATTATCTAGAGTCCATTGCTTACTCTTGCTTGCATTAAATGAGTCTGGAGTAGAATCAAATATTACTTTCAATTCATATATTGAAACAAAGTAGAGAAATTCATGTGATGTTTTGTTTGATATTTATTAAATAATATGCATCTTGCAGAAAATGTCCAAAGTTATTTTTATAAACAATTCCAATAAGCATTAAGAACATAGAATGTACAGATTTTGTGAGTATTATTCAAAAAGTTTTTTGTTTTGAAAAGGAAGTTTATACTGCTGAAACAACAATGGCATATAACATTATAATAGTTCTTGCTTCTGAGCAAACTATTGGTTAATTTTTTAAAAAAATAAATCAATCTGTTTTTCAGAAATTTTTTCATTATAAATTTTTGAAAAAGACTAGATGTATCAGCATTTTGATCAGCTACAAAGGGCTTCAGAAAATTAGAAGCACCTTTGACAAAGATCTCTTGAAAATGAGCACCAACAACTCGAGTCTTTTGACTCAAGCTTAAAAAGATTTATAAAAGGAATTGTATGGAATTGGAAGTTTAATAGCTTTGCATAAAAAATTCTAACAAAAAGTGGATACTGAAAGTTTATTATTTAAAGACAAGTCATGTTATTTTAACTTTGTGAAACAGTTATGAATGAAGCAACTTTTCACATGACAGATAAAGTTAAATGCCACATCAGAACATGGGAATTTGAAAACCATATTATATTGAACATCAGTTAGATTCATTCTACAAATATAAAGATGAGCACATAAGAGTTTACTGATAATAAAAAAATTAAAAACAAACTTGTGTGTGACATTAAAAAAAAATTTATGTGTGACATTAAAAAAAACTATAAATTTTATAGTCTTTTAAAAATAACCTTTCAAAATGTGTCAAGGATTTTTTGACTTATTATGCTAGTTATTAAAATTATTTTGTCAAATTACTGATTTTATTCTATTCATTGTATTAATGTTTTATTTTTTTAATTTTAAGAAAATACTGTTTATAAAGTTTAATTATATAAAAGTTTTTTTTTTAAAGGTACTATACTGATTAAATTCAAAGTAATTGTATTTTAACTATTAGGTTAAAATGAATTTTAAAAAAAATTAAGAATGAATAATTAATTTTAATTATTGATAAAAGCCTATCCTACTTTATGAATTAATAATAAATAAAATAAATATGGTTTTTGATATATTCATTCATTTATATATATAATTTTTATCCATTAGAGAAAATAATTTTTTAAATTCTTTAAATTATCAGTTTAATTGATACTAAATTATTTTACATTTAATATTTAACATATTTTAATATAATAATTAATACTTTACAACATAAATATATTATTATGATAGCATGCTTCAACATATAAAAAAAATTAAGAATGATATTACTGTGTTGGTATATTTAGGTTTATTATGTATGTCAATATTAAGATTAATCTTAATATATCCAATTTCATTATTTAAATTTTTAATACAATATCATATTAACATTTTTAGTATTTTTTTGCAGTATTATCTATCAAATATTTGCTTTTTTAAGTTTACAAAACTATATAAAATATCTGAATTTACTAGCAGAAGGTTATGTCAAATTTAGTTAATGCCCAGTAATCATTATTTTTAACAGGAATAAGTTGATTAAGAATTTATTAAGTGTTTAAAAATGGGGCTATTATAAGCAAAATGATCTAGATTTAAATAGAAAATATCAAGTAAAATGTTCATTTAAACATAAAAAAATAAGACATGTTAAATAAAGTAATGTTTAGTTTCTTATATATGGCAAAATAAGAACATAACTAAACTTCAATAAGATTTTAAAAATAGAAATTGACAACTCCTTCAGTATCATTTAAAAATTATGTGTATGTAGAATATTTGGAAAAAATATACATATTGAAAGCTAATAATATAGCAAATTTTTAAACCACTAAACATCACATAATCACCATTTTTTTATGCTTGCACATAACTGTTATTAACACAGGCAAAACTCTCAATACAGTAGCACCACTCAGTGCCAGCCAGAGTAATCAATGAATGCCAGAAGGCTTGTGCATAAAATCCCCATCTAGTGTCTACTCATCCAATATCTCTAGACTAGTTTCTGGCTTGTTTTCAATTTTGTTCTCAGTTTTGTAGTTAAATAGAGATAAAAGGTGGCTGCTGGAGGGTTGCATTAGATCTTAAGATCTAGGCGCAATGCTCTCAGATCCAAGGTTCCTCACTGATGAAGGCCAAAAGCCAGAAACTAGTCTGGGGATATTGGATGAGTAGGCACTAGATGGGGATTTTATACACAAGCCTTCTGGCACCCATTGACTCTACTCTGAGTGGCACTACTGTTTGGAGAGTTTTGCCTGTGTTAATAGCTAATTTTTCTTATTGAAAAGATGACACTTATAAACAATTAATGTTTTTTAACCAAAATCATGGACAGATATATATATAAATCATAGGATTATAATCTTCTGAAATAAATTTATTTTGGACTTTTGCAATAATGTCTATCATAATAAAGGGCAATGAGAAAAAAAAATTCAATAAGTTACTTCAATCAAATTAATGAACATTAAACATTTCAAAAAGAAAGAAAAATATTTGGCTCTTCCGTTAAAGAATATTCCCTCCAATCTAAAAGTGCCATTTCTAAGATCATATGTACAAGCATCACGTTACAATTATTAACATATTTGTTCATGTTATAAACTGTTAATGAAAATATGGATAACTTCTAATTGCTTTAAGAATAGAGCTACCAGAAATGCTATTATTGTAGTTATAATGAGAAACAATTTTTGTACTTTAAAGAGTTTTTTCCCCACTTAAAAACAGTGATTCATTAATTGTTACTGTATATAAAATCAAACATCATATAATTTTCTTAACTTACACTTTACATCTGCAATAAGATCGGTAATCTATTCTATTTCTTTAAACATCTAATTTAAATATGAGTAATAAAGATACAGCAGATGGGAGTACCAAGCAAATCCCCAGACTTGTGTCTATTTATTAGAGATGATTAAATTGTATACACAGATAGTCATTAGATTGGATAAAGATGGCAACTGGACATATATATATATAATTCAATACTTCTCATTGATGAAGGTCAATAAACAGGAACTTGTGTGTGCATGAGAATTTGGTTAGTTATTTTGGTATTCATTGCTGATTCATATTTATGATAGCTTCAGTACTATACTGCAACCTGCACCAATTATTTATATATACATATTTTCATTTATGCCTTTTATCTTGTACTGATTCCTCTACTATAGTTCATCTTTCATTATCTAAAAAATTCTTTAAATGAAGATCTGTATTTTTTTAATCTTTATTATATTTTTTCTATTATTTACTGCTTTCTTCATTTATTTTGTTAATTTTTCTTTACTTCTTACTATTAATATCTAATGGGCAACAGAAACAGAATCAAAATCATCTGACAATAAAACAGTATTGCAAGATATATATGAGAAAGCAATTATAAATCAAATCCATATACTGTAGTGAAAATGTTATAAATAGATAGAATGTCATTCATAAGATTGACTAGAGTTAACTCAACCTGAATATTTACATAAAGAAAAAAAAAGGAAATCAGTAATTTAATAAATTAGATCTTTAAATCATCACTAACATACATCAATATATGTTGTTGCTAACAAATGTTTGAATTTTAATTATTTGCATTTAGTTTTTCCGTTACTATAATTGATTGAAGAGTCAAGTTTCTAATTATTGTTTTGATGAAGTTTTATATTTATAAGAAATCTTACTGGATTGTATAAAATAATTTCAGTCAAATAATTTCTTCACTATCCAGAATATATATTTTACTATATGACCATTGCCAGATAAATGTTTATTTTGCAATAGTTAAATTATGTAATCCAACTTTAGGTGAATATCAATTTTAACAAAAAAAATTAATCTGTTATTTATCGCTAGTTATCTATATATGTATGTGCATAATTTATTTTCCAAAGGAAAAAAATTCTAACATGTTTATGAATTTGTGGGAAAATAAGCATATAGTAAGAGATAGTATCATATAAGCCCCTATTTTATATTTAATCTATATTAGAATGGGCTTTACTTTCTCTATATCCAACTTTGCAACAACTGAGTAACCAATGAACTTGGACAGGGTGAAGGAAGCTGTTGAAATAAATTGTTCATTGCCATCTACTGTCCATTGACCTGTTATGATCAATGTTTGTATAATGAATTAAAATAGAGATCAAAATATTATCACTCTTACAAAAATAATTCTACATAGTATGGATTCATCACAATTTTATTGTATTTTGATACTTTGCTACTGAGAGACTGTCTTATGCTGGTTATACTTTTAGCACATATGAGTTAAACAAAAAATACCATAGTAGTGGGCAGCAGCACATTTTTTAGCCAAGGCATCAAGATGAGTAACATTGGTAAGACTCAAAACTAGACAATCACTGGTTTCAATGGTATATCTTAATGATCATAGAACTGTGAAGAAGAAAGCAAAGGTAAACTATTTATATATTTATATAAAAAAAAAACTATTAGAAGAAAAAGTTCAAAATATCTTAGTGCATAATTTACCAGGTATTTTCAATTCAATGAAGTCTAACAACTAAGATATCGTTTTCAAATTAACATAAGCTTAATAAAATGTTTCTTAGTTATAGGCCACCTATGTTTTTGCTGAAAATTATCTGAAGTTTGCTTACTTCTGAAATATATAGTTGTTGAATTAATTTTAGATTTATATAATTATTCATGCAAATTGGCTGAAATTCATGATATTACGATTTTTGAAACTTTATTCAAAGTTTTGATAAAGAAAACAATACTACTTTTTAATGGTAAGAATATAGACTTCACTGTTAGAAATTTAAATATGGATTTGCAGAATACATCTTAGGATTAGCTATAAATATGTTAGTTATTTGTTTCTATTATGGCTGAGAATATTTTTCTTCATATTAACTTGTATTAATATAAGAAGTGTAGTTATATGTTGATGATAGTGTTTACAAAAATTGTTGGATTTTTCAAATTTTTTTTCCTAACATCAAGATAATATTCTAAGATTTTAGTAGAAAAGAATAACCTTTAAGAACATCACTAATATTTAAAGAAAATTCTCTTTTTGAAAACATTATATAAATATGCTTTTTATAAAAGAAAGCATTTTTAAAAAATAAATTGGAATATCATTATTTTTAAAATTTTGTGTTATTTTTTAGCTTCCTTCTTAATATTTCTAATTGTCTTTTGAATATCAAATATTTTTATATCTAAAATGTTATTTCTATTTTTAAATTAAAAAATATTCATGCCTTTTGCAGTCTTTCTCAAACAGCTTGATCAATTTCTTTAGATTAATCTTTCAGAATATGCTCTTATACAAAAATACCCGCATCATTCAATACTGGTACTCTTCGGAACACAAAGTTTTATGAAAGTAAAGTGGTCTGATGACATTGCTGAATAATAGATTTCTTTATAACTTATGACTTTTTCACCCAATAATTGCATCATATTTCAGGTTTAATAAACACACTGCAGATATTATCACCATGTTTTATATACAGTATGTACATATGTGACACATTAACTTTTTATGCATTTAAATTGAAGATACAATTTTCATTATGACATTAGATTACGTAATAATAAAATAAAATGTTTGTTCCATAAAGTTATTATATCATAAAAAACACATCTGAGAAAATATAATCATTATCATAAAATAAAATAAATTTGTTTCTACTTTTAAATGACTTTACATAAAATTTCAGTTAAAGTTCCATATAATAGTATTTTCCAATTATTAACATTTTGATAGAGGTATTTTTTTTTAATAAAATGCATATTATGTAATAATTTTTCAAATATTTATTTGATACTAACATTACATTTAGGGAATTTGTACATATATGCACAAACATGCTAATAATTTTAATGAGGATGCAAATGATTTTATGGCTGATCAAATATGTAACATTAAGTATATAAATATTCCATAGAATAAACAAATTTGAATATTTTACTAGATAATTTATAAGCAAGATCCTCAAAGAATGTTTTTTTAATAAATCTATAAATAACATCAACTTTTTATCTGACAAAATAGATTAACATTGATATAACAAAAGCTAGGTATAATATATACAGGTTTATTTAAAGCTATTTTTTGAAAATTTGGCTGGTAAATTAATCCATGAAATATAAAATTTATTCTACAAACTGTTGATTAACTTATTTTTATAATAAAAAGTATTTTTAACTTTTGGAAAAATCTTGAAAATTCCTATCAAATAATTTTTAAAATGTCTACACTGAATTTTTTGTGATTTGTTTTCTATAATTTTTTTTAAAAAGCTTTTATATATATAAAATCATAATCATACTACCATTTTGAAAATACTATTTTAAAGAGAAATTAATTTATTTATAAGATGATATATCATATGCTTGCATAATGCATACCATTCTATTTTTTTTACTAAAAAACATTTCATTTAATTTCTGAAGATATAGATTTGAGAATTAAAAACAATATTGTACTATTACCACTGCAATATAAAAAAAATATATATATTAAAAATATAGAAAATCTTTCAATAGATGAACATTAATATATTTAAAACATTTTATATATGTTTTCCATTTTGTCAAAAATAGTTAAAATTAATTTTATGCAGATGAAAAACAACTGGTGCAAATACTTTTCTAATTTTGAATTTTCTTCCACTGACTTAATGAGAGGAGTTAAAAAGAGAAATGAGTTTTAAGAAATTAAAAAAAAGAAGATAAAAAACAAACAAACATATTGTACTTGAAGACAATCACTAATTAATATTAATGCTGATTTTTTGAAACATCTGTAATTATTCTGATACTAAAAACCTTATAGGTACTGTGGTATTAGAGCTGCGACATGAAGAGTTATAATTGTTTAATCATTAAATTAATTAAGTTATTAAATCAAAAACATATTTTTAAATCTACATGTTAAAAAAAAAAAACAATTTAACAAAAAAAAAATAATACGAAAAGCAATGTGAAGAATAGTTAAAATGCGTGTTTAAATCAAATTGAGGGTGTGCATAATCTATTTTAATACATTGTACAGGCTTACACCTGCATTTATATATGTAATATATGCGGGATTCGAACTCTTTAAGGTATGAAGATTGGTTATCTTAATATAAAGCTGAGTACTAATTGTATATATGTGTGGAGATGGTCATCTGAACCAACTGATGAGTGCTGGTTTAGCACGAAATATTGGTGATTGTTTATCTTTTCAACATGTGTGTGATCGGGTGAGTCAGCAATATAAGATGGCACTGAGAGTTGTGGGTCGTGTGAAAGTCTGAGTTCGAATCCCGCATATATCACATATATAAATGCAGGTGTAAGCCTGTACAATGTATTAAAATAGAATATGCACGTGCAAACGCACACTCAATTTGATTTAAACACGCATTTTAACTATTCTTCACATTAATGCTTTTCCTATTTTTTTTTGTTAAATTGTTTTTTTTTTAAATGTAGATTTTAAAATATGTTTTTGATTTAATAACCTAATTAATTTAATGATTAAACGATTATAATTCTTCATGTCGCAGCTCTAATACCTCAGTACCAAATTTGGTATATACATTTTGCTAATAGTAAATATGATGAAAACTAATAAAAATAAAATGCATACAATATATCTAATTGATATTAAAATTATTATATTTTGATGGAATGCAATATTTTGGACTACAATATCACCTGATTATTATAATGTGAAGTAAAAAAAATATTTTTAACCAATTATATATGTATATAAAAACATGAGTAATTAAATCAATATTTTGAGAGTGATCTCACTGTGTTCAGTGCAATTCATCAAGCAGTTTTTTAAGAAGTACATCAACTAAAAAATGTATACAAACCCCAGGCAGTTACTTCATTTACTTCCAAGTCTTTTTATTTCTTAGTGAGGGTGTGATTATACTGCATCTCTTGAACTGAAATTTAAATCTTGATATCCAACATATAACAATTTATCTCATACTATAATTGGTCAGTAAATGAGTAACTAGCTGTTCTTAGATTCCTCATTAATCTGAAGAGATGATTGTTGAGAAGTGTTTACTCCCACAGCTTCTGGTTTATCTTTATATTTCTTATTTAATAATGTTTGATTGTCACCTTCATTTTTTAAATATAAATATTTCTATAGCAAATACTATTATCACTTTTGCTGATATTAGTATGCTACAATATTTTGTTTTTGAAATTGATGTTTTATCTATAGTTATCAAAGAACTTTAGTTTTTTTTCCATTAAAACTATCTCTTAAAAATATTTGAACCAATAGTTTACTTTTATTTTTCTGCAATCTAGCATTAACTTTTTTCTAAAAATCTTAGTAATAAATCAGATTTCTAATTACTCCAATATATCAATATCTTTTATTAATCTTTCTTGATACAACCATAATTTTTTATATCTGATTGCATCTCAAAAATTTGATTTATCATTTAGAGCAAGAATTCATTGTCTCCAACAGTTTTTTACTTGTAAAAAGTCTAATTAATTTCTCCATAAATTCTGATAGTGTAATCCTAGCCCCCCCCCCCTTTTTTTTTACTCACAAATCTACTCCCAAAATTGAAAAGTTAAACAGATCAATGATTCATACCTATTTTGTTCAAATCATCTTTTAAAAATTCCATAAAAGTGTTACATTTTATAGATTTTTGCAAAATGGTATCTTATAAATTCCTTGATTTGAAATTATTAGTGGTTTTTTTTATGTCGGTTTCTGAATTTTCTAAAAAAAAAGCACTTCTTCAAATTACTATGACTTTTGTTGCAGTTGACCTAGCCTCTCCTAATTAAAACCTGTATATTTTCAACTCTGGGTGAAAAGATAGTTTATTTGTTATAGTAGGTATTTGGTCATATTTCAATTTAAGAATAATTGTTTAAGTAGTTTCTATGTCATTGTGAAACAATGCCAGTGTTACTTAAAATTTCTTAATGAAAATTCAGTATATCCTACAACCACTAGAAATATATAGGTTATGGCTCTACAGTGAAAATAGAATCTATGCCTGATGAAATCTTGACTGAGATTAAATAACAAATTGAATTGTAATCACATTGAAATGGGAGATACAACATTAAATCTAGTTTTATGCCTGAAAATGTATTATAATAAAATGAGAATCAAACGGATTATGATTTAACTTAACAAGAAAAAATGGTAAAATGTGGAATGACTGAAATGAGTAATTAAGGTAACATATAGCATTAATCCAGAATCTATAATATTGTTGCAAATAATTCCTTTATATCATTTGATATTTGGGTTTATAGTATTCATTGTATTTTAGAAATCACTTGACTTTTAATAAATTCTTTTGCTTTTTTTGCAAGTAAGATTAAATTTCAATATTTAAAAAAAAAATCAGAATTTTAAAATAAAAACACAAATAGCCACGGAGAATGAAAATATAATTTTGAATATATATATATTTTGAATAATAAGACAATTTTCATATTTTATGTGTCTGCTTAATATCATGTTCAATAATTTTAGCAATTTAGATAAACAATGTATATCTATTATTATAAAGTGCTGAAAATTTTGAAATTATTAAAGGCAGAAGTCAACCTCCGATAATGAACTATGGCTATGAATATGAAGTAAACATATTCTGAAAGTGCTAAGCTAAACATTGTTATTTGTGAAAATTTTTATTAACTTCACCTATATACGTTTAAAGCATGTTATAAGTATTTCTTAAATATTATAAATCTCCATGCACTTGCCTGCAAGAGTTTAAAAAACTTAAGTGAATCACTTAAGTTTAGAGCATATTTATATATACACCAACTCATTGACCATGCTTAAATTAGGGATTGAGTCTATTGTGTGCCTGAGGTTATAATCAAATATTAAATTGTATAAATTTTGTTAATTTAATATTTGATTATAACATCAGGCACATTTAAGCATGGTCAATGAGAGTTGGTGTATATATAAATACACTCTAAACTTTTGTGATTCAATTAAGTTTTTTAAATTCTTACTGGCCGGTAAGTGTGCGAATATTTATAATATTTAAGAAATAGCATATTATCGGAGGTTGACTTCCACTTTAATAATTTCAAAATTTTCAGTGCTTTATAATAACAAATTTACATTTATAAGTCATATAAATCTAATCGTAAGTGGTTAAAAATAAGACACTTTCTCTTGCGATAGGTTAACTAAATTTGTACAATTTAATATTTAATTATAACATCAGGCACACAATAGACTCAAGCCCTGATTTAAGCATGATCAGTGAGAGTTGGTGTATATACAAATATGCTCTAAACTTAAGTGATTCACTTAAGTTTTTTTAAAGTCTTACTGGCAGGTGAGTGCGCAATGTCTAGATATTTAAGAAATAGCACATTATTGGAGATTGACTTCTTTTATTAAAGTAATTAAGTGGTTTATTGCTTTATATTTCATAAAATATCTCCTTTACCTAAGTGATAGAGCAGAGATGCGATTCATAGATTTTGCGTTCCAGAATCTGCTACTCTATCACTGCACTAATCATTGTATCTGTATATATATATCTTTCAGTTAAAAAAATTTTCATTGGCCATTAAATAATCCCGAGTTCTGCTCTAATAAGTGTATATAATTTTTCCAAGTGAGCTCAATATTATTTTCAGTGCTCTTAATTTCTTAAATATAAAAGCAAGATAGAACTGCTTTCTTATTTTATGAGAGATAATAAAAACAACAACAACAGATCTTATTCCATATTTTTTAAAAATTATATAATTAAATTTCTTCATGAATGTGATTATCTTTACCATCAGTAATTTAATATTATTTACAAGAATTCTTTCATTTATGTACCAGTTCTCTGTATGTTATTTACACAATTAATATTAATGCTAATGGAAAGTTTATAAAGGATGCAAATAAGGAAAAAACAGACAGACAAACAAATAACTTTGTTAGAAGTTTATTTATTATTTCCAAAACTGATTAAAATTTCATTAATAAATTACTAAAAAAAAAATTGCAATAGAATTTAAAAATCATAAGTAACAAAGATGTTAATAGAACAAGAAAACTGGTAGAATCATTTGAAAGTACAGCAACACAATGTTTGACAAATCAAAAAAAAAAAAAAAAAGTGAAACATTTTCACCGGTCTTATTCTTTACAGCAAAAAAATGCAGAAAATTTACTATAAAAAAAAAAATTAGAAATATCAACTTTTATGACTTTATTATATAAAAATATACACACTTGCATAAATATATTAATATGTATAAATAATTTGTCAGAATACTACAAGTACTGTATTAAGGTTTAATTAAATGTTAAGTCTGTATATTTGAAATGAGTTATTGTGATTATAAATTGCACTTCAGTTTTACCATCATTTTATAAAGCAAATGTTTTTAATGGCAAATGAATTGTTCAGCTATTTTTTTTCAAAATCCATCACCGAGTTCAAGATCAGGCTTTAATAGTAAAGATTTTTTTTATACCAAGATCACGTTTTTAAATGTGTATCTGACCGAAAATAAAATATTTGTCAATGAAAAGGGTAGGCCATTGTGTATAGTAATCATCATGCTTTTTTTTTTTAGAAATATAATATTCATTTTCCAAATAACTTCATTAATAATGAATAAAATAATTATTTTAGCATTATATTTTGGTTTTTAAATTTTTACCATCATGACTATATAAAACAATAACACACACACACTTATATTTATCAAAGATTAACACTTGTCCAAAACTCCAGAAGACATTTAGAATTAACAAAACTGCTTTTCAGTAGGATAGCTTGAGTTTTTGCCTGGTGTTACGGCTGCGATATGGTGTCACATTCAAGATGAGGAGTGTGATGATAATTTATTTTTTTTAAAAAAAAATTAGAATACACATATATATGTAATGAATAAAGTTTATGAACGCTTTATTTCCGTGAATGTAATATATATACAAATACAAAAACTATATTAAGAGCAAAGCTTTATTAATAAAAATACTGTAGTGCTTCTATTACAAGCATTGCTACATCCATGACAATTATCTGTCAAAAGCATGCTAAATACTATAGTATTTTTAGTTTGCTCTTAATACAGTTTTTGTATTTATATATATCTATGTAATAAGTATATAAAGAGAAATACAATACATTTTACAATCACAAGACAAAAGAATATAAAATAATAAAAAGAGACTTATTGTTTGGTCCAATATTTTAAGTAGCATTCACATAATCAGCCAATTTAAAGTATGTTTGTCTCTTGAAAAATTTACATTGAAAAATAAAAATCTTTTATTAAATAAATATTAATATTCAGGTCTACCATTTTGATTTCTAATCTCTGAAGGAGACAGATTTCCAAAAGATGTACTTGTCTCTTTGACACTGCATTACAGCAAAGAGATTCTTTCCATATCCATTTTTAATGTCATTCATTAACAGCATCAATTTGCTTCTATGGTTTAAGAGTTTTCCTTAGAGTTATTATGAATTGATACAGAATTCTATTTGGATATTATGGAATAATTATTAAGATTATTTTAGCATAGGAATTTCATCTCCAACCCCCCTCCCCCATCTCTGTTTATGGACTACTATAACTTACCAAATTTTATTAACATAATAGAAATACAAAAACAATACAGCAGTTAATTCCAATATTTCATCAATTTATTTAATCCTTTTTAAATGTTTTCATACTATTTACTATTTTTCTGCTGATGTATTGACTTAAGTTCTGTACCATTATGATAAAAAACTTATTGAGGTTTATATGTGCACAATATTAATAAACAAAGCACAGATTGATTTTTTTTTTTTTGGAAGGGGATACACACAAATTTATTACATAATTTTATCTACGGAATTTGAAGATATTTTGCATGTTTTTAATTCATTATTAGCTTCAATTTAGTCTTTTACATTTGTTTTTAATTATTATTATACTGTATTTATAATGCTTGCAATGCCTATGGTGATATGTTTGTTCCAATCCTATTTAGAATATTATATTAGGTATATATCTATAATAATATTGTGGATAAATAATTTTTATATTGAATATTTGACCATTGTATATAATAGATAGAGTGATCTTCAGATATTTTTTTTATTTCTAAAGAGTTTCTGATAATAGACATTTATATTTATTAATTATCATTGTATTGATTGCTTTTCACTGTACAATATTTCAGTACTTAATATTCAAAATAAAAATATTGTCTGCGATATTTATTAAATGTCAGTGTTGACGGGATAGGAAAATATAAAAGGCAGAGATCTTGTCTGGATATTAAAAAACCTATTGAGCTTCAAGAATTATCCCCAGGAATCTAATATATCTACCACTTCAATTGGGTGATATTATTCAAATTGGTATATTATTTGAAAAAAATCTAATGTTGAAACCAATATTGAGATTGAATTCTGAATAATTTTTTATATAGAGAAAGTAAAAGTTAAACAATTGTAAGTGTACAGAAAAATATCCATCATTTGAGATAGTGATGACCCATATGTTAGATAAATCTTACTAATGATTTATATTTGTTGTTATAATTAAATGAAATCATGCTACCTGAGCTATATATGCTGATATATATTTTATCTAATTTAATAGAATAATTTATTAAATTTTGGTATACAATTGTGAAGTTTGATTTGTATAATTTTTATTATTTGCCCATACATAAACGTTTGGGTAAGAAAAGATAGATGGATTCATTTTATCTTTTCAAAAAGACTTTATCTTGTGTTTGGAATTGAGAGTATTCATTTATAATTTAAATCTTCAAAGCACATGTACATTAGCTTAATAGTTGATTATTATTACTGTTTATAAAACATAGTGCTATATAAAATATTTCATTATATAATAATTCAAACAAAATCCGTACTATATTCTGTTGTTTTTTAACTACCCAAAATTATGCATAAAGAAGACATTTTTAATCAGATATTTTTATTTGTTATATGAAGTCCATTACAATATATTACATAAAATGACATTCAACAGACACAGAAGCCATGGTAAGCAGAGAATACTAATGCAATGAAAAACGTTTTTATATCATTAATGTATATTACTTCCAGAGAAAGTATGGCCAATCAAACTTGATCTAATACATTCATTCTATCTGTATTAGTACTTCATTATAGAACAATTACCTCATTCTGTTAGCCAGGATTATGCATACCAAGTAACAGGAATCAGATTAGATCAATAATTTTACAGAGGAATAAAGTAAAATTAGTATGATGATCTTTCATAGCTTTACAAGTGTTCTTTGTTAACATTATTGTATAGTTCTTTATTAATATTATATATAAGAATGAAATTATTAAAAAGCATTTGATTCTCAAGTAAAATTTTCAGCTATAATACTGTAGATTTAAATGCAATCTTATGTGAAAAAAAAAAATTCTTACAAATGCTGATAAATTGTGGGAATATGAATTCTGCAATGTTTTCTGCAAATTAAGACTCCTATATAAAATATAACTTCACTCCTAGTCTTTTACTACCAACTTTCAAAAGTTTCTAACTTTAAATCTAATTTATGGACCATATTAAGAAATATCTAGTGCCTATCTCATTAATGATGTTTTTTTTTTTTACTAAAAATTGCAGTATATTTTCATCTGCTTTTAATAAATTTTCTCTATGGAGCTCAGATAAATAAGCTAGACAGTAGAGATAGTCCTTAAGATTAAAAATTTCAGCACTGCAAGCACAGAACATAATGTATTCACAGAATTTGTATTAGAAGTATAAGTTTCAAAGATAACAAAATATAATTTATAATGAACATCTCAATCACAACAACTTGCATATCCACTGCATGTTCTTAAACTCATCAATGCTCTGAAGAAAACCATTAAAAAAAATTCAATATCCTCAATCTTACATTATTTTTTAATATGTCAAAAAATATAATAGTTTTAAAAATAAAATGATTCTAATAGCAAAATTTAAATACTTTTATGCCTAGATGAATAACAACAAAAATATGTAACACCATAGTAAATTAGAAATGCTACCTAAATATGACTATAGTTAAGATTTTACTTCATTAACGCTTACATAAATTAATATATATGTGCTCATCTTTATAATTTGTTCCTATTGGTCTGATAACAATCTAAGTAGCAAATTGATATCAACTGATGAGAACAGGGGAAAAAAAGTGTACATATATATTTATTTTTATAAGTACAGTATATGTATGGATAACAGCTGGACATATGCATATCCTACATTTTTTTTCTGAGGAATTATATTAACGACAATAATAAATTTATATATATATTTTATTTGAATAAAATTTATTTTAAAATATTTATTTATTTGAATACCAACTTAAAAATTGAAACTAATAAATATAGACGGGTCGAGAATATCCCCCCCCCCCCCAAAATCTTGTAGTACAAGTTATAATTGTAGTTAAAATGAACCGGTATGTTATGTGGAAGAGACATTACCTTTTTGATATTTTGTGTGCTAGTAAAACCTATATATAATACACTTTACTTGCCACACGCGTTCTTTCGAGTTAGCGAGATAATTTAACTATTAAATTAATTACATTCTGATATTCTGAATAGAAAGAACGCTTATAGCAGTAAGGATGTGCGTTATATGTTAAGTATAAATGTAAAAAAAAAAAAGTTTAAAAATCACATCGAATATTAATTTTTTTAACCAATAGATAATAATACGAATAACATATGCATTATATACTTTTTTAAAATTGTTTTGACACGACGTTTTGCCAAAACTATTTCGAAATCATCAGAGTTATAATCATAAAACAGACTTAGATTTGGACCATTCTAAACTTCATGTTATCAAGTAAATCTGAAAACAACAACAACAACCTTTTATTTAAATTATCACTAATGATTATTTGAGCAAAAAAAAAATATTTTTTTTTTGTTAGTTATTCTCAAATGTTTACACGAAAAATTTATGTATTTTTTAAGGAAGTAAAACAATTCTTTGTTAAAAGCAAGTTTCAGACAAGGGAAATGAATATGAAATTTCGGAAAATGATTTGATAAAACAAAATCGAAGTCACATGTTCCAAAATCTTTTTTAATATATATTTGCTTTACTATTTTTAAATATCCAACACATTTATTTATAAGAAATGATTTTATTTCTTTACATACAGACAGATAAACAGAGCTAATAATTATAACGTTAATTCAATAATTCTTTTCGTGTAAACTTCCCCAACCCGCGCGCTTATTTTATTCTGGGAAATTTCTTCCAACTAAACTAATATAATCGATATCATTGTTGAGAATTTTAAAAAGACAGAATAAAGTCATATTAGTTGATATTTCTTTTTCTAGCTAGATTTTGAAAATTTAAAGATTAATTTTTCATTTGTCAAGCAAAAGAAAAAAGCTATCATTTTTTTTTCCCAAGTAGATTGTTTTTTTTATGAATATATTATCTAAAAATGTCAAAACTGTTTGAAAATATTTAACTTACACTATAGAATTATTCAAACAAATCACATTAACAGATATATACAGTTAAAAAAAAAATGGAAATAATAAAAAATAGAAAATGAATTTAAAACATGAGAGAGAGAGAGAAAAAGTGACTAATTGGCAATTCTACCAACTGGTCATTCTACAACAGCTCTTCTGTAAGTTTGTGTTTTCACAAATGTCTTGCAACTGAATCTTTATAGTTCCACATATACATTTTTTATCCACAATCCTCTTCCTTATCCAAAGAAAATAAAAATTTAGCAAAAATAAATATTCGTTTATTAAGATGCATGTGCAGTCAAAAGACATCCGAGTTAGGCAAATTATGAGCAAAACAGGTCCATATCAATTGATTATACTGAAATTACCTCATTCCCAATTTCCCTAATCGAATGTATGCCTCATAAGCAAATTTAAACACTAAGCCCACAATTCAGAAAATTATTAATGACGAAACAATACTCTCCACTTTTAAAAAGTTCGCAAGAAAATTGATTCTTTGAAAGGAGTAAAGAAGAGGATTATGAAATAGCAACTCATAATAAATTATAAAAAAAAAAAAAAATTTAAGGCACAACAGCTTTGGGTAAATTGTTGAATGACCAATGGTCAGAAACTTGAGAAAAAATCAATTTCCATATCAAATTAAAGCTTTCCAAATTCTAAGATCCTTATACCAACGATATAACAAAATGTATAATCGTTTATAACAACTTTGCATTCTGTTAGGAATTGTAAAATTTGCATATAAATAACCTTGAATAGACTTTATTTACTCTTCAACTTTTATTAAAAATTAAAACTTTCTTTTTTCCTTGTGTTTTTTTTTTCCATATATATACTTCTTAGATATTACATATTTTAAAAAGAACAATACACATTTTTTACAGCCATATTAGATTTACCTCTTGTTTTTTTAAAATATTTTAATGCATTACTGAACACATTATAATATCAAAATAACAATTCATTCTTGTATTTAACTTAAGGCTCAGAACAAATTTTATTTTAAAACAAAAATATATGTATATACATATAAAATATAATTTTAACATTCTCTATTTTAATTTATTGTGTGTGTATTTATTATAAATGAATATATACAAGATAAGTTGGAGAAGAAAATGCTATGCATCTTGACAATGTGAAAAATTCATAATATAGCTCTGAAATTGAAATGCTAAAATAAATTACATTAAAAGTAAGCAAATCACGGTCGATGATGATCAAGTGCCATCTTCTGATTGTAGTACTGATGGCTACACTACTTGCCTTTGGGCAGAAATTTAATATACATTCAATTAATTCAGACATTTTTTGGACTTCTAAAAACAATGAAAAAACAAAAACAAAACAGCAACACATTTAATCATATTTGGTTGTAAGGTGCTACTAATTGTCAATTCTTTAATTCAGTTTATTCCTAAGCTGTGACATTTAAAGCTCTGTCATTAATTTTAATGAGCTACGATCTTTAGCCATATTATAAAATAGCGAAGTCCCTTACATCATTAAAAACCAAAGAGTCATTAAATGCTATAAGGGGCTTTAAATAAACAAATTTTAAGAAATCAAAACAGATTAAAGCATAATAGTTTCCATGCTCCTAATTTAGAATTTATTTTTTTAAATTAATATAAATCATTTTTGCGGTAAAATACAATTTTTTTTTTTGTCTATATACTTATTTACTAAAATTTAAAAACAAAAATAAAATTCATTTTTAACATATACACACACATTAAAACTATTCAAAAAAGACGAAACTACAGCATATATATTTCTGGTCTCTCACATTACCTAAATATCACTTATTTATTTAGTGCCACAACAAAATTTAACTACTTTTTTCATTTTTTACTTAAATTTTAGATATAATTATTAAGTTGTTTTTTTTTTTAAAAAAAAAAGGAAATGAACTTCATACTTAATGTGTGTCTGTATATAATTTATGTGAAAAATCGATCATAGAACATAATTAAATTTATTTTATATGTGTGCGAAAATACATTAAAATATCATGAGAACTTATGTATAATATTAATTTCTATTCTAAGCTTCTGTTAACTCAGACTTATTCATGATAGTCATGTTACATTAATGATGTCTGTATACATAAAGCATATATTAAACAAAGATAGAATTATACTAAATTAACTAAGTCTTTGAATAATAAAAGGTAGCACCATTACCAACAGCAGTAATAACAACATTAAAAAAACAATATATATATACACCCACTTAAAAAGTATAAAACAGTTGTTGCATCTGAGCAATGATTTTCTAAACTGAGTTACAATTTTAGTGATCTGAGGAGGAGAAGAAAAAGTACATGTATATAGCATTAACAAAAGACTACAGAATTAAGTAGATGTTAGTATGAGCTTTAATCATAATATTCTATTTGATTTATTCAGGGGGTTAATATTTATACTTACATATTAATGACAAATCCTGATTTGAAGTAATGGGCAAAATTATTTGATTACAAATGGTGTATGAAATAAAAATATTTTTTAATTCCATAATATTTTATTTTGTATTAAATATTTTCATCAGATTTTTCTTTTTTAAAATATTAGATACATCATGTAATTTTCTAGCATATGTACTGCGATTCTGATATTAAATTAAATGCATATTCACTCTATTCCCCTAACAGAAAATTTTTGTCATGAAAGATGTTTTTATATCAAAACAAAGTAGTTTTTTGATAAAATTATATGTACCATTAAAATATTTGTCATACAAACGGAAAAATGAACAAATTATTTTCCACCCCACTCCTCTCTCTATATACATACACATAAATTCCTATATGTTAAAATTTAAATTATCTTATACTTCAAAAATACAATTGTAAGCATTGGAAAAAATATGTAAATAACTCATAATATGCTATTTTCTTCAATTATGTCAAGTCATACCGTTCTCACATGTCAAATACCTCTGTTCATGTATTACTTTTATGTATATTACATAAATTCACTTTACAAATGCTATATTTTAAGCAAGTATTCTGTGATTGCATCAACTTTTCAATAAATATATAAATAATTACTATTCATTTTTTAATAGGTTAGAACTTGTATTTCTTTTAATCTTAGTTACAGACTTTTTCTATTAAAAAAATCAAATATATCTTTTACTATTTATATTCACACAATACGTTCTTTTTTAGTAGTGTTTAGCATCTTTTAAATATGTAAAACTATTAAAAAGTCCACATATATAAAAGATTAAAAACAAAATTCTAACCTAATAAAAAGTGATTCATAATAAGTTATAGAGATTACTTAAATTATGTAATTATAAAGTGAATAAATAGTTACAATAATATATAATATTTGGAAATTTATGAGAAGATTTGATTTAACTTAAAGAGATTTGATTCAATTGAAATACATATTAAGAATCATTTACAATTTTTTTTCCAGTGTCTACAATCATATGCTTAAAGTAGGGTTTTAGTTCAGATTTAAAAATATCTTGCTCTTGTGGAAGAAGTTGAACAATAAAAAAAAAAGGATTATGTGAATATAAATAGTAATATTTGATTTTTAATAAAAAAATTATCAATCATTTATGTATTTATTAAAAACTTGTAGTGAAAGATTGTTTGCTTGAAATCTAAGACTTATATAAATCCGTATATAACCTCATCTCACAATTTAACAAAAGAAATAAATTTTGCTGTTCTAAGTAAATTACTAATGATAATTAATATATATATATCTTAATCATATTATGGATTACCTCTTATTTTCTTTATTTCAATTTATGATCATGATCATGTGATAAATTCTAATTAATGGAAACTTTTCTCGTCTTCAATATTTGCTTATTTATAAAAATAATCTATTTCAATTTGAAAAGCTTAGGGTTTCATATGTAATATTAATGGTGTTTTAGAATTAAGTGTAAAATAGATATTTACTAGATATTGTATGTAAAAATTTATATATAAATAATAAATGCATACAAATTATAAAGATATGTGCCACATGTTTATAGTTTGTGAAAATAGAAGTAACTTCTAAATTTTATCACAATTTCTTTTAAAAGGATACACTTCACACAAGTTTATTAATTTGGAATATATCAAAACAATTTTAATACTATATAAAACGTAAGTAATATGCCATATCAATGATTTATTTTTTGAAATATGATTCTAAATATTTGTGGGTGAATGATTTTCACTATTTAGTGACTTTAGTTAATAACTTTAATAATATAGTTTCAAAAAATATTTATTCCTGAAAAAAAAAAAAAATTCTGGAAAGTAACACATAAATATTTGTGGGTGAACTGGGTGACTTAAAAAACTTTAGTTAAAACATTAAAAAAAAAAATATATTTAAAGGCTAACCATCATTATTGGTAAATAAGTACAATCATTTTATGATGCCAGAAAAAAAAAGTTAAATGCAAGTTTTGCAATGATCATACGAATGAATCCATGAACCATGAATATGCTCTTACCAAATATTATATGCTGTTACTAAATTTTATATATTTGGCATCATATGAAACTATCTTTTAGCTTTTGCACAAATTTTATTTTAGAAAGATTTCAATATTTTGACTGTTTGTGTGCTAATGGATTATCCTTTAAAATATATTACTATTGTGAACAGTCTTTAAAGTAATTTACTGTTTACCCTACATCTTTGGATCTAAAAATACCGTTGTCACATCATTAGATGTTAATTAGGATTCAACTCAAGTATTCCATTAAATCTACTAATATATACATCAGAAGCTCCTTATATTATGTCTTAATGATTCAATGTTT
The DNA here is from genome assembly GCA_028023455.1 of Epiperipatus broadwayi. Taxonomy (NCBI): domain Eukaryota; kingdom Metazoa; phylum Onychophora; class Udeonychophora; order Euonychophora; family Peripatidae; genus Epiperipatus; species Epiperipatus broadwayi. Next base: position 14,578,764 of record JAQFVV010012400.1, read on the forward strand.
TTTCATTTGTATTAATAATTTATTATTAACTCATATATATTATTCAAATTTGTTTTTAATATTTAATTTTTCTGAAGATTTTAATCAAAGTCATCATTAACAGCTATTTAATTTACATTAACTTGCTCTATGTGTGGTTCTGTTGGGATGTTCATATTTTTGAATTTTTAACAATGAAAAAAAAAATTTCCCCTTTAAAACTCAAACTCAAATGCTTCTGCTTCTCATGAAAAATTGTTAGCAACTGAGCCAATATAAATATTATATTTAGAGAGTAAAATTTTGTTAATATTTTCATTTACTTCATAATTAATTAAAAATAAATATTTTTTATTAAAATCTGAATTATTTTTCTGAAATAATTAATATTTCATAAATAATTTGTGAAAAAAATAATAAAGAAAATTAATTAAAAAGCCAATGCATAAATATTTTTATATAGTAGACAATCACGATATTTAAATTTAGAATTCATTTGTTACAGAGTGTATTTTTAATTTTCATGCCTTATTATTAAATTATAATTTTTATCAGATTTTTTTGTAGTTTTAATCATTTTTAAAAATAATATATAAGTGTAACCAAAAAGTAAAAAAATAATGCTTTTATGTAAATAACTGACTAAAAGGTACAAAATAATCAACAAAGTAATCCACCTGTTGGTTAATTTGCCATTCTTGGAAAATAACAGAGATGTTATGAATCTAGATTTGTTATAAAACAATTGAAACTTGCAGGAAATGACAATGCTCCTGAAATTTCCAATTGTTTTGTAACAAATCTAGATTCTTAAGATCTTCCAAGAATGGCAAATTAACAAATAGGAAGATTACATTGTTATTTTAAAAAAGTTTATATATATATTTTATTTTAAAAATCATTAAATATTTAATGTTTAGAAAACAATGGTAAAATATCAAATTGTCAACATGGATGCGAAGAGTGAAGAGTATTTGCAAAATGTATAAATAATGGGATAGGATAGTCTGAATTTCTTGCATTGACGGATAATTGTGATATAGTGGAGTTTGAGGTGAAGGGTTTTTATTGTAGAGATATTTCAATTTTCTTAAATTTGAAATTATCTGTACAGGACAATGATTATTGATTTTTCCACAACATATTAAAAGTCCTTCCTTTATGACAGAATGGTATATATCAAACTGACAACATGGCCTTAATAAAGAATCAGATGTTTACTATCTCCAGTTCATATAAACAAATGTCATCTAAATATTTTGTGTTAATGGATGATTATGATATGATAAAGTTTGAAATGCTGGATGTGCTGATAAAAAAAAGGAAATAATCAAAGTAATATCAATAATAATAATAAAAGATCATTATATAAATGAAAAAATGATATAAGAGGCTTCAATATTCATCCAGTTCTTTAAGTTTATGATGCAATTAGAGGAAGAATAAATTGTTAAAGAAGTAGCAAGAAAAGACAAACTATTACCAATTATGAATGGGTGTAATAGTGAATTGACTTATTAAACCTAAGTTTTTTGATAAATTATCATTCATATGAGAGTTATTTAAAAATATTAATCACAAAATATAAATTAAATCCTATTGTAAAATAGAGGTAGGTCATTGGATAAATACATTATATTAATTCATATCACCCCTGAATATAAATTCAAATATCTTAATATTTTTATTTGCCAGTCTTGCTCAATTCTACTTTAATTAATTTTGTTATATTCCAAACTTTCTCCCATCTTTAACAAAAATATTGCTATCAAAATTCTTAAATTCAAAGTTATATATAATACTACAAATTTTTACAGCAAAAAATATTGCATAATAATATTTATAGCTAAAAGATCTCCAAATGCTGGAGCTAAATAACATAAAAAGTGTTACAGCTATAATTTCTATTTGCCATGCCACAAGACTTTACATGTCATTTAGATGCAATGTTTAAAGATGTCTTGGCTCTAAATATTTACATATTTTTATTTAAATAGGGATTATAAACACATTAACCTATAGCAGTTACCAATTATAGTTAAGGAAAAATAAAATGGTTTTATCATAAAAATTTTGAATATAGGTTGAAAAAGTAAAAAAAACCCACAATGTTATTTGAATATATAAGTATAATGCGGACACACATATAAGTTCACATACATATATAAAATTTGTAGAGAATAGCTATTATCTCTTCTTTTTGTTTGCCGAGAAAGTAAGTTTTGTAAAATTATATTAAATCTTATATAAGTGTGAATGAAAAATTGATTCAAGTATTTTATTCATAATTATATCAATTTTTACTAAAAAAAAAAAGAAAAAAGTAGGTGGCACTATATTTGATTTTATGTAAACTGCCATGCCATGGCTAATTTTATTTGCTCCATTTTAATTCTATCGATTTGCTTAATTTAATAAACAATGCTTCAAACAATGTCTTTAATTAACACATTTAAGAATTCTAAGGCAGCTTTGAGTAATGTGACTGTAAAGCCAGGAAGACGGACTTTCTCAGAATTGCATCAGTGTGTTCCCAAATGGTGCAGAGATCTAAATCTTGTTTTGAAATGAAAGAAAACAATGAGTGGTAATGTTGTAGAAAATATCAATTTGTTTTAATGTAGAATAGTAATATTTGTTTGAGGGAACTATGAAAGCTGCAAAAAGATTAGAATTTGCATAAGTGGATTTTACTACAAATCTTTCTGAAAGAGAAATGCAATTCATCTTTGACTTATCCAATCCACTTTTTTTTAATTTTCTCTATGTTTATTATAACATTTTATATATCAATAAGGGCTGTTCTTTTCAGGAGGTGGGATGGCACTGATAACTGCTTTCATATATGCGGCTGCCGCCAGGGCAGCATATGACTGCCATTCTTTATTTCTCATGCCATCTTTGTAATCGGCAATCCCTCGAATAAATACATAATTATCCTTTCGGTTACCAAACACCGATTCAACAACAGCATCAAATTCGTAATCAAAAGCTAGAACTCCAAACTTTGTTGCAAATTCTTGTCGTATTGAATCATCTTTAACTACAAATCTTCCACCAGCTACTGCTCCATAATGAATAACTGGAGTATCAGGACGCCTAATTGTTACACCACTGTCTGGGCAAGTGGGGTGAGCAACTTCAATCACATCCTTTTCTCCAATACTCATATATAATTTATCAGTAGTTTCACTTGGGCGGGTATAATCTATTTCTGTATTCTGAACTATTTTGGAACCATCTTCCAAATATTTCAACCATGGCATTTCATCAGGATTGGCTTCATTTATCTCTTTCAAACTTTGCACCACATGTTGGATAATCAGTTCAGGTGGTCGCCAACATTTGGTAACAAATGATAAAGTTCCATTCTCACTCTTGTTCACCTGATCACAGTAAAGATATACATAATTTGCTTCAGATGTAGGCACTGAAACAACAACATCACCCAAACGCACATGTTTTGTGTGATTAGTATAATGAGGAACTCCTCCACCACAACCTACCATAAACACGTACTCAACATTCTGAAATGTACCTAAAAAGGAAGAAAAAAAAATACATAAATAAGTAACTCAAACAGAAAATCTATTTGAAAATAAATATACAAATAATAATAATCATTATCATCATCATTAAATGCCATTATACTGCAATTCAAGTTATACATTTTTTAAAAGTAACTTTAGTTATTTTTACTTTCAAAACTATTTGTCTTTTGGGTAACAGATCCCATAGTCCATTCCAGGAAAATTTCTCTATTCTATCACATTTCTTTTCAAATCAATTCATATCTCTTTACAATCATCTAACAGTTTTTTTTCTTTAGCTGTATATTTCTCTTACAGTCATGACTGCACCCCTTCTAAAACATTTTAATTCCAATTTGCTTTAATTTCTTCCTTCAATGTCTTACTTATAACTAGTTTTTATAGTATTTGGATTTATAGTATCTATTTTATTCTATTTTTACTTCCCACATGATAATTCAATCTCTTTATCTTTGTAGCCTTTTTTTCACTTATCTTACATTTTCACATTTAAAAGCCTCCAAATGCTTTTCTTATTTTTCTTTTAAGTTTCAATCTTTCTGTTCCAAAAGTACCAACTCAGGCATTAATTATTTTATAAAATGAATTATTTTTATTGAAAGCCTAGTTAATTATATATTTCTCACTATACCTATCACCACTTGTTCGGTTAAGTGTTTAATTTTTTTAAATTAATCTGATTTCTTACTTCAAATTGATCAACTTTCCTAGTCATTATTTCTTTCCATTTATTTTTATTTCAGAAGTATTACATATTTCAATGTTGCTTAATACTTCTCCTCTTTGTCTATTTTCAAGGATGGTTGTAACAGATACAATTAATACTTATATCTTTCACCAAGAATTTCATGTTTTTTGTTTTGAGACAATATTTATAGATTATGATTTTCAAATAATATATTATAACACTTCTGTTACATGCACAAAATAACATAGTGTGTGTGCATATATATATAAAGTTGAAAGGAAAAGTAGAAATAAACACATACAAAAATTTTGTAAATATTTTTCTACATTTCCTGTGATAAAATAATCATAGAAAAAGGTCAAATAACTTTGAATTTAAAATAGAATTTTATTATACATTAAACCCTTAAAAAGATCTAAATAAATATTAATATTGTATTCTGATTTTGAAATTAAAACAAGCATGTTTTATGTTAAAATAGAACTGATAATTGTAAACAATTTCTATTACCTATTTTGAAATTTTTTTAATTAATTGGTAAATTTCTATTTATGTAAAAATCTTTATACATCATACTTTGATAAAAATTTCAAAGTTGCTTTCAAAAGGATTAAAATTGTTTTTAATCAAGATATGAAGTTTTTAATTTAGTGTTTTTGTCATCTCAGCGACCTTATAAAAGAATTGGCTAGAAGTTTTTTGAATAAGTTTGGCTAGTATTTTTTTTGAGAAGCAGTTGGCAGTAATTATAGCTGGCCAGAAGAATTGTCTAGTAGAATAGTCCACCCTCAAGACAGAAATCTACTATGAAGATATAAGGCTGCAAGGAGAGCAAATAAAAAAGTTGCTCTATAGTTCATGATGGTGGCGTTTGAATTCACATGGAGAAAAGGGTAGGATCAACTTCAAATGTTTCATAGCTACAAATGTGGACAAGAAGACAGTTTGCTTGCCTGAAGTATATAAAGTCTTGGACAAAAAGGGAGCAACACTGCAGTTACCTGAATTATACTTTTCCTAATGATGGCAATCTGGACTATACCTGTTTCACTAAGACCAGATGGCTCCAAGAGAAATCTCTCAGCTTGCTAAAGAATTGATCTATATTCAGAGAAACACAAATAAACTTATATGGTCAGTAGCATTATATATAATGAGAAAGAAATTTTAAGTAAGTTCTTTTGAATAATACTGTAAAATATTTTAAAGAACAAGTAAATAATTTTACTTAAGTTTATTGTCTAAAAATAGAGATTTAATTCACAGGCAATTTTATATTTGTTTTTTCAAGAAAGTGAAAATATTTAAAATCTATATTTTTAAATTTAAAGACATTTCTAATTATTCAATCAATAGTAATCCTGTCAAGATTGACTTTATTTTTTTTTAAAAGGAAAAAAGAAAGAGAAAGAAATATTTATATTTAATAACTGACTCAAGTAATTTTTTTCAATATACACACATATATATGAATGTTATATACTTTCAACAAAGAATTTAATTGTGAAAATGTATGTTTTAATGACTATTATTTGAGAAGTTAAAATATATGATATAAGTGCCAGTGTGCACATACATTTCTATGTGCACAAACATATATGTTAATTACATGTTATAAAAATTAATGTCATTTATTATTTTGATAAATTCAAATATGATAGATGAATTTTGTTTATATGTTAAATCAATTATTGTACTACACACATGTGCACAGATTATATATATGTATTTTTTTTCAAGAATTGTAAAGTTTTTAATGTATTCCCAAATTGTTGTAATATAAAGTTGAGTAGCTGTATAAATTTAATATCAAGATATAAGGATAAATTGAAATTAATCATTTTAAATAATATTATTAAAAAGTGTAAAGAGGAACTTTTTGATATTCAAAAATATTTGAAAGCAATTGAACATTTAATAATTTTAAATGAATGGTGTGCTTGGGACATATATAAAATTGGGTAATCATCTGAAATCCGGGCATGGCTGCCTGATGCATTATTTATGTGTCAAAACACATAAAAATGCCATTTCTACGGCCAGCCTTATGGCTAATATAACATTTATATTGTATTAACCCATTTGCAGGCTGCTTTACATGACATTGCACAAAAATATTACAGTCTGTTTTGTGCTTTGAAACTATTTATGCATATTTGTTCTATTCATAGCTGATTACCGTATTGCTTGAGGGTATTTTAATTTCAAGTCAGTACAACTTTTCAAATCTCCATAATAGAGTAATACCATTTATATTTAAATAATGTTGTTAATTACTAATAATTGTCATATGGTCCCCACCCTTCCCTAAAAAATGTTAATATGTAAAAAATTGGCAAAGGGTATGTTCGAACATACTTTGACAAAGCTCATGCACTAAGTCACATTTCAGCGTGGAAAATATACAAGACCAATAAAAGGTCTGAGAAGAACGTGCAATTTTTCAACTTTTCAGAATTGCAGAGTACAGAAAGTGAGGGAGACTGTGTCCTTTTTTTCAGGCACATAATGTCCTCCCAAATACCAGACTGTTTTTATTACAGCCATAAAATAAGTTGAAAAAGTCTAAAGTTTGTGTACTTTTTTTTTTATTTCATTCGAAATTGACAAATATTTGGATTATCTTTTTTCAGTGGGGTTAAAATAAATGACTATTTTTGTTGACTTTTTATTAATAATAACAAAGTATGAAAGCCCCCCAAAAAAGAAGTTTATTGTAGAAGCCAAAGAAAAATAAAAGGTAATTCAAACAAAATATAAATAAAAGTAAAAAATGAGAAAAAGTTGTTGCAAAAAAGAAGAAATTATTGTCTTTTTGTTACAATTATTTGGTTTGAAAACAATTTTTTACCCCCAAAAAACACAAAAGTTACTTTTGATTTAATAAGAAGAAAAACAATTTGGTCAACAAAAAAAAAGATAGAAAAAATTTGAAACAATTCCCAAAGAATTGCATTATATTTTTTCAGCAGGGTTAAAACAAGTGGGATTAAAATAAATTACTATTTTTGTTTACTTTTTATTAATAATAAAAGTATGAAAGCCCCCCCCCCCCAAGCTGTTTATTATAGAAGCCAAAAAAAAAAAAGGCTAATTCAAACGAAATATAAATAAAAGTAAAAGTGAAAAAAAGTTGTTTTTTTTTTTAAAAAAGTTATTGAATTTTTGTTGCAATTATTGATCCGAAAGTGGGGGTGGGGTTTCAAAACAATTTTTTAACCCCCAACAACACAAAAGTTACTTTTGATTTAATAATAAGAAGAAAAACAATTTAGTCAATCAAAAAAAAAAAGGTAGAACAAAGTTGAAACAAGTCCCAAATAATTGTACCATTATATTTTTTCGGCAGGGTTAAAACAAGTTTTTTCGTCGTGAAACAGTCCAAAGTTGTTAAAATCAGAAAAATAAACACAAAATTAAATTACCAAAATTTAATGAATAAAGAAAAATGTCAGGTTAAAAAAAAATGAAAATGAATATAAAAATTTGTTTAATAAAAAAGAAATCATGTTATAAATGAAATAAAAATTTGTTTAATCAAAAAAAAAAAAATCATGTTCTATAAAAAAAAGTTGCGGCATCCCGGTAACATTACATTTGATTGATTTTGTATAGTATCAATGCCCCAAGTGGCTGTGCCCGGATTTCAGATGATTATCTAAAATTGTATGTGAAAATGGAATTAAATTAATTGAAATTATGTTATATAATAAATTTGAGAAAAAAATGATTTTTTATTTAATAAGCGGTATCCACAAGCTTATAATGAGTTAAACTTTATTAATTTATCAAATAATAAGATACATTTGATTCGGAAATACATTTTAAGTCATGGAGCTAAATACATCAGTGATAATTGGAATGGTTATAATTTGGAACTAATTGCAGCTGTTCAAAATTCATTTGAAATGATTTCTGTTGATAATCATTTTGCTGATGATATTAAAAAAATTAATAAATTTAATGTGACGCCTTATGATAAATCATGAGAATTGGCTATTATGTAATTTGATTTGTTTGAAAGAATATAAAGGGCTGAGAATGTGTTTAATGACAAAATGTCAATATATTGATACAGTTAAAGTGCAAATGGGGAAACTTGTTTTCTTTTTGGTTGAAGAATATAATACGGATGGTCAAAGAATACAATTTATTAATATTTTAAAAAGTGCTAAAAATAAAGCTTTAAGTAATAATGCATACTATATAATATATCCTTCCTGTGTTGTATATTTTTGAAAATATAAAGTTACATAAAGAAGGTAATCCTTTGTGAATTATGATAGATTTTGGTGATTCATTCATGTATCAGACCTCTAAATACATTGGTAAGCTTTTACAAGTTCTTAGGATTTGGGGAAAACACTATTGCTTCATCTTTTGACTTTATAAATAGTTTTAAAAATTTGGTGATTGATGAGAATGATGTTATTGCTTCATTGGATGTAACAGAAATGTATAGGTCCATTGATAGAATGAATTCCATAAACATAATTGAACATACATTAAAAAGTAAAGGTATTTGTAAATATATGATAAAGTTTATTGTTGATTCTTTACAATTTTTTAATGATAACATTGTTGCATCTTTTGAAGGTCAATATTATAAAATGTCTAAAGATTGGCTTATGGGTCTGCCTGTAGTCACAGTTTGCAATTTTGTGTTGTTTACATATGAGAATGGTATTTTAAATATGTGCTCTTTTACAGATATTAAAATTTACAAAAGATATGAGGATGATATTTTTGTTTGTGGAAATACTAATACTATAAATTTTCTTATAGAGGAATTAAATAATTTAAATGGCTTGAAATGGACTATTGAAAAGGAACATGACAAAAATATTAAATATTCGGATTTAATTATTACAAGAGATAACAGTATATTAATTTATAAATTAATAATCAAGCCATTGCAAAAAAAGGGGATATATAAATTGTAAATCAAAAGTACCAATTATGCATAAGATGGCAAGTTTTAGTTCTTTTTTGTTTCGTAATAAAAAATGATAAACTGAAAAATATTGAGATATTTGCCAAGGAATTGTTGATATTAGTTATAAAATGGAACAAATAAACAATATTTTATGTCAATTTAAAAAGAGTTATAATGGTTTAAAGGAAATGAAGATTGATAGTAAACAATGGATATCTATTCCATTTATTTCAAATCTACAAGTGAAATTTTTTAAGGATATATATATAAGAAATGTTTCATTCTATGTTTCAAACAATGTTAATAAATTAGTTAATAATTCTGAGGATGTCATACCTTTCAAGCAGAAAAGTAATATATATCAAATTTTTTGTGACTATGTTATTATATAAAGGTGAACCGAGATGTAGTATTGAAAAGAGATTAAAGGAGCATGAATTGTTATATAAGTATGTAAAAAGTAAGAATAATGGTGATTTAACGATTGCTTCAGTTTTCTTTGATCATGAAAAAACATGTAAATATAAATTTAAATTTGAAAGTGTGAAAATTCTTCATAAAGAGAGAAACCATAATAAAAAAAATAATTAAGGAGGCAATTTTTAGAAATAGAAATAAAATGCATTTAATAAATAGACAAGCTGCTAACATTAAAATAAGGGATTCATGGGATTTGAATTGATGATGTTTGCTTCTGCTTTTTTTTTAATTTAATGGCAGTTGAAGCAGGTTTAAGAAATTAACCGAAAGTATTTCTGCAGATTTAAAGTATTTATAATAATCTATTACCATTAAATTTATTATTTTTATTAGGATTACAATGTGTTTTAAGTAAATTGAGTATAAGTTTTTCATATTAAAATGTGGTAATTGAAATTTTTAATCATTATTGTATTTTGTATGAAGATTGAAATATATCCATCAATTGTGCTGCACATCTATGTGCAAATATCAATACTTGTCAGATAGACACTTATATGTAAATTTTAATCATTTATTATTTTGTGACAATTCAAATATGTTCAGAAATTATTAGTCACATGCCTGTGTGCTGAATGTGTTTTAAGTAAACATATTAGAACATATTTGTAAATCACAATATAGTAATTTGAATTTTGTATATTAATCAAGTAAACACATATGTAAAATTTAATCATTTTTTTAATTTTATAAAATGTCAATTGAAATGTATTCATTGTATATTATAAAATGCACATCTGTGCACATATCTATATATGTGTTAATAATGTTATTGTTAACACTAACTGAAATAATTATACAAATATATAAACCATTATACAATTACAAATATCCAGTAACGCTCTTTGTTTAATAGTCTATATCTCAATAATAGCGAACTTCAAAATGATACCACTTTGAAGTTGTATGCTAAAAGATGTTAAATATTGAAATACAAACTAACTCAAATACAGAGCATGAAATTTTTAAATAAGCAAACGATCTTAAATTTTGTTAATAAACTAACAAGTTTACAAACTGTTTTAAAGACAAACTAAACATTAGATTTTAATCTTTAAATAATTCTCCCAAACAATAAATGAAAATAATGTTACTGTTAACACTAACTGAAATTATACAAATATATAAACCATTATACAATTACAAATACCCAGTAATGCCCTCTATTTGTTTGAGTTAGTTTGTATTTCAATATTTAACATTCTTTAGCATAAAACTTCAAAGAGTGGTATTATTTTGAAGTTTGCTATTATTGAGATATAGACCATTAAACAGAGGGCATTACTGGATATTTGTAATTGTATAATGGTTTATATATTTCTATATATGTGTTGTATGTAAACCCATTAAGAAGTATTGTAAAATCAATATAATAATTTAAATTTTGTACAGTAATCAAAATCAGTAAGCTTATATGAATATAGCCTTATTCTAGAGATCTCAACTTCATTTTTTGTTATTGTTATTAATAAATTTGTAGTCAATTGTTAAAATTATTCTAGTGACTTAATTCTAAATGATTTTTAGATTATATTATGTATTTGCATCATCCTTAATCACAGTAACAATTATAGAGCGTATGTTCTCTGAATTAGATTCATGCACAATGGTCTATTATATGGAAAGGGGATGTATTTTAGTGAAAGGGAATTCCAGTAGTGCAGGGGCATTCCAGTATGACACTGTCCTGGTTTGGCATGAGGATTGTATTCTTCAAAGCCCATGCATTATATTTTATTTTAGCTTAGTTTACTTTATATTAGAATTTAACTTTATAGATGGTCAGTAATCAGTATGTTTTTATATCCCAGCATTATTGTTTTTATGGTTGGATATTCTTATGGATTAGGACTTAAGTTGGTGCATCCAAATAATGGTTAAATAATTTCCCCAAGCTGGCAAAGTCTTTATAGTTGGCCTGGTTTGTAGTAGACCCATTTCAAATCCAGTCACAAATTAACTGTTGATTTATTTTGATTGTTGATTATTCATGATGATGGATGATTTTTACTTACTTTTAATGCTGGTAACTGGGCTGATCTCACAGAGGGATTTCACAGATTGATCTCTATAGATTACTCATGCTCTTTAATACATAAAATTACTTATATATTTTATGATATTAAACATTACTTTAATATCATCCTTTAATAATATCTCTTACTTTAATATCTTTTATATAATTAAATATAATCCTTTATCCTTAATGAATTTTAAATTTTATATGAAATAATTTTAATTGAAATATTTTTATTTATTTTGGGGAAAATTCCATCACCCCACCTTCCCCAAAAGATATCCATCCTGTTATAATATATATATGAAAAACAAAAAACAAGTTAAAAACTTGCTAACGCTTGTATTTATGTCAACAGATGGCGTTCTACCAAAAACACTGTCAAGCGTATGTTTACATAAACGTCAGAGCATGCATTTACTATCTCTAGTTAGAGATAGTGAATGCATGCTCTGACATTTATGTAAACTAGAGATAGTGAATGCATGCTCTGACGTTTATGTAAACATACGCTTGACGGTGTTTTTGGTAGAACGCCATCTGTTGACATATATATATATAACAAAAACATCAAATCCATCACTTAATTCCATATTTCTTAACATTAACATTTAGTTTCATTATATCAATCTATTAAATACCTTTACCAAAGCCATATAACATAGAAAATTTATCTTCCTTCATCTTTCATAAATAATCCTCCAAATACAAAAAAACAAAACAAACTTTTGCTGCATATGAAATGAGATATTACTAATGAGAAAATAAACATATTCAAACCCACCTTTGCTAGTGTTATCTGCTCCGACAGAAATGATGTAAAATTCAAAGTCAAAGAGGCCTGGCATATTGCCAATAATACGAATGCCATCAACAAAAAAGAGTCTTATGTCCCTCTTTCAAAAAAGTGTATTATGTAAATTAAATTTTACACTTTATAATCAATATATTGTAAATCTCCATTTGTTGCTATGATTATGAATACCTGTCCACCTGGGAGGCGTAATAAGCTCTGATTCATTAATGTCCACTGCTCATAAATTTGCAGGCCTCAAAGTATTTCTGCATAGAAATTACAACCTATGCAAATTTGAATCTGACTGGAAAATAAACATAGACACATACATTAAGGATTTATGTAACATTGGATACAAACATACAGAGCTCATTAAAACATATTATGCCAAAATTAGAAACAGACCTATGCTAGGAAACAAAAAACTCTGGATATCACTGCTCTACATTCCTGGTTCAACCCACAGTATAAGAAAAATTTGTTTGGAAACATATAGGGTAAGTTTTCACACCTTTCACCTTTAATCACTTAATTAATAACACTAAAGACAAACTGCCCCCAGAACAAGTTTCCCAAGTGGTGTACAAAATCATACACAATAACCCAAACTGCAAAGTTGTTTGCTTAGTGAATCCTGAGTCAATCTCATAGCCCAGCACAGATATCAATTCAATAGGACTATAACTAATGCTGAAGTTAAATTTATTTTCTTCGAGCATGAAACCAAACATGGTCATATATTCAAACCCATCTCTGCTAGCATTGTCTGCTATGAGAGAAATGACGTGAAACATAAAGTCAAAGAGACCTAGTGCATTTCCAATAATACGAATGCCATCAATAAGAATGAGTTCTGCATCTACCTCTCAAAAAATGGGTTATGTAAATTAACTCATTTACAGTTTACAATCAACACAGTGTAAATCTCCACTTCCACTTAGTGGAATTATCAGCAACCTGGTTCTCTCAAAATTTGAAAGCGTCATGCTTCCAAAATATTTGGAACATGCATTAAACAACATGTATATTAGATATGTTGATGATGGGCTTATATATGCTACAGAGCACAAAATCAATAATATTCACGCAGAACTAAACAAAGCATCTCTGCTCAAATGGATTGCTGAAGAGGAGGATATAAATCAATGCCTACATTTTTTGGACTTACATATTCAAAGGAACAAAAATATGCTCGAGTATAAAATAAACTTCAAATCAGAGGAACCAAACACCCCTAATGTTCCATTCCAACACTAAATGGCAGATCTAAAGGGTTTCTTATACAGAAACAGAAAATAATGTAAATACGTGGCAGACAGAAAAACTAACATCGAATTATACATTAAAGACTTAATGAACATTGGATATAATTATATTAAATTAATTAAAATAGTAATATCAATCCAGCCCATGTATCAATCTTCCAGACATCCCTCACATTTCAACAAAACTCTGGAAAATCTTCATGCACACTTTTAGAGTAAGTTTTAGATTGCCTCCCTCTCTCAACAATCTTCTAAACCAGTGGTCTTCAACTCCTGGTCCATGGACTGTTGCCGGGCCACAGAAGTTTTCTGTAAAGTTTGTAATAACAAAATAATATTTTAAACTTTTAATTAATATAAGCAATTTTTATTTATTTTTTTATCGCATTTTTACCCGATTAAAAAAAAAGAAACAGAACGAAAAAAATCTAATCAATCATACATAAATTAATTTGTTTTTCTATTTATCACAGATGTTTGTGTGGGGGGTAGAATTAAATTTTTTATTATTTTTCTAAAAAAATTCAAAATTATATAAAAAAAGTTTTTTATTATTCAAACTCCATATATATATAACTTCATCTTGTATATTTAACATTAAATACAGATATTACATTTATCATAATCATTGTCATGTAATTACACTAGCTGTGATATTTCCCAACATTCAGGTGAATAACATTTTGTTCTTGCATGTTTTAACAATGAAATAATAAACATAGCAATGCAAGCACATTAATGAGAATGTATTGTTTTCTGTAGCAGTATGACTGACGCAACTCGAGAAAGTGTTCAGCATATGAAGGTAAGCAACACCATTACAATTAACAGTAACTAGTGTGCTGTTTTGGTCAGTTATAACAATTATGCTCATCTAAGGCTAAGCAGTTTACATCTTCAAGAAAATTTATCTGTAATCTTCTGCCGGTCCGCAAAACCTTATCTTTATTTTTGCCGGTCTGCAGGTGTGAAAAGGTTGAAGACCACTGTTTTAAACAACACCAAGAATAAAACTCTTGATCTCATGCTCTTCCCCAGCTTGCAGTGCAGTGTACTAAAATGAATCTTGGGCTAATCAATGAGAATTACCCATCACACCAATCTATATAAAAATGCAAAATCAAGTTACGAGCACAAATCAATTTTTGTTGAACAAGAGATCTTTTCTCCCTCTAATGTTAAAACAATATACACAGAGAGGGATGATAGAAAAAGAAAATTTAAAGAAGCATGGGTGATTGCAGAGGATCCGCATTTAATTAACATAAAAAACTTTTGCATCTCACTATCAAAGAAATGGAACATAATTTACATAGGACAAATTTACATATTTACCAACCACTATATATTCGAACTATCAACTGAGTGGTGTTATTCTGCACTATGATTCAGGTAAAAATTCAATGAAAGCTAACTTAGTGCTATTAATCTAATTTTGTTTTGGCATCCTCTCTCATTTTAACTTGTTAATTCTTAAATTCTTAGAGTATTCTACAAATCATATAATTCTATAAAACTGTTGCTGCTATGATTACAACTACCAGTTAGTTGAAAGCATGCTTAGCATACTATGTCATCAGAAGTTAGCGTATTAAGTTAAAACCAATAAATAAGCTTTTCTTAAAGTCAAACTTTACTTTGGAATTAGGTAATAACTATTTATGATACTTTTCTGTATAACAAATATTTGTTGTCTTTTGAATATGTTTCATAAATCTATTTCCTAAATATAGTTTTTTTATCTGCAAAACTTTTTTGTTGTTGTTGTTTCAATTGATTTATCTTATTATATAGCACATTTTCCAAACTCAATTTGTTGACTTTACTATCTAAATATTATTTATTTCTCCTTTATGTTAAATTTTTTTTAGACGGTATTCTAGACGGAAAAAAAAACCTATTTTATTGCAGGCAATCTGTATATTTTACTAAATTCTATTAAATGGAAATAGATCACTACAAACTTACAACACCTTCTAAATGTATTTATAAAGATTTTAAAAAATAAACAGTTTTATTTAATATAATTATTTAAGCAATTATAAAAAAATAAAATGTATGGCCATTTGTTTGGGAGTTGTAACATATCAAGTGTTTTCCCATACTGTTTTATCCTTTTCATCTGTTTAACCTCATCCTAAGATGTTTCAGTTTTCTGGGCTTCTTCAGGCTAAACATTCAGTAAGTTCACAAATTTCTCCAATATTAATTTTGTTAAGTTTTCCTTCTTAATACTTGATTAAACCACTAAACATCACACGATCACCATTTAAGTTTTTTATAAATGACTCTTTTTATCTATTCAAAAACATTTCATCACTTCCTTTTCTCATATATAACTCATGATTTTTTGATTCTAATCTGCAGAAAGTTTACTAATATAACTTAATAAAAACTAATGTCAATTTGATTGGCTAAATGGAACTTTATATGTTACAACATGTCATTTTGATGTTCAAATGTCATTTGACTTCCCAAGCCACCAATTATATAATTGATAATTTTTTTTTATTATTTCACCTTTTTTAATTGGTTATTTAATTTCTTGCCTATTCCTTTATTATTAAGTTTTTGAAAGTATTTTATAAAGTCTAAGCTTTTCATGGCATTACATATCTATGTGATGATCCTGTATATAATATCAAAAATGGAAAATTTCAAATTACAGGTTTGAATCTATCCACTGATTATTCATAAGCATTAGTGTGGCAGCTTATTATGTTTCTGGTATTAAAAAAATAAGAATTTTAATTACGGTTTATTTAGTTTAATATATCAATGAAGATTTTAAAAATAAATTTATAGTTAATATTTATATATAAAAAAGCCCAACTTAATGTTTTAATTACATTTATTAATGTTAATGTAAAATAGTACCCATACAGAGTTTAAATATAAAATTTTAACAATATTTATTGTATTAAATATACTTTCGATGTTTTCATATTATATTTATGGTCAGTCTGCTGAGAACATTAAGTTTTTGCTGATGTGAATACTATTATTTTTTTGGTTCATTACATATTTATTTTGTGTAATGAACTCTGCCTCTTTTATTTAATGTTAGTAAATGAAAATATATCAAATTCCTATGTAGAAATTCCCTAATAAACTCAGATAATATTTGATCAATTTAGATTTGATCATATGATCAGCCATATCACACTAAGTGAACTGCTAAAAATACATATTTTGATTCCAAAAAAATCTCTTGGAAAAATGCATCACGATCAAATAAGCTACTAATACTTATCTACTGTTATAGCATTTCGTACAAAACTCATTATAAAGCAATGAATTTTTTATTACAAGATTAGTTGATAAAAATGCATTAATCTATTCTTAGCTAGTCAATGAGTTAAAGAAAAAACCTTTTTAAAACTCATCACCAAGTAATAGATGACTAATCTTATAATGTCTGCTTTGGTAATGTTTCTTGACAAATATGGAGAGGAGGAGGAGACTGCAGCAGATTATTTTAAGTGAACATATTTCAGAAATCTTTAAATGAAAACTATACTATGGAGTATATTGAGTGAAAAAGTTAAAAACTAGATGTATTTATAAACAATTTATTATTAGAATATAATGGATTCATAATAGCAAAATTGCAACAATTTAATATTATGCAGAGTTACATGGACAGGAAAGAATATGGTGTGATTTAATTTAATGAAAGGGCAATAAACCATGGGACAAAGCCAACATTCTTGAAATTTAAATGGGGGGGGGGGGTAGTCTTTTAGTAAAATTACTTATGACAAAATAAATGAGCACACCATTGAAGTAATTTAGTAGCATACAAAATAAATAATATAAAATTTTGGAATTGATTTGAATGTAAATACCTTTTTAAATGCAAGTTTTTTCTCTGGCAGTTTTTACATTTTTAAAATCAAGATATATTGTAAAGAGTATTATTTGCTAGTTGTTCTTAAAGTCTAATCATCTTTATCTATTTCCAGGTGAGAACATAACATACATACATATGTTATTTTTCTAATAAAGTATCATCTATACAGCTACAGCCATCTGAATATTAGCCACAAAAGCTGATAAAATCTATGGACATCATTGTAATAAGTTTAATCATTTAGTAAAGTTAAGACCTCTTAAATTACTCACCAAGAAGTCTGGTAGTTGTATTACCAGCTGCAATTCTGGCACCCCTAGAATGTCCCACGGCTGGGAGTTTCGTGACTACTATGCGGTGTGGCCCAATATTGCCCAAAGTATAAACATTGGATTCTCCTTTAAAATATATATATGTATTAAATCAAAAAATAATTAAAGCTAAAAAAAAAAAAAGACAATAAAAATCCTAAACAAATTAAGTATATAAACACTATTCATTATATAATATTTATAATTTTTAAATATTTTACAATAAAATCAAAACTAAAATACAATCGCTGAAATGGTAATAAATATAAAATAACAAATACTAATATTTACAGGATATTGTCATATTTTAAAGAATATTTATAAAAATCCAACAGCAACAATTAGATTATATAATGATACGAGGAAAGTCAACATTGAGAAGTGTGTAAAACAGGGTGACTCCATATCTCCAAAACTTTTTACAGCAGTGCTGCAAGAAGTATTTTGTGGATTAAAATGGGAAGCTAAAAGAGTGAAAGTAAATGGAGATTATTTAAGTCATTTAGATTTTGCAGATGATGTAGTTGTTTTTGCAAATAATGCTTTAGAGCTGCAGGAAATGTTGCAGGAATTATCAGATGAAAGTAGGACTAAAGATAAATGTTAAAAAGACCAAAATAATGTTCAATGGATTTTCTTAAAATATGAAAATAAAGATTGATTATGATGAGTTGGAAGAAGTTAACAGCTACAAATACCTTGGTCAGGTTATTAATACAGATGGAAACATAATGGATGAAATTAATCATAGAATTAAACTTAGTTGCAGTGCTTTTGGTAGAAATAACTTGATTCTAAAAGGAAATATGCCTATGTGTTTGAAAAGGAAGGTTTTTAATAAATATGTTTTACCAGTTCTTACTTAGGGATCTGAGACTTGGGGATTTAATAGAAGAGCAACACAGAGACTTCAGACCACTCAAAGAAGTATGGAGAAGCATGTTGGGAGTAACAAGAAGAGATCAAAAATGCAATATATGGGTTAGAGAACAAACAGGTGTTACTGACCTCATTGAAAAAATTAAAGACTGAAGTGGAATTGAGCTGGACATATTGCTACAAGAGATAATAATAGATGAACAATTAAAATCTTAAACTGGATTCCAAGAGATTGTAAAAGACCCAGAAAGAGACCACATGTGAGATGGATGGATGAAATAAGAAAGTGTGTAGGAGTGATGTGGAGAAGAGAAGTTAAAGATCGGAGAAAATGGATTGAACTTGGAGAGATCTTTATCCTGTAGTGGAATGATAATGGTTGATGATGATTATGACTAACATTTACAAAATTCACCCTTATTTCAAATCCTGAAACAATCTGAATTGTGTTTATTCAAATATTACAATTTAAGAATTGAAATTTTAGATAGGATCTCAGAAATGCAGTATTTAATTTAGAATATCAAATGAACACATCTTATATGTTTATTCTCATTTCCATTGACTTGTTAATTCTGTTTTAATTGTAATATAGTTTGAGAATCCCACTGGTGGGAAAAAGAAATAGAATAGTAAACAATGTTGTGATACATTTTAACAATATTATTTTCAACTTCAGATGCACTTTTAATTATTTAAAAGTGCTATATATTAGTTCAAATTAATGTCTAACACCACTAAACATCACATGATTACCGCTATGCACAAATCTTCTAGCATCCATTGATTACTATGGCTTGCATTGAGTGGCACTATAGTATGAAGAATCTGTTAGTATCTTGTAGATTTGACTAGAAATATAACATGGAATGTTAATGATAACAACATAAATCATCTATGTAATGTTTAAAAGAAATAAAAGTGACCTGGAAAAAATTTGTCAATTTAATGGACTATTAATAGTTGCCACCATTAGCTCTTATGTTCACCCATACTCAATCTACTATCACTGGTTAAATCAATAATTGCATAATTGCCTTGATTGAATCTAGAGGTTACTACTGACTTTTTAAACCAGCTTTCAATAAATAATAAATCAAATGATTAGTATTTCCGGGAAATCATATGATATTCACGCACCATAAACAACAGTTTAAGCTTTAATACAGGAAACAATACAGGGCTATTAATCAATAAAGTATATATATTTCAACATAAAAATTGTGAAGCATAAAGAGTAAAAATATTGAATAAAAACTATAGAATATGATTAAATATGTTTGGAGAAAGGGGGAGGAGAAAAAGAAATAATGAATGGATTAGAAGTCCAAATTGATATTTGTTCTATTATTGTAAAAGTAAAAATAATTAAATAGGGAATAGATGCCAAATGAGTAAGAAAAAAAAAAGGAAAGCAGAGAATTTAAGATAATTTTTGATTGGATATCAAAAAGCATTTTGACAGAAAAAAAAAAATATTGATGAAATAAAATTTGCCAAAAAAATAGAAATTTGCAATGCAAATTTATAGTAATCAGACATTATTAAATAAAAAATTAAAAAAAGTTACAAAAAAAATTACCTTGTTTCTGATATCGGACATATGTATCTTTATTTTCTATCATTGCATCGACAGCTATCTTTTCACAATACATAGAAGTAATAATGGCTATTGTTGGTTGCTCGGATTTTGCAACAGTAGGCATATTTCGTACTACTTTAACTTCTGGATAATAATAAAAAAAAGTATATATTTTATAGCTAAAAATATATATCTAAAAGACATTACATATAATTTATAATTAAAAAAGTTGTATCCTCATTCAATTATTATTTTTTGAAATAATGTCAAATTATTATCATCTTCATTATATAAATATTAAAAAAAAAAATTAAATCAATGCTAAAGGTAAAGAACTATGTTGTACTCTCCTGACCAGTGATGAGGCTGCATTACAAGTGTATGTTACTCAATTGGTTGATACTCATTTGCTTGATCCTAATTCTCCAGTGAAAAATAATTGGACACTCAACTAAATACTAACACTGAATGGCTAGCTGGACTTGATACAAAGCTATTATTTGAAAAATCCTGTACTTAACAAAAAAATGTACATTTATTTGGGATTTGAATTCCAATTCAGGGGCACAGCATGCTAATGGGTCTGAGCACTTTGTCGTGAGACCTTTAAAGCAAATTCTGCTGGAACTTATCAAATGAATGTTTTTATATAGTTCTATGATTTTTAGCAAACTTGACCAAAATTATATTAATACTTTAATAAAGTAACAATATTTTTTAAAAACATAAAATATATATTTCATTTTATTTGCAAGCAGCTAATCTGCATTATGTTAACATAAATATTAAAACTCTAATAATGAAAAGTAGATTACACCCTAAATTAATCTACAAGTGTACAACTTTAAAAATAATTTACCAAATTTTAGATAAATAATTCAGAATTATTAATAACTATTTATTAGATTAAAATGAGCTAAGATATAGACTTTAAACTTAGTTAAAGGTTGATATGCCCTTTACTATAAATCCAGACTTAAATTCATGACAGCTTGAATAAATTCTGTTATCAATTAATACTGATAATTTCTGAAAATCTCTGTTATCCACAAATAGTCTCATTTGACTGGATTGCCATGGAGAGAGATTAGCACAAAGGTAAATAATTTTATCAAAGTATTTGGTTGACAAAGACCTATACTATGAGTGAAAATGTTAAACCAAAAGAAATTTTAATTTGAAGGTACAATACTAAATTTTATTAATAATTGCTTATATTTTATTCTGTGACTTATTAATTGAACAAATATTATAATTCAGAAAAATCTTAATAAAATTAACAAAAAGTTTGTTCAATTTGGCTCATGCATATATAGATAGATTAAAATGCCTAATTATGAACATTAGAAAAAAACAACAACTTCAATATCTGTTTTTTAATCGTCACAATATTTTAGAATGAAGACATTTCAAAAATGAATATACGCATTACTGATATTACCTGGAGATAATATTCTTGACAGTAGTGCAATGCAGGCTGTTAAAATAAATTCTTTGTGTCAAGTGTTGGTAGCCTGGTGGTTAGCATAGCTGCCTTCCAAGCAGCTGGCCCGGGTTCGCTTCCCGATCAACACATTTGACATATGAAAAAAAAAAAAATTTTTGTGTATGTACATCTAATTTTTAAAAAACATTATTTGATTAAGTGTGGGACATGGGTAGTTCTACATATGAAATAGAAAGTAAATTGTGTTAAAATTTCATCAAATAAATTACATTCTATAATAATCAAATTTTCATGTCTGTAGTACTATATTACATAGACATCTAAACTATCCCATCAGAGATCTTTCAATGGTCTCAAAAGTAATTAAGGTTATAAATTCATAAATCAAGATTATTAATTTAACTTTTATTTTTAATTTTATTTATTAGAATGTAACAGTATGTGTGCCCGTTACACTATATTCATTATAAATTTTGTGTTTTATTAGATTTTTTTTATTATAAAATTAGCAGATGATGATAGAATATTTGTTTATTATATATTGGTCTAAACGGTGGAGTCGCATAAAAAATGCTTTCATCAAGAGAAATGATGCATGAGTTAATTTGATCATAGAGGAAGTTTTAAAATATTTCATTTAAGTCTCAATAATTTTTAATATTAAACAATACTATTTTTTAGTCACTAGCTGAACAAATATAACATAAATTATTGAAAAAGTATGATTATTTTTTTGAGTATGACATAGTAAATCACAAATGTACTAGACCTCTCTTTCAATCAATTTGATGTAACATTCATTCTGAATTTCTATTGTTTAATATGATCAATTGCTAACCACACAACCTGACATCTGTTGTGGTTTCTTTATTACAAATTTGGCTAAAGAAACTTTCTCTGAACCACAGCTCAAGCTAAATTCATCACATGTTGTAATATTTAGCAATTATTTAATTTTTTTTACTTTATTCAAGTTATGATAAAACAAGAATTCTCTACTTTAGTGCCATCTATAGTAAAGTTGAGCAATCAGTGATTGCAAGATGATAGTGTATATTTAAATCTTTATCCCCAGATGGGTTTCTGGTTTTGAAGTTTAAGGGTTTTAGTTTGAATAATAAAATGGTGTTATGGATGTTTTCTAGATGCATAAACTGTATTTTTCCAGCTTTGATTTTTAAGACTCAATAATAAAAGCAAAAGCCAAAAATCAATCTGGTATAGAAATTTAAATGCATGATTATATTAATTTCCCAACCTTACTATAGATGCATTAAAATAGAGTGTTTTTGTTTAATATTATTTATCCTAGTAATTTCAATCATTTACCAGTTTTGATATTTTTTGTAATCTTTCTTTTAATGAAATCTTTTGTTCCAATTTTTAAATTCTCAAAATAAATTCCATATTTCCCCACCTCAATATTTTCATAGAGTTCAAAATATTTATTACAATAACACATCTTAACTTTTAGTCCTTTTCTTAATATCTTTTGCTATGTAAGAAACTTTTCTTTCTAATTTTTTCATTGGGCACATATTTTACAACCTATTTGATTTCATTTTTCCTTATAATATTCATTTCATGAGTTTCTCTCTTTTAGCAATTGCATCTAAAAGATCTACAATTCATCATTATTTCAAAAATACCCGAAGGTTTTTTTTTGCTGTTGTTGTAAAAATCTATCTTTTACTTCAATAATTACTTTATATGGACAAAGTAATTTAGAGCTTCAATATTCTAATCCATACCTATTTTTCTTTGTAAATCTTTTCTACATCTTTCTTGTTTCTTGTAACATTTTCAATAAAATTCTTTCACACAATTTTCGTATTTTTGTAACCTCTTCTTGCCTCAATCACAAGTACATAACATTTTGCAGTCATTTTCACACCTCAATGTTTTATTTTAAATATCTCATAGCTGATTTTAAAATGGATGTTTATATTCGATACTACATTATTTTCTTTTAATGATGCAATTTACTACTTTTTAAAATGTAATAAACTTTTAGTTATTATAAACAATGAGGATTGCCAATTCCTCAACAAGCTTTGTGATAAATGCTTAGCCAGAGCAAGCATTTAAAATATCTCTGTCAGGAACCCCTCCCCCCCTTCCAAACCCCTGACCATGGTTTCATGCTTTGGCACTCCTCAGAGAAGTGCCAGGGTAGGTTCAGACACTAGATCTAAAAAAAAACTACCCTGGCACCTCTCTGAGGAGTGCCAAAGCACGAAACCATGGTCAGGGGTTTGGGGGGGGATTTCCTGAAAGATATTTTAAATGCTTGCTCTGGCTAAGCATTTATCACAAAGCTTGTTGAGGAATTGGCAATCCTCATTGTTTATAACTTACAAACTTAAGAGAATAGGGTCATGTGATCTATGACTCTTAATTTGACTAATTTTAGTTATTATTTTTTAAAACAAATTAATCTCAGATCTTATCACCCATTCCCTAACTGTTTTTAAAATCAACTCTGAGAAATAAAATCGAATCTAAATGGTTATTCAGAATTTATTATTATTTTGACGATCAGTAACATTACAATTCATTGAGATATGATGGGAGAGGGGATTTGACTTTTCAACTCTCTGTTTGTTTGCTCGAATTTCAACAATCTTTTCTACTTTAATTAATAAGCCATTATCATTAAGTAGTGGAGCTTTAACCATAATTACTAACGTTACATCATTATAAATGCCATCATTATTACCTAAATGAGTTACAAGATATATTAAACTGTAGTAACATCTGATTATAGTAAAAGAAAGTTTTAAAAAAATCATTTTAAACTACGAAAAAGCAGTTTATTCATGATATAGCATTGTAGTTTGGGATAACTTTTAGCACTTTACATTTTTTTCTAGGATGTATGATACATTTTAAAAATCTCCTGCTACAATTTGTAATGAGTAATTTTTTTTTTTTTTTGAGATTAAGGTGTGTACATGTGTGAATTTATCTCTAAATCAACAAACATGAAGTTTGTAATACTTTAAATTTTTAAAAATAGATTTCAGAAGTGAATAAAAAAATGGAGGTATTACTTAATAAGTTTTTATTGAGTTATTTTGATTATATAAAATATATATATCTGTAACAACTACAACATCATTTCTTTCATTTTTAAAGAATATAGTGGTATTTGATATAATTAAGGTTCTAAATTTGATTTTTTAAAAAAATTATAAGCATTATTTAAAATAAATATTATAATATTTGTACATACCCCCCCAATACATTTCAAAAAATGGTGAAATAAAATTATGGTACTTGTATATTAGATCTGCTGTGATGAAAGTTGATAGCACAAACAAATGTATAAAGATTGAATTTAAACACATTTTAAATGTTGTAAAAATGAAAATAATTACTTTTTCATGTGAATATTAGATAATATTCCAATCATGAGAAAGTTGTTACTCAAAAATGCTGATTTTGCTGCTAATTTTAAAATATGCTGTGATGTCATGAAAAAATGCTGGAATGACTAATCAATTATCTGGTAAAAGTAAGGTATACACATGATTTACTATCCAGCTTTAATTCCTGCTGAGTGAATTTTCTGAATAACTTTTTATCAATGAAATGATTGGAATTTGGGAACTGCCCACTATCGAAGAGTATGCAGTCCACTACTTTCAAAAATGGTCATAGACTGAAATAACTATCTGCGAGAAGTTGATGTGTGAATTGTGTTATACAAGAAAAATGCAAAATCCTACAAAAATGATGACTTGCAAGCTGCTGGAATATGAACATTTTCATTTCAGCTACATTTTCATTTTTCAGACATAAGAAAACTTCAATCTGCCCCAGTGATTGTAAATCTTGCTATTTTTAATTGGAATAAATGTATAAAAGTTTAGTTGTAACATAATTTCTCGCAAAAAAACAAAACAACAACAACAAACAAATATGTTTGTTTATTTCCAGTAAATAAAGTTATAGATCACCATTTTGTACAAAATAAGGCCAGTTCTCAACATTTTTTGATCGCAAAGTTAGAAAGTTATTACCAGACTAATACATATGTGATACTTCACAGCAGGTCTAAAAAGATATAAAATTACTTCTATTTAGAATGGAATAAATACCACTTCTAACTGAGTTCAGTTTTCTTAAAAATAATCAAATTTGATTTTTTAAATTGTAAATTAATAATATTAGTAGAAAAAAAATAGCCATAGGTTGCAAAAAAAAAAAAAAAATAGAAATAAAATTATTTATATTTAAATTGCAGAATATAATATATTGCTAAATCCTAAAAAAGGGGCATAAAACTTACTCTATGCAAGCAAAATTCAAACTAATTGTATTTTGGAAAATACAGATATATTTACAAAGACAGTAAGATGGACACACATTCAATTTATAAAGTTCTATAAAATTAAGGTATATGAAAATTTCTAGCATCATCACATACTACTTGTGCCAATGAAAGTTAAGATTAATTATTATGTACATATCATATACGATTGTGGTAAAATATATGGATGTTTTAAAGATTTGGAAGATCTACAATGGAGATTAGGATAATTAGTGTTTTTTGAAACATTCTTAATCCAGTAAAAATACTAATCTAAAATGTCTTGTGAACTAACTGTGAAAATAAATAAATACTGTTTTACAATCTCATTATGTATTAATACAGAAAGATAGTAAGTTTTCAAGCAAATTTTAAAATAATTTTATTATATTTGAAATATGAATTAATATTAATTTTGGAATGGAAAATAGTAGTATATAAAGAAGTAATCACATAAATCTTCATTATTAAAATAAAAAAAATACTTTATATAATTAAAATGCATTATTATTCATGTCATGATTAGTTTTTGGCTATAAGTGAAAAATATATTTTTAAATTATTCACAGTGCAATATTTCATCTTGTCTAAATTAACTTTTCTATTTTTTTTTTTTTTTTTCCCATTTCAGTTCATTGCCATTGAAAAAACAGCTATTTCCATAAGTTATATCTTTTTATAACAATATTAATGAATTCTAAAAAAATATAAGCTTACAAAAAGATGATTTAGAGGCAGAATGGTCCTAAGGAACACACAAGTAGAATAATATCATACACTAAAAAAAAAACCCTCAAAAATTCTAACACAATATGTTACCAGAAGTAGCCACTCCAAAACTCTAAAGAAGAAAAAAAAAACCCCAAACAAACAGTCACTAAAAATAAAAAGTTGAATGATTATAGAAACCAGTAAAGTTTATATAATACAATTAGTAGAATATTATGGAATGAGAAAATTTTCACTTTGTAAATATCTTCTTCTTTTTTTTAAATAGAAAACAAAAAACTATTTTTTTCCCTAATATTTTTTAAAACCACAAAAAAAAATCTGAGAGATATGAATAGGTATTAAATAGTCAAAATAAGAGTCATAGATCACATGACCCTATCTCTTAAGCTTGTAAGTTATAAACAATGAGGATTGCCAATTCCTCTACAAGTTTTGTGATAAATGCTTAGCCAGAGCCAGCACTTAAAATATCTCTGTCAGGAACCCCTCCCCAAATCCCTGGCCATGGTTTCATGCTTTGGCACTCCTCAGAGAGGTGTCAGAGTAGGTTCAGACACTAGATCTAAAAATACCAATCCAAAAACAAGCACTTATCTAAAAATTATCTATTGAGTGGAAAATCTGAAATTTTCAGACATCTACATGTCTTCAAACCCAGATATCCAACTCAAATAGCTATATGGGGCTGATAGATCTTCAGCAATACCATATATTAGTAGCCTTAGCAATATAAAATTGCATAAGACTCATGGCAGAGACTATAAATAGTCAAAATAAGAGTCATAGATCACATGACCCTATTTTTTTAAGCTTGTAAGTTATAAAATTTATCAAATTTACCCCCCCCCCCCTTATCATTTAATTATTTATCAAAGATCAAGTCAAATAAATGATAGAATTAAGATCACACAAAAAAGGGCATGTTCTCTCTCTTAAATTACTTTTCATAATGTTTTAAACTGTGATTCCAATAATATTCTGAAAATGACTGTTTAACTAAACAGTTTTTATGCCAATAAATAGTCTAGAACAGGATTGAAAAGTTTCATGTTTTCAAAAATATTCTATGATTTTTGGCTATGTTAGTCATGATGCATACACATATCAATGTTTATATCATGATTGGTCCACAACCATGGAAAAATCCAATCCATTTTGTAAAAGGATGCATTTAGTATCAGAATACTGAGGAGCTTAATAATGTAAACACATCAAAGATTAAATGTTTTACTTACTCAGAAATATAACTGGATGTGTTATAAAATAATTTGTGTTGGTTTATTATATGCTCTACTAGAAGTCAGGCTTACCAAGTTATACATTACATTTACTTATTTATTTCATTTGCTTTATTAGTTATCATAAAGTTTTCGTATCTAATTTGTTTACTTTATTAGTTAGTACTGCATGAATATCTTGACCATAATATTTTTAATGCAACAAGATATTGAATGAAGAGAGTGCACTGATATTTTTATTATTAATGTATTTGCACAAATTACTAATTCATAACTTTCACTAGTATAGCACCATCTAGAGGGTAGTATGACAAACAGAAAAGCACACAATAATTTTTCATTATTTTAACTGCTTCTTTTTTATGCTTTCTTTTTCTTTAATAATCAACACTGGAATTATTTTTGGGAGAAATACTAAATATTTAAATAAATATGTTGACTAAATTGATAAATATTAATTATTTTGTTAAAAATAAGTTAATGGGGGGGGGGGGAATATTAAAAGTGTCCTTCTTATATTAATAGAATTTCTCTAAAACATTTT
This sequence comes from Epiperipatus broadwayi, assembly GCA_028023455.1. Lineage (NCBI taxonomy): Eukaryota > Metazoa > Onychophora > Udeonychophora > Euonychophora > Peripatidae > Epiperipatus > Epiperipatus broadwayi. The sequence goes on from JAQFVV010012400.1 coordinate 14,607,377, forward strand.
TTTAAAATTTCAAACTATAATTAAAGGTATTTGAATTCACTTCAATGATGGAAAGGGATATGGTATTCATGGATATTTTTATCTTTTTTTTGTTTCTGTTGATGTTTGATTGCAAATTATTTATGATTTTGGTTTTCTGCTTAGTATCTATTCTTTTGGTTGGATTTCTAGTAGAATGCATCCCATGTGGTAGTGGTGGGTGGGTGGAAAAATAGATTTATTTGTGCATCATGATATGGGGATTTAAAATTACACATTTTGCTCAAACATATATCTAGATCATTTCTAAACACCAGTGAAATAAACAATTGCTTGGGCAACATTATCAACTAAAATTGATTATTAAAAAAAAAAAATACATTCTGATATACACGTATATTAAATATATATATATATATTGGATGTTATAACTCAAAGATGTTCACCTACAGCTCAAAGTAGGAGAACACCAAAATGATTTTTTTTTTTTTACTGAAGTATGACATCATGTTTTCAAAGTTTTGGAATCACTAAACTAAAACTTTTTATAATTTAAATAAAATTTCAAGAAGTATTTACAATTTCCATGATTATCAAAGTCTTATGTTATGACCATGAATTAAGACTTATTAATGAAATGTTTTAAATTAATCTTAAGTAAAATAATATATAATATAGTGGAGCAAAAAAAAAAAGTATTATGGCTAATGTAACCCTAACAATTTTGTTTTGTCTTTTTTTGGTTTTATGTAAATGTATATGTTAAATAATACTGATAGCCATATATTTTAACATTCACTGTATGTATAATTATAAGACATATTATATTAAACATTTTTATATTGCTATTTTGAAATTCAAGATTTTCATTTTTCTAAAAAACAGCTCCTTGAAAATGAAAAAGGGTGGAAACCCTTTATTAACTAATTTTTTAAAATACATTTCAACTGATTATGTACCATTTCTATAAATGACATTAAACAATTAGTTGTACTGATTATAAAACTGTTTTATTAATATGAAAAATAAAAGTTTAATGCAATATATGAAAAATATTATAATTCTATAATGTATAATGATAATATTAGATATTGTTATTTAATATCTATATTTAATATTTATGTTTCCAGCAATCTTATAATGCTTTAAAACCCAAAAAATATATAATATTGTAAAGATATTGCAAGGCTATGGTTGGGAAAGAAAGATTAATTTAAAGCTAAAATATCAAATTGCATAGTAATATAATATAGCCAGTTAAATATAATAGGTTATATTCAAATTTAGCATAAATTTAGTCACACACATCTTCTAGAGAAAAAAATACATTTTAAAGAAAAAGTTTATTCATTTATTAATTAACAAATTCCAAGTAGAAAAAACTGCAGGATGTAAGATTAAAGTTTTACATAAAATAAATTGGAAATCAGAAATAAAATTTCTATTATATTGTTATGTTATTAGAATTAATTACCGTTAAAATGATCTAGTATGCTTTGTTATAAATTTTTATTTATTTAAAAAAAAAAACGTCTACAATAACTTTTTTTTTTATAATTATGAAATTAGAATTTTCTAGAAAAAAACTTTTATGATTCTCATGCTTGGTGTGCTGGTCAATATAGGATTTCTCTGGCGTTAGAAGCAAATGGAGCTAAATTGAATTTTGATATTTTAAAAATTTTTTTAGTTCTATTTTTCTTTATATGTGAGATTGATCTTTTGAGGGCAGCAATTATAAAAAATAATTATTGTGAATGAAAGTATAAATTGTGATCGAGAGAGTGAATTATATGAAAGATTGAAAATTTTTGTGTTTAACTGTTTGAAAGATTTTCGTTCGCCATTTTAGGGTTAGAAGTTTTTTTTTTTTTTTTAAAAAAAAAGTTGTTCTTGGTGAATGTGTGATAGCGTAAGGATATTTATAAAAAAGTTTTATGTAAGTTTAATTTGGTTTAGTTAAGTTTTTTACTGAAGGTGTTTTAAATTTTAAAATAGGTATTTGTTTTGAGAAGAAAGGCAATGTTTATTTGGGAGGCCTAATGTTAGAAGATACGTGGGTATAGTTTTGCTCAGGTTTGGGAAAAAGTAAAAAAAAAAGTTTTTATTTTTCTTTATAAGGGTGTTTGAAGAATAGGAGAGGTATTTATAAAAAAGTTGTATGTAAGTTTAATTTGTTTTAGTTAAGTTTGTTACTGAAGGTTTTTTAAATTTTAAAATAAAGATAAAAGGCAACGTTACATGTGGCTATAGTTTGATCAAGTTTGGAAAAAGTAAAAAAGTTTTTTTTCTGTATAAGGGTGTTTGAAGAATAGGAGAGATATTATAAAGTCAAATATAGAATAGGTGACTTGAAAAATAAGAATATGGATTGCATTTGTATGGCACAATGTATATATGATCGACAGAAAGGAGTTAGACGAGCAATAGTAGAGTGTACAGTATGTACTGAGGTGTATCATTTGAAATGTTTAAATAAGAATAGGAAGGATGTAACAGGTTTCTGGATATGTAGTCAGTGTGTAAATGTGATTAAAGAGGTGAGAAAATGGTTTTTAAGTGTAGGTAGTCTAGAGAGAAAGTCAGAGGAGAGGGAGCAAAATGTAGTTAAGGAAGTTAGGACAGAGTATGGTTTTAGTGGAATGTCAGGAAATATGGGTGGAGGAAGTAGTAATGCAATGGAGATGGTTAGCCAGAGAATAAATAAGATAGAGGAAGAAGTGAAGGATGTAGAAGTAAAATTAAAATTGTTAGAGAAGAAGTGTGAGGAGATAAAGGAATTATTGAGTAGAAATGATAAGGAAGAAATGGATAAGGAGGTCCAGAAGGTGGTAGAAAAGGTTACAGATGGAGTAGAGAAAGTAGGCTATGAGACAGTATTGATAGGAGATTCACTAATAAGAGAATGTGGGGATATAATTGCAAGAGAAAATAGAAGCAGGTATGTTAGAGTATGTTTGCCTGGAGCAAAAATTAGGGATGTGACAGATAAAGTAAGAAAGCAAGGTAGTAGAGATGTATATGTAATGGTAGAGACTAATAATTTGTTAGAGCCATCAGAGAAAGTAATGGATGAGTATGTAGAATTGATTAGGAATTTGAGAGATTAAAGGAAGAGTAGGAGTAGTGGGACTATTACCAAGATTTGATAAGAGGCATTTTGTTAGATAGGGCATGTTCTATAAATGAGAGTGAAAAAATTGTGTGAGAGAAATAATGTTGTGTTTGTGGATGTATGGGATTGGTTTATTGGAAAGAGGGAGTTATATAGTAAAGATGGTTTGCACTTAGGAAAACATGGAAGTGAAGTTTTAGGGAGTCTGATATTTAAAGAATATAATTCGGGAAACTTTTAAAGGGGGGTGGGCTTCTAAATTGTAATATTACCAAAAAGAGGAAGAATGGAGGGGATATAAGAAATAAGCAAAAAATGATTGATTTAGATATAAGTGTAGATATGGAGAGGGAATGGTTTTGTAAGATTAGTGGTAAGAAAGTTTGTTATAAATGTAATGGAGAAGAAGGAATCAAAAGAATTTTATAAAAAAGTAGTTAGGAAAGAAGAAATTGTTAAAATTGAGTTTTTGAATATGCAAGGTGGTAGGAGACCAGAAAAGTGGCTGGAATTAAATAAAGCAATTGAAAATGAAGGTCTTGAGGTATTAGCAGTAGTGGAAACTCATTTAAGAGAAAAAAAACCTATTTTGGAAGAGGTAGTATGGCAGGGTATAAACAGAAAAGAAAAAAAAGGGGTGGTGGTATAGGCGTTACATCGAAAAAATATTTAAATATTGTTAAATGTCAAGAGCATTTGTGGTTTGAAAGACAAGAATGGATAGTGGCTGTAGTGTATATCGCCACTGGAGATAGTCAAACTGTAATGGAGTAGAACAATAGTATATATGAATGCCTAGTTAAGGATATACAGAGTTTTAATGAAAAGGGGAAGAGAATAATGGTTATAGGGGATATGAATGAACATATTGAAGAAATTGTTGATGTAGATAATAAAAATGGTCAGTCTTTGAAGGAATTTTGTCAAAGAGTAAATTTGAGCATTGGGAATTTATTAAATGTGTATGAGGGACAATACACATGGTCTAGGAATAAGGTATTTCACACAATAGATTATGTATTGGTAGAGAAAGAGGGAATGAATAAAATACAAAAAATTAAAATGTTTGATAATGAAGAGAGAGTATGTAATAGTGATCATAACTTTATTGTAATAGAAATAGTTAGTAATGTGATGGAGGATAGAAATAAAGGTAGAAACAATAGTGAAAGATGTAGATGGAGAGTGAATGATAAGAATAAGTTGGAAGAGTATAAAATAAAAAGTTGAAGAAACCATGGAGCAGTTGGTTGGGGATGAGTATAAGGACTGGTGTGGTGAAATAGAAAAAGTGGCAAATAGGATTTTAGTCGAGAATATACAGAAGAACAAAAGTAATAAAAAATGAGAGTTAGTAAAAGAGAGGAAAGAAGCATGCAGAGAATATAAGTGTGCTATTAAGAATAAAGAAAATAAAAATGATATTAATGCTAAATGGGGAAAGTACTTAGAAAAGAATAAGCTAGCTAAAATGGATAATTATAGAGAGAGGATGAAGTTAAATAGCAAATTGTTGGAGAATATTAATAAAAGTGGAAGAGATGGGAGTAAAAAATTTTGGAATTACATTAAAAGGAGAAATGTAGGGGAAAGAGAGATAGTATTAATAGATGATGAGGGAATAGAATGTAGCTCTAGACACCGCTAGAGAAAATCTTAAATAGATATGTAATGGATATAGAAAAGATGTTAGATGTGAAGGAATTAGTGATAGAAAACATGAAAGCAGTTAGTAATGGGATATAAGGTTTACAAAAAATGAACTGAATGAGGCAGGGAAGAGATTGAAAAGTGGAAAGGCGAGAGGTTTAGATGGATGGGCAGCAGAGATGGTAATGAATTTAGGGCATAGAGCAAAAGCAAAGTTATTATCATGTTTTAATAAGATGGCACAGAAGACAGTTTTTCCGGGTAGTTGGAGTAATACAAGAATAAGATTATTATTTAAAGGAAAGGGTAAAGATCATAGAAAGTTAAATAATTATAGACCGATAGCGGTAACATCAGTTTTATATAAAGTTTTCGCATATATGGTAGCTGAAAGAGTTGTAAAATGCTGGAAAAGTTGTAAAATGGATGGAAGAGAATAATGTAGTGGGGGAAATGCAAGGAGGTTTTAAGTCAGATAGGCATATAGGAGATAGTTTGTTTGTAGTTACACAACTTATGGAGATGAGTAGGAATTCAGGTAGATCGTTATATGAGTTTTATAGATATAGAGAAAGCATATGATAAAGTAAATAGAAATAGATTATGGATAAGATTAGCCAATTTGGGAATGGATGAAGCTTTAGTAAATATTATTAAGAAATTATATGAAAATAATTATTATACTTACTAATTAGGGGATATAGAATCAGTTAAAGTTAAAAATGGGGTGGGATTAAGGCAAGGATGCCCTATGTCACCGATTTTGTTTTTGTTGTTTTTGAGTAAAATGGAGAAAGCAATAGAAAGAATAGGAAGAGGGGTAGAGATACCATTAATAGGTGGCAAAAGAGTATATACTTTGTCGGGTCTTTTTTTTGCAGATATCCTTTTATGTGCAGAAAGAAGAGAAGATATGGGTATTATGTTGAGGACATGTGCAAGGGTGGGTAAAGAGATGGGGATTAAATTTAGTGAAGAAAAATCAAATATAATGATGGTTAATACTGGGGAAAGAGAAAATGTAGATTTTTTTATTGGGGCATATAAAGTTAAGTGTGGTGGATAGCTATAGGTATTTGGGAATCATCTTATGTAATCAGGTAAATTGCTTGGATGAATGGGAGAAAAAATTGGTAAATGAAGCAAAGAAAAGAAAGGGTTTGGTAAAGAAACTAACAGTATTTTCATATAATAAATATGATGCAGCTAGAATTGTATGGAAGGGAGTTGCAGTTGCAGGGTTAACATATGGTAATGATGCATTATGTGTTAGTAAAAGGATTTTAGATTATTTAGAGAAAGTACAAAGGGAAGTAGGAAGACATGCATTAGATGCAGAGATGAGGACAGCAAAGGAGGCAATTCAAGGAGAAATGGGATGGTCAAGTTTCTATATGAGAGATGCAAAAAGTAAAATGAAAATGTTTGGTAGGTTGCAGTTTATGGATAGAAAAAGAATATCCAAAATAGTGTTTAATTGGGTTATGAGTAAAGGGCATGTAACAAGATGGGTGAGAAAGGTAATGCGGTATGCAAAAGATTTGGATAAAGAATTTATATCGGTATACTTGTATAAAAGATGGGATGATTGTGTTAGGAGGATTGTTGAGTGTTATAATGGTAAGAAATGGGATAATAGAATAGAAGCATTAATAAAAAATAGGGAGTTGGAGAGATGGAGAAGTAGTATGGAGGGTAAGAAGAGTTTAAATATATATAGAAGTAAATGGAATATTGGAAGCGAGTTAATTTATGATAATAGTAAGGAAAGTAGTTTATTGTTTAAGGCTCGAACGGGATGTTTAGCAACAAGAGAATATACATGTAAATGGAAAACTATGGGTGATTTAGTGTGCAAATTATGTAAGAAAGGTATAGAAAATATTAGGCATCTATTGATTGAATGTAAATGCTTGAAAGCAGAAAGGGTACAGATAATGAAGTTATGGGAGAATAGGTATGAACAAAGTGACTATACAGAAAGTGATTTATTAGCTTTTATGCTGGGTTTGCGAAAAGATAAGGGGGATTTAGATTTAAAGGCCATAGAGTTGACAAAGATTATGTTGTGGAAATGGGATGGGATAGAATATGGGAAGACTTAGAGTGGGGAATGGAAAATAAAGTGGCTAACAGGTTTATCTGGGCATAGTTGCTGAGATATTCTTGACTTCGTTTAAGGAGAAGCCACATATATCACATCACATACCATCAAACTAATGTGCATAGAGAAGTTTTCCATGCATTATTAATGCACCTAGAAACTCTGTCCTAAGTGTATAGAACCAGCTTCATTAGATAGGTCTCAATAGTATGTAATTAACTATGATTAAATCAACCATGTGACAACTATATAGAAACCTAAACAATTAATAACTATTAATGATGGATATTTCAAATATATGTGGAAAAGATATTTCAAATATGTGTGGAAAACTGATTATGACAAATGTTTAAACACAATTGAAGATAACACAGGATCCTACAATATCAACTTAAAACTTTGAATTTCAAATACAGAGCTCATTTAAAACAAAAAACATACATAAAAGAAATAAATACTCTTACTAATTATATCAAAGTAATTTTTAATTTATAAACATTTTACGAATTTTTTATTTCAATTCTAAAATGAACTTGTTTTTCTTATCTAAAGACTCATATTATTAATTGCTATCTATTTCTTGCTTAACATTTTTTTGTTTTGTTATTATTCACTTTGAATTAATAATTATTGTATAAATTATATGTAATAATTTAAATTATATTATTATCATGTTGATTTTAAGAGTTTGAAAAGGAGAACAAGTGTAAAGGCTAAACTGCACAGCTAATTATTTATTGCATCATTTAATAAGAATCAATAATTTGGCTTGCAGGAATCTTCCTTCTATACCTAGATAAACTATTAGCATATGAAAGATAAGCTAATTTCTATAAATATAGATAAAGAATGCACTGCAATATATATATGCCAATGGAATTATTATTTGAAATTGATATTTATAAATACTACCAGATGTTAAATATTTTATTAGGACCAATAGTAAAAAAAAAAAAAAGAATGGGAGGAGGGGAAATCAAGAAATTTATTGGCAGTCTAGTGAAGCTAATGCTAGAATGTGCTTTTGCTTTATTGATTTGTTGAAAGTAGGATTTAACTTGTTAATTTAAAGTTTTCAAATGGATTCTAGTTATAGTTAAGTGTTGCAGATGCATTTATAAGTTAAGAAGACATTGGAATAGTTATACAAAATATAGCTTTATCATGCACAAACAAGTGATTTATGAATAAAATGAATGACATTATTGATTGACTCTTTAAATCTGCTCTGTGATAATATTCAGAAAGATGTATAGGCAAATGTTATACATATGTATACACGTCATAAGATTTTAGAATTATGACTGATTGATGTAATTTTATATTATAAATAAATTGAATAGATTCCAAATTATCAAAGTTAATTATAAAATATAATAGCTAAGAATATTCATTTGTTTATTTTAATGTGATCTCTCTCTCTTTTATTATTATATATCATTGTTGTTATTGTACCATCATATGCTATGGCCTAATGAATATTCCAAAGGGTCTCTCTATTTCTCCATTATCTAATGATCACCAATTAAATTGGTGATAATAGTTGAGGTCTTTATAGAGATCTATGGTTGTAGGTCCTTACCAGAATAAATGCCAATTTTCTTACATAAACATTAACAACTAGATGTGATGGACTGTGGCTTCTCCTTTATCTTGGTCAGGAATCTCTCAGTCACTATGCCCAAAGAAACCTGTTAGTCACTTTACCTTCACTTTCTATTCTCCAACATGTTTTCCCCATATTCTTCTCTATCCTGCTATCCCATTTCCACAACATAATCTTTATCAACTCTATGGCCTTTATGTCTAAATCTGCCTTATCTTTTTCCAAACCCAGCATAAAAACCAAGAACCCACTTTCTGTATAATCACTGTTTATATTTATTCTCCCACAACTTCATTATTTGCACTCTTTCTGCTTGTAGGCATTTACATTCAATTAACAAATGCCTAATATTTTCTGTGCCTTCTAAATCACCCATATTTTTTCATTTATGTGTATATTCCCTTGCTATTATCATAAATTAATTCGCACCAATATTCTGCTTACTTTTATATATATTTAAACTCTTTTTACTCTCTATACTATTTCTACATCTCTCCAACTTCCTATTTTTTATTAATGCATCTATTCTTCTATTCTATTCCTTGCCACTATAACACTCAACAATAATATCCACTAAAGCTTCATTCATTCCCAAATTTACTAAATTTACCCATAATCTATTTCTATTTACTCTTGTTATACTTCTCTATATCTATAAAACTCATATATAACTGTCTTCCTGAATTCCTATTCTTATCCAAACTATCTCCTATATGCCTATCTGATCTAAAACCTCCTTGCGTTTCCACAACTACAATATTTTCTTCCATTCATTTTGCAACTTTTCTAGCTACCATATATGAGAAAGCTTTATATAAAACTGATGTTACCACTATCAGTCTATAATTGTTTAACTTTCTATGATCCTTACCCTTTTCTTTAAATAATAATCTTACTCTTGTATTACTCCAACTACCCGGAAAAACTATCTTCTGTGCCATCTTATTGAAACATGATAATAGCTTTACTTTTGCCCTATGCCCTAAAATTCATTACCATCTCTGCTGCCCATCCATCTAAACCTCTTGCCTTTCCACTTTTCAATTTCTTCCCTGCCTCATTCAGTTCATTTTCTGTAAACCTAATATTCTCATTACTATATGCTTTCATGTTTTCTATCACTCTGTCCTTCACATTTAACATTTTTTCTATATCCATTACATATCTATTTAAGATTCTCTCTAATTCTTCTCTAGAGCTACACTCTATTCCCTCATCATCTAGTAATATTACCCCCCCCCCTACATTTCTCCTTTTAATGTAATTCCAATTTTTTTACTCCCATCTCTTCCACTTTTATTAATATCCTCCAACAATTTACTATTCAATTTTATTCTTTCTCTATAATTATCTATTTTAGCCAACTTCTTTTCTACGTACTTTTCCCATTTAGCATTATTATCTTTTTCACTTTCTTTACTTCTCTGCATGCTTTTTCCTTCTCTTTTACACTTTTACTAACTCTCATTTTTTATTACTTTTATTCTTCTGAATATTCTCACCTAAAACCCTATTTGCCACTTTTTCTATTTCATCACACCAGTCCTCATACTCATTTCCAATCAACTCTTCCATGGTTTCTTCAACTTGTATTTTATACTCTTCCAACTTATTCTTATCATTCACTCTCCATCCACATCTTTCATTATTGTTTCCACTTTTATTTCTATTCTCTATCACATTACCAACCATTTCTATTCCAAAGAAGTTATGATCACTATTATATACTCTCTTTATTATCAAACACCTTAATTTTCCGTACTTTATTCATCCCCTCTTTCTCAACCAATACATAATCTATTGTGCGGAATATATTATTTATAGATTTCTCCAATGAAGGCAAATGATGCTCTCTGGAGATGAATATTGGCCATTACTGTGAACCCTCCCCAACTGAACATTACAATATATTTATATGTTAATTACACAATTTTTACCCCCCCCTCCAAAAAAAAAATCATTAATTTGGAAAGACTTTGAAACCAAGATTTCTAGATTAATGACATTAAAATTGATTATGATTATTTTAAAAACCATCAAATATTTCAAAACAAAAAATGTTAGAATAATAAAGCATTTACTCTTTAAAATTAAGTTGCCTGGAAAGAAAGTACATCCTGAAATAATCCAATTTGCAATATATTCTTCAAATATATAATAACTTAATAGAAGTGTAATTGTTTCACAGTCATGGCTCATTTACTTTAATTACAGTAGATTTTTCAAATTTATAATACAGATTTTGAAAAATCTCTTGGAGTAATGGTCATTGTTTTAGTTTGCTACACTTTGAGTTGGGATTTTAAAAGAGAGCCTAATTTTAGGTAATTGACATGATAGCTAACCAAATAAAATCTATTATTAATAGATAAATTGGTATGTAGCCACATTCAGTTGGAAGAATGAGGATATCTTGATTTCATCTCAATTTGTCAAGTGAATGTTCATTTGCAGAGAAGAGTACAACATATATGAAAAGGCATCAAGTTTATACTTTACTTCCCTCTACTTTTAACATGTGTATTCCTATAAAGATATTAAACATTTTGTAGTGTATTTTTTATAGATAAATAACAACTATTCACTACCAATATGAATATTCAATGAAAATACTAACCTTTTTCATCCTGGGTAATCCGCATGTAACCATGGTTATCAAGCTTTTTAATAATTCCTTTGATTGTCAGAATTGCTATTAGTTTATTTACTTCTTCTTCAGAACTATTGGTATTTCTGGAACGTAAAAAAACACATACACACACTTAAAAAACATTCAAATTAATAAATATAGTAAGAACAATAGAAATTAATAAGTCAATCATTATTGAGTAAATTTCTTATACTTCTGTTACTTCTAGATTTTGATGACTCTCAACTTGCAGTTTGATGTTTCAGTCAGAAGATAATAATCTTATAATTCTAAAAATTGACAAAAGACTAAGTTTATGACTTATTCCAGGACATGGAAAATAACTTCTGGTAATTTATGAATAATACTCAATATTTTCTATTCAAATTATTACACATTCTGAGAAACAATAATATCATCCCAAAATATCAAATATGCCAAATTTCACGAAAGCAAAAGTAAATTTAAAAACTTTGGCCTCAAGCATAAAAACACCTACAATTAAATTCTAAAACCATCAGATTGACACCATATCTTTTACGTGTTCTAAAAGCACAACATACCATCCAAACCACTCAACTTTTCATCTCTGCCTGACAGCCGGTCAATATTCTTAGGTGTCTTTTATTCCTATTGTAAAGAAGATGTAGGGCAAAGATTCAGTTATCACGAGTGATACTTGGACATCCAACACCTAAATAAAGTCCACTGACCCTGTAATCTGGTTCAATTTCCTACATTTTTGTGACATATAAATTATCTATGATAATTCATATTTTAAATTTGAATAATCAATGAATATCTAGTGAAGGTTGAAAAAGCAGTTAATTTATGGTTGGAAGATATGAGCAGAAAAAGATTTACTGAAAACAGTAGTATTGCATCAAAAAGTATTAAGTCTATATGAAGACTTTAACAAAAGATTTATTGAAAAAAATGACTGCCATTATAAATAAGAAATGCTTACTTAGGTTCAGAAATCAAACCCAGAATACATTCATGTCCATATTAGCCTAGATTTAAATACAAATACTTTATTACTCTACTATATTTTCACAACAGATTTTCTCTATTTTTTTTCCCAATTATTATTATTGATGCCTTAATATTGACAAATTTTAAAATTAAATTGCATTTTCAATATATATATGTTAAAAACATCTGTACTATATACATGTTTTTTAACATATATACACAACTATCTGCAGATTTCAATATTTGTGTTAAGGAAATTGACAGAACAGTTTCTTATCAATTGACGAGCTTGGAGAAATCAAATTTTATAGTTTTGCTTTTCAATAATCATTGGATTTAAGTATATTTCCATGCGTAAAAAGAATAAATAATGTAGACAAATATCATAAGCACCCTTTTCAACTAACAGGCCAATTTCAACTTTCCCTATTAAAGAGGGCCATTATTTTTTTTGTGAATTAAAAATAAAGTTTACTGATTGTTCCACATTTAATGACAAATTTTCTGATTCACCTTGGACCTATCTTTGTGAAGTATATTCTCAAATTTCTTTTTATGTTCTGGACATATTAATTCTATAGCATCTAGGATAGAGTATTTTATAAACTCCTCTTCAGAAAATGGTTTCAAATTTCCTGCTTTTTTTTTTTTTAAAAAAAACTTGCTTTCACATTATTTTCTGACTTGTTTGTACTTTTTATAAAACATATCAATTACTTGATGAAGCTCCTTTTCAAATGTTCTATTTTAATATTTCTTTTTTCTCCAAATAATTTTGCAGTAGTCAGAATATTTTGAAGACAGAATCTCTAATGATGTGTTCTGTATTAAATGAAATACTTTGCAGACACATCGATTTAGTATTTTCTTCTATAATAAAAAAAAATATGCGTTAGTCCATTTCTTTTCCGATGCATGATTTTCTGTGTCACTTTTTCCATTCTGCTCCATGTAGTCATCCTAATAATGCAAAATAATAATAAAAAAAATGAAGTAAAACTGGAGTTTTATTTGTTCTAATTACGTTTGTCTGCAAGACCCACTATAAAAAAAGGTAAAATGCTCTCAATGTCATAGATTAAATCTATACTCAGATAGACCACAACAATTTAGATAATTTGTTGAAATATTGTACGTCTGATAGAATGAAGTAGAATTATTATGAAAGATTGGAGAGAGAAAAAGATGGAGTTGAGAAAATTGCACTGCATTAGACATATGTTTAAATATAAGTTTTATACATGTCCATTTTATATATGTTTGTGAAAATAGCTTCCAGGCCAGAGATTCTCCATCCTGATGAACTAAAGTCTACTTTTGTTACAAAACATTTGAAAATATTACATGCTTTATAGAAATAGAAGACATAAGGATTCATGTAATAACACAATTATTGTAAAATATTTATTACATAGCTTCATTCTGCCTGAGTAATTATTATTCATGATTTTCAGTATAGTATACAGAAATGTTTTATAATTGTTTTCTCCTATGATGCTTTGATATTAAAATGATTATGATCAACTATCAACATTATCTTACATAACCACTGTATAATATGAATATTAATAATAAAATGTAACCAAAACAAAACAAAAAAAAAGACAAAATAGAAATAAGATAATAAAGATATATATATATAAAAGCAGACTCTCTTTCTGAACCTTATTATTAGGAGGGAAGGCAAAACTGGATATAATTTTCATATAAAAATATATTCACTGGATATCAAAGATTATATTAATTGTGACACTTTTGATTTGATAAATCTATACTTACTAGGTAAGTCAATAAAAAGCAGGGAATATTTGCTACCATGGAAATTTTCAAATAAACCCTGAAATATATACTGTAATGAAAGGAGTAGTACTATTTTTAATGTACAGTATAGAACAAAGTGAAAATTAATTGTTCAATATAACTGAAGACTTCGCTCTACCCAATCTTTCCAGTAACAACATATTGAGAGAAATATGATTGTATTCTGGACAGTATATCAGATTTTTAAATAACCAGTCTGCTTTAATTTGTAGATATTTATTTAAAAAGTGTAAATCTATAATGAAAATGATAAAATTATAAATATTAATGGTCCTTATCCAATATGCTTAGAAACTCTACTCAAATGAAGTGTAACATAGGCAAACAAGTTACAATTTGTATTTTTGAATAACAAAATTTGTTTTTGCAGTTTGTCTATATAGTTAACTTGGGCTTTGTGTACAAATATTATTATTACATTTTAATAAAGATTCAGTGTTTTGAACATTGGATAAATAAAAATTTATTTGGTTTAGTTTGTTAACTATTGCTGAGTGTGTGTTTGGATGGTGATTCTGGCTTCACCAGCCAAAAGTGCACTTAGCTACAGTTAATAAACTAAACTGAATAAACTTTTATGTATTCAGTGTTCAAAATATTGAAATTTTATTAATTACAGTAGAATAAGGAAAAGGAAAATAATTTTGATTATTAAATTTTAATATTGTACCTAATTTTTAAATTCAGATAAAAATCTTTTTTAAAAACTAATAAGTAATTTTAATAATTATTATTTTTACCTTTTTTTTTTTTTAAGTGTCATAGCATCGGCCAGGATGTGAACCCGCAACCTGGGCAACTGCCTGCAAGTGCAAGGCAGTCGCCGCTGTTTTTATCATTTTAAAAATAATTATTTTATCATCTTAATCACGCCAATGAATAAATTTGTTAAATGAAAACATGATTTTGAGGTAAACTATATTGAGCTGGTAGGCATTAAGTTAAATATCACATTAAAATTAAATAAGTACCTTTTCTATTTTAATCAAAAAGTATGTTTGTCTATATTTTTATTGTTAATTTGATTACTGATTTATATGTACGATTTTGATTTTAGTGCTCTACAATTTTAAAAATGTTAAAAATTACTGTATATAAGATTTAACCTTTATTTTTTGAATCAAATTCAAGCGATTGGAACTAAAAATAACATCCTAACAAAACAACTTAAAATTAATATATAATAGAAATCATTTAAAAGAGGTGGTGGAAAAAAGGCATGAAATCATATGGAATAACAGAAATCAATACACAGATCTAACTATATATACATTTATTTTTGTTATGACACATGTAGTGGTAAAATTAATAACTAGAATACTAATATAATATTTATAATTAAAAGTAAAAGAATAAACTTATATTTGTTTCTGAACAGGATATATACAAGATTATTCATTGTTGTGGCCAGAACAATGCAGTAATCATGTTTTTCTTTTATTACTTTGTTAAAAGATTTGAAATACAGGCATTCTTATACCTGGAACTTAATTGTAAATATAGGGGATTTGAACTCAGACTTTCAAACAACCTTAAACTATCCACACTATTTCATACTACTGATGCACATGACCACACACGCATAGAAAGGATAAATAATCACTAATATACGTATTTTGTGCTGCACCAGCTCATCAGTTGGTCCAGATTATCATCTCCCCCACACATATATAATCAGTGGCAGTCTATATTATAGTATAAGGATTTGCTATCTTAATACAGACTGAGCACTGATTATATATATATGTGTGGGGAGATGATAATCTGGACCAACTGATGAACGAAATACATATATTGGTGATTATTTATCTGTTCTATATGTGTGTGGTCATGTGTATCCGCAGTAAGAGATAGTATGGATAATTGAAGTCTGAGTTCAAATCCCCTATATTTTGCTAAAAATGTTTGCATATAAAAACAAATTTTATCATGGATGTTATTAGTATAATCTTTAATAACTGCCACTAAAGAATTTTTAAATTTTAATAACCGTTTGGTACAATAATTTATGTAATATTGTAATATTCAAAAATTATAAAAATAATCTTTATCAATTACATAAATGAGACTCAGTTACAAATTTATGATTTGGTTTTAAAAAAAAAAATGTTCTTTAAAAAAAAAGATTAGAAATATGTTCATATAATAATGC
Source organism: Epiperipatus broadwayi (assembly GCA_028023455.1). Taxonomy (NCBI): domain Eukaryota; kingdom Metazoa; phylum Onychophora; class Udeonychophora; order Euonychophora; family Peripatidae; genus Epiperipatus; species Epiperipatus broadwayi. The sequence goes on from JAQFVV010012400.1 coordinate 14,623,408, forward strand.
ATCATTCTCTCAAAAGGAATAGATAGTTATGGAAATAATCTAAAAAAAAGTAAAGGGAAAGCTTTTGTATCGCAGGAGTTGTAATTACTGCACAGATATATTTAAATATATACAGAGAACAAATATGCAAAATTCTTCAACCTAAAAAAAAAAAAACAAATCGGAATTTTTATATTTTTCACTAGAGGACAGCACCTACCAAGAAAATTTTTTTGCCCTCAAGCTAGAGTAATAATAGTATTAAGATTATATAATAATAAACAAAAGAAATAAGCAATAATTTGTTTAGATATCAAGAAAATCACATTTAAATTTGCAATTACATAACAATTTTGATTCATTAACTAAAATAAAAATAGAAATATTAATCTTCGAAGTACACTAACTAAAAATAGAAACATTTGTCTTCGAAGTACAGTACACTAACTGTTTACAATTGGACATTAGACTCACATGACGAATGTGGGAGGTCAACATTTAAATCCATCCTTAAACAAATGTTCTATTTTTAGATACTTTTTTTTTAAAAAAAAAAAAACTATTATAAACATTTAAAAGCGTAACTGTACCAACGTTCCTTTTTTTTTACATAAATTTGAATTAGTGAGTTAAAAAGATTAATTAATTCTCAAAGTAAACTAACAAATTACAGTAATAGACATATTTCGAAAAAGTAAATATAAATCATAAAATTCAGTGATAACAATAAAAAACAAGAAGGGAAATTAGAAATCACTAACAATTTTAAAAATCTAGTTCAATAACTGAAAAGTAAAAAAAAAAAAAAAATCTAACAGAAAAGAATTTCTAATGTTGTAAATATAATTAACATTATATAATAATACTTTTGAAATACAAATATAATAGTCTGGTCAGAGATTTTAAGATTAATTTTGAACATCATAATATATTGTTTTACACTTCACAGGTCTTGCTCTTAAACTTGTCAGTGATTTCTCTCTAAAAGATATCCTCCATAATTTTGAGAAAGTTAGAACATAAATCTATTCTTATAATTATTTTATAGTAATAAACAACTTAATGTTGTGGACTGTGAATAATTGAAAATATCATACTGAACTGATAACTAATTATTGCTCCATGCATAGAATTGTGATCCATTATGGTATTTATATTAACATTTCACCATCATTAGCTTCAAATCTTTTCTTCCTGATAATACACATATGCAACAAAGTTGTGTGAAGTAATCCAATAGTCTGATAGCTGGGATAACAAATGAACTCACAACTGAATTCATTGTAATTTTAATTTTAAAAAGTCAAGCATTAACGGTTTTACTGAGGGCAAATCAGATGAGACAGTAATATATTAATCCATGTGTTTCTTTTGTTTTGGCTCTGAAAATGAGTTCTTTAGTATTGGAGTTTGAGCTTATTATGACACTATATGATTAATCCTTTAATGGATTATCAGTCAGCATAATGATAGCATTTAAACTGTGATCAAGGTATATTATATTCTCACACGTTTGTCATAGTTGGGATGGCACATTTCAGCTACTGACCTTAAGTCTTCAGCTGCTTTCAAAAATTCTGTCCTCATGAATAGTATCAAAAAATGTTTAAGTATGTTCTACCACTAGACTGTTAGCCACAAAGTATAAAGCTATTGCATACTTTGGAAGATGATCAGGCCACTATTGTCAATTACTCAAAATATTGTGAGATATCAATATATATATATTTGATTATTATTAATTCAGTATTTCTATAAAAATACAGTAATATATCCAACTGCTCAACTTCCTTCATGATGTGGCAATTATTTAACATTCAACAACTCAATCTATACATAAATCTAATTATCACGATATTCTTCATCGAATTATTTTGAATTGGGAATATTGCATTATAGATGGCCATGACCTGAGACAATCATTGGTAACACATCTAATGATGATAATTCAGTATCAATACCCAGGCAATGTTTGTATATATATAAAATGTGTACATATATAAAGAGATTGCAATAAATTTGATATGATTAAAGCAATTGAAAATTAATATCTAGGAGTTACATAAGTAGATAACCATTTAAAGGTTACTCGAAAGTAAACATTTATTTTAGTATATGTTAAAGCTGCATTTTCCCAATCATCTGGAACATCTTTATCATTTAAACATTTGGTATATAACTTTGTTAAAAAAATTTATATTTTTTTATCTGCTTCTTTTAATATATCAATTATAATTCCATCATTGTCTGTAACCTTTCCTTTCTTCATAAATTTAATTGCATGTATCACTTCTTCATTTAAAATTCTGGTAATTCAGAAGATATAATAGATATAGGAGGTACTTGTTTTTTATTACTATATAATTCTTGATAGAAGTCTTCTACCCATTTCATGATGTCATTTCTCTTTTTAGTAACAATTCCATATTTTTTTCTTACTGCAGATATAAATTTTCTACCAATACCAAAATGTTGTTTTACACTTTTGAGACTTTTATTTTCTTCTACAGCTTTCCTTGCTCGTTCACAGTTATACTTTCTTATATCATTTTCAACTCTTTTCCGCGCCATTTTACAAAATTTTGAGATATATAATCCTTTTTAATGCATAATTTGTGTATATCTTCATATTCCTTCTTTTCTTCATAAATTCTCTGGTTTCAATAGAAATTTATTGGTCAATTGCTACTTTTTTCTATCAGCTATCTTTGTTGCAGATTTTAAAAGTGTATCAATTATTTTCATATTAATTTCATTCAAATCTGAATCATGTTCAAAATCTACTAATACTTGAAACCGATTTGTAAGTTCTAATTTCAATTCATTACAATGTTTTTGAAGGTTAGGAATATCAACTGTAAATATTGTTTTTCTTAATAATTTTTGTCTTTAGTTTTGCAATAACAATGTATCTTACAGATTACTAATTGATGATCACTTCCTGTTTTAAATTTATTAACATTACAATCTTGAAATATGTATTTTCTGTTAGTCAAAGTCAAAATATAATCCAATTCTACTGTAACTTCATTTGGATGCTTCCATGTCCATTTCCTTTTAACATTTTTATCAAAAAAAGAATTCATAATATAAAGTTTTTCTTTTATCAGTTTTATATAAAATTTTTACCAAGCTAATTACAACTCGTCTACAGAGTACATTGGACTTCCACCAACCAAGAGAACAAGCTGGATTTAAAAGTAGTTTTAGTACAGTAGATCATATCCATGTATTATGAGAAGTTATAGAAAGGACAAATGAATATGAGTTACCATTATGCTTTGCATTTGTAGATTATGAAAAAGGCATTTGATTCTATAAAAATTTCTTCAGTGATTAAAGCATTGGATCACAGACCTAGGATATTGTCATATTTTAAATAATATTTATAAAAATGCAACAGCAACAATTAGATTACATGATACTAGGAAAGTCAACACTGAGAAGGGTGTAAGACAGGGTGACTTCATACCTCCAAAACTTTTTACAGCAGTGTTGCAAGAAGTATTTTGTGGATTAAAATGGGAAGCTAAAGGAGTGAAAGTAAATGGAGATTATTTAAGTCATTTAGATTTTGCAGATGATGTAGTTGTTTTTGTAAATAATGCTTTAGAGCTGCAGGAAATGTTGCAGGAGTTATCAGATGAAAGTAGGACTAAAGATAAATGTTAAAAATACTAATTTAATGGATTTCTCAAAATATGAAAATAAAGATTGATTATGAAGAATTTAACAATTGCAAATACCTTGGTCAGATTATTAATACAGATGAAAACATAATGGATAAAATTAATTATAGAATTAAACTTGGTTGGAATGCTATGCCTATGTGTTTGCAAAGGAAGGTTTTTAATAAATGTGTTTTACCAGTTCTTACTTATGGACCTGAGATCTGGACACTTAATAGAAGAGCAATACAGAGACTTCAGACCATTCAAAGAAGTATGGAGATATGCATGTTGGGAGTAATAAGAAGGGATCGAAAACGCAATATATGGGTAAGAGAAGGTGCTACTGACCTCATTGAAAAAATTTAAAAAACTGAAGTGGAGTTGGGCTGGATATATTGCTAGAAGAGATGATAATAGATGGACAGTTGAAATCTTAAACTAGATTCCAAGAGATTGTAAAGACCTAGAAAGAGACTACATGTGAGATGGATGGATGAAATAAGAAAATGTGCAGGGGTGTTGTGGAGAAGAAAAGCTAAAGATCGGAGAAGATGGATTAAACTTGGAGAGACCTTCATCCTGCAGTGGATTGATAATGGTTGATGATGATGATGTGAAAGCTTATTCAAATTTCACAAAATTAAATTATTTAATTGTCAAAGTAATATTATTTGCTTATGTTAAATACATTTTTAAAGTTCAGCTGAAGAATTATATATACACATAGACATACGTATGTGACAAAAGGGCAATAAGGGAATAAGGAACCTTATTCACAAGAGGTTGTTAACCAAGGCAGCGGTTGGTGGTTGAAGGCAGAGGATGCTAAGAATCCCGATTGTGGATCCAGGTTCCCATTTGATCATGACTTTTTATTTAGGTACTTACAACTGAAGATCACTTGCAAGTGAAGGAAGATTGCAAGAATTAGAAGAACTGTCATATTAAATGGGACATTATTGGACTTTGTGAAGTTAGAAGAAAAGGAGAAGAGACAATTGAGTTAAAAAGTGGACATGCAAGGCACAAATATTGGAAATACAAGTGGAGTAGGATTCATTTTATATAAAAAGTGGAAGAACAACATTGTGGAGATTGAGGGACTATCGGACAGAGTGGCAAGATTAGTTCTACAACTTACTAGCAAATACCAAATATAGGTAAATCAGGTTATGCCTCAATAAGTTCTCATAGTGATGAAGTAGTAAAAGATTTTTATATGGATGTACAAAAGGCTTTTTGATTAGAGTAAGAAACATTTTAAAATTGTTATGGGAGACCTTAATGGTATAATTGGTAAACAAATGAAAGATGAAAGTGCTGAAGGTAATTTTGGTTATGGTAATAGAAATGAGAGAGAACATAGACTTGTGGAGTTTGCAGAAAAAGAAAAACTTTATATTATGAATTCTTTTTTTGAGAAAAATGTTAAAAGAAAATGGACATGGAAGCATCCAAATGAAGATACAGCAGAATTGGATTATATTTTGACTAACAGAAAATACATATTTCAAGATTGTAATGTCCTTAATAAATTTAATACAGGAAGTGATCATCAATTACGAAGATTAAGATACATGTTAATGCAAAACTAGAGACAAAAATTAATTAAGAAAAACAATATTTACAGTTGATATTCCTAATCTTCAGAAACACTCTAATGAATTTAAATTAGAACTTATAAATTGGTTTCAAATATTTGTAGAATTTGAACATGATTCAGATTTGAATGAAATTAATATGAAAATAACTGATACACTTTAAAAACTGCAACAAAGATAGCTGGTAGAAAAAAGCAGCAATTGACCAATAAATTTCTATTGAAACCAGAGAATTTATGAAGAAAAGAAGGAATATGAAGATATACAAAAATGATGCATTAAAGAGAATTGAATATCTCGAATTTTGTAAAATGGTGCGGAAAAGAGTTGAAAATGATATAAGAAAGTATAACTGTGAATTAGCAAGGAAATCTGTAGAAGATTGGTAGGAAATTTATATCTGTAATAAGAAAAAAAGATGGAATTATTACTAAACAGAGAGATGACATCATGAAAAAAAAAGAACAAGTACCTCTTATATCTATTATATCTTCTGAATTGCCCAGAATTTTAAATGAAGAAGTGATACATGCAATTAAATTTATGAAGACAGAAAGGCTGCAGGTAATGATGGAATTATAATCGATATATTAAAAGAAGCAGGTGAAGAAATATAATTTTTTTTTAGCAAAGTTATATGATATAACGGATGGAACGATGACCACTAGCCACAAAAGTAGTAGACGCCAGATATAACAGACGGAAATGATTCACTTGGGTATATAGATCAGATTCAACAATCAGCTGGTTCGATCACAATGTATGACCAACTTACACAAAGTATTTATGGGATGATACACCTATCTATCGAGCCCCAAACGTTGCTGGTGCCAGATATAACGGATGGAATGACGACAACTAATCCCAAACATTGCTAACACCAGTATAATGGGCAGTACTCTTCATCAACAGTCATAAACTAACCAAGCCCAATTATGGTGCACCAGATGCAATGGATGGTCAACTAACTTGCAGACTGTACTACTATGCAGATGTAGCAATATGGTGTGGGGATAAGTTAATATGCTCTAATTTATTACCCCTAATGAAACAATCTGCAAAGACCTACCAGGTTTAGAATGGAAAAAAGTTGCATCCAACTATGTTCAGACTGTGGGTCATCTGATAGAATGCTAATGAGAACCTGATGAAATGCTTAACCAATGATTGCATACCCTTTAATTGACTAACTCTATCCCTATTTAATAATATTAAATGCAATTTTGGTTAGTTCATCCACTTTCCCCCTTTTAAATTCCGTTATGCCCTAATATTCAAACCCAGAGAGAATATTGCTTTTGACTCCTTTAGCAGCAACACCTGCACCTATATATAGGTTACAACTAGCATTTATTATATTTGTTTTATTTTCAAGCTTTTATATGATAAGAAAAATAGATGTGTATGCATGCCTAATTGTTTATAGACTGTGGAATGTCAGGACAACTCAATAAACCAGAGACCGGAATAATACAAACTCTCAAACATTTATTAACAATAATAAATATCAAGTATAACAACAATAGTAATGATAAAAAATAAATAAAACATAATCATATGTACATGTGTCACCTGTGAACCCCTACCATTTTACTAATTAATGATTATTATAATCCAACCCTTATACCCCATGGTAGAAATCCACCTATGTCACTCATTCTCTACAAATCATAATTATATAGAAAAATAAACTTTAGTTATTTAATATCATTGAGATGCTGGCTAGCTAAATTATATATATTTGCAGATGTTAACAACCTATTTAACAAGTTTCCCCAATTTATATATATGATAGAGACAGATACTAGTTGATTAGTCAAACATACTGGAAAATATATGTACAAGGTTAATCACAAAATAAAACATATAATATGTATTCTGTATAAGTGTTGTAATTTAACCTATGAAAATAAATTTAGAGAATCTTACCTCAATATTTATGTGGATAACCTGATGTGAAGGTGGGTGAACCTAAATTTTATTTACAATGAAAATATAAAAATATCAAAATGAATAATCCCCCCTTTTCTTCTTTGCTAATTCTGAAAAATGAGGCTTCAGCATCAGAGTGTGAAAATACAACAGATAACAAGACTTAAAAAAATAAATAAAAAAATAAACAAAAATTTACAATATTGATTCTTTGATTAAAAAAAATTGTAATTGGAACAAAGTTCATAAAAATCATCATAATAGAAGTAGTAGTAGTTGATATTTAGGCAAGTTGTTCTTCAAAGCAGTTTCACTTAGTAAATCATTTTCTTTAGCAAGGATAGATAGGTACAATGGTGTCTCCTGTAGTTGTGTTTAATGGCAAATATCTTGATCCTCATTTGATTCACCATAAAGTATTCCAATCCTTGTTTACTTTGGACTGCAGGCATCTTCTTGTGTGTTTACAATAAAGTAGAAATATATATATAATATATATATATATATATATAGAGAGGTTTAATGCAGCTGGTAAGAAATACCATGACACTCAATAGCATATTTTGCTCTAGCCCATTTTCATATTAAAGTACAGTTTATTAATTATTTGTAATCATAAATTTATATCAGATAATATAGAAGCACTTTATATATATATTAAGAAAATTATTTCATTTTTCTTTCTTTTCCAAATTTCAGCAGATTAATTTTCATTATTCTTTTTGAAAAGATTTAAAATATTCAAATTTACTCCAACAACTTTTAAAACACGATTTAATTATTTAAGAATTTATCAATTATTCTTACTTCTTATTTCATTTTCTTTCCTCTGAATTTGGTAAACTTTTAGTTACAGCATTTGACTTTTAAAATGTTTATAATTTAAATAAAAGAAAAAGTAAAACTCCATTTTAGCATTCTAAATTTTACTTTAAATGACGGTCTATTGTTGTAGCTGCTATCTCTTTTTATAAGAAGCTCGATTTGTAAAAAGTTTCTATTTTTATATAAAACGCTGAGAACGCTGATATTTTAAACTGCCTATTGTTTAAATTCATTTAGATTTTTATATGTATTGTTTAAATACATTTCATTTATTACAAATAAAAAAAAAATAATAAAATCAGTTTTATTTTCACACACATGTGTCCAACCAATTAACTTCAGGCTATCCTTAAATTATTTGATTTTATATTTAATATTCAATTTTAAATAATAAAAAAATATACATTACAGTTTATTTAATCAAATAGTTTATATATATACAATATTACTTTGTAAAATATTGATCATATTTTATTTTATAAGAAAATAATCTATTGTGTATGATATGTATATATGCAATAAATAATAAACAAATAATCTTCCCATTATTAATATAAATTCCAAATGGATTGGGTTCAATAAATATGCTTGATCTTTTTAGGAATGTGTGCATTGTAAGCTACCCTTTACATTACCAAATGTCTAAATGATAAAGATGTACCAGATGATTGGAAAGAATGCAGTATTACTATTAATATTTAAAAAAGCTGATTTAGAAACTACAGACCTATCAGTTTTTTATCAGTTTTATATAAAATTTTTACCAAGATAATTACAACTTATCTACAGAAAATATTGGATTTCCACCAACCAACAGAACAAGCTGGATTTAAAAGTGGTTTTAGTGCAGTAGATAATATCTAGATATTGGGAGAAGTTATAGAAAGGACAAATGAATATGAGTTGCCATTATGCTTTGGATTTGTAGATTATGAAAAGGCATTTGATTCTATAAAAATTTCTTCAGTGATTAAAGCATTGGATCACAGACCTAGGATATTGTCATATTTTAAACAATATTTATAAAAATGCAACAGCAACAAGCAGATTACATAATGATACTAGGGAATTCAACATTGAGAAGGGTGTAAGTCAGGGTGATTCTATATCTCCAAAACATTTTACAGTAGTGCTGCAAGAAGTATTTTGTGGATTAAAATAGGATGCTAAAGGAGTGAAAGTAAATGGAGATTATTTAAATCATTTATATCTTGCAGATGATGTAGTTGTTTTTACAAATAATGCTTTAGAGCTGCAGGAAATGTTGCAGGGGTTATCAGATGAAAGTAGGACTAAAGATAAATTTAAAAGACTAAAGTAATTTTTAATGGATTTTCTCAAAATATGAAAATAAAGATTGATTAGGATGAGCTAGAAGAAGTTAACAGATAACCTTGGTCAGATTATTAATACAGATGGAAACATAATGGATGAAATTAATCATAGAATTAAACTTGGTTGGAGTACTTTTGGTAGAAATAACTTTATACTTATGCCTATGTGTTTGAAAAGGAAGATTTTTAATATGTTTTACCAATTCTTACTTATGGATCTGAGACTTGGACACTTAATAGAAGAGCAACACAGAGACTTCAGACCAATCAAATATGGAGAGATGCATGTTGGGAGTAACAAGAAGAGATTGAAAACTCAATGTATGGGTAAGAGAACAAACAGGTGTTACTGACCTCATTGAAAAAAATTAAAAGACTGGAGTTGGACTGGACCTATTGCTAGAAGAGATAATAATAGATGGACAATTGTAATCTTAAACTAGATTCCAAGAGATTGTAAAAGACCCAGAAAAAGACCACATGTGAGATGGATGGATTAAATATAAAAGTGTGCAGAGGTGATGTGAAGAGAAGCTAAAGATCAAAGATGGATTGAACTTGGAGAGACCTTCATCCTGCAGTGGCTTGATAATGGTTGATGATGATATATGTGACAGAAGTTTCTTTTATTGGAAATATCTGAATATTCTTCTAAACAAGATTTACTTAATATGAGTATTCAATTAATGTTGAAACTTATTAACAGTGTCAATGGAAGTGTTTTTCTTTTTAAATTTCTGTAGAGATCAAGTTCAATTTTTAAAATTAAAAACGGATTGATTAAAAAATAGGAAAAGCTGATTGACAAGAATCGCTGCAATCAAAGACAAGCATGTCTACTATAATTAAAGAGCAAATTAATTAAAAATGTTAATCAAGTTAAAGATTTATTCTTTGAAAACATCTGGCATTGTATACATTAGTCAGTGTCCACAAAAAAGAAAAAAGTATAAAGTTTTAAAATGATTGAGATTCTAGAGTGAAAAGAGAATAAACTTCAGGAAAAGTCTTGTAGATCAACTTTACTGAAGGGAGAAATTAAAAACTGAAGCTTCAGTCTGACAGCCCTTTTGACCATCTTTGGTTAAGGAAACGGGGTAATAAAAAATACAGTGAATTAACAATATGATTTGAACACCAATAATTTATGAAAGGTTTTATAATTCAATGATAGACCAATTCAAAAGTCATTTATATTTCTTAAGGAAATATAAAATCATAAGTAAGTTCACTATTTTTTTATTATTAAGAAATAAATTTATTTTGAAAACTACATAAATTATGGTACATAAATTGCTTGAAATTAAGGATTCATGGGTGTCCCACTCCATGCTTTGCCCACACAAGGAACCTGGTCATATTCAGTCCTGTGATTTTGTCTGCACCGGTCTATCCCTGTGTAGTTAACTAGATTCCATGCGATCCCCAATTATTTATGGTACCCTGGCTATTAGATTATTAAAACCAAGGTTTGTCAGATGTATCACGTCACTCTTTACATTGCGGGGGTGTTTTCATCCCTTGCAGACATGAATATGCAATTTGGGGACCCACTAATCCCTGCAACTTTGTCAACCTCAATGGTGCATTTATGCCACCATTTGCAGTTGTCCCACTTATTGCAGCACGATATAGGTTTACCATCCATTTCTATAGTTTGGACAGAATTTTAGTAGAAATGTTTGGTATCTGGTCTAGAGCCATCTGCTCCCAGGTATCGGAGAACAGTTTAGCCAGGGCCATTAGGTGATCTCTAGTTTTTATGTTGGACTGGAATATGAAGTGACACTATTTTTATTTTTTGTTTAAATCTTGCTAGTCAAAAAAAAAAAAAATATAAAATATTTTAATACAAGCTTTTAAAATTAAGAAATAATTGTGCTAAAATTTAATATATATATTACTTTCATTTATTGAGACAGTACATCATTTTTGATAGGAACAAAAGCTTTCATGCAATTAGCAGTTGGCTAATGCATGAGTCATTGTGACATACTAAGTATGACTGAGTGATTTGAGCAGCTATTAAAAAAAAAGAAGAGCTGCAGTTAGCACCATATTTGTTTGATAGCATTAGATTATATACACACTTTTCTGTTATTATTATTATGATGTCATTTAGCTCCTTAATTGGGCATTTAGAGCAAGTTCAATTATTATAAGTACCTGAAATGCCATTACTTGTGTGTCTGAACAATGTACAATTTTCTGGGAAAACTGCTATGAATGTGATAGCTCATGAGTAAAATATTATTTGAAGCTGCTAAAAGCACACTAGTTATATAATCAACTTAGTTACGTTATATATTAAATAAATCAATAATCAATAGTTTTATTATTTGAAAATTCATAAGAAATTCAAACACCAGAAGTGACAGAATTGGGTGCAATCCACGAACCTTAAATTCCAAGGTATATCATTCTATTGCTGCATAAAACAACATGGGATTCTTTATATATTCATTTTGGCATTAGAAAACAATTTTTTCATTTAGAGATGTCATACTGATAAAGCAATTATGATTGCCATGTAAGTTTTAACCAATATTACAAAAAGACATACAAGTTCATATATACATATATATATATATATATATATATATATATATATATATAGGAATATATTATATATATATATATATATATATATATCATAATTTATTCCTAGATCTTTTAGTCTGTGTCTCATGTTTCCAATAATTCCAATCTCTATAGCAATCATTATTTTTAATCAGCTGAAATTGGTAGAATGCCCATAATATAAGACATCAAACAGAAAATTTTATTCAACAATGGTAAAAAACAGATAGAATAACTCAGAAAGAGAGTATTATAATCATTGCTTGCAGCAGCTTAATAATTTTAAAGATGCATATATCATAAACCTTAATGAGTTTTTTTTTTACATGATTGATATAGTGAATGGCACCCTACCCCTTTAAAGATAAATTGACTAGTAGAATATATTTAATATTTTTTTTTATCAACTCATCCTAATAAACAACTAATATTGATCAAAAATAATTATGAAAATAATTTTTGAAATGTTATGTTGAAAGTATCTCAAAGAGACGCTTCTTGATTAATATAATAAGCCTTTTAAAAATATAATGGGACAAATTCTTCATAATCAATTCCTTAAACAATCAGTGTATCTTTTTATTTCTCAACTTTCATTTCAATTCTAGGTAATTGCTTAGATAATATTTCGATTATAATTTCAGGTAGCCATCTCTTTTTTGATGTATCCCATATTCCGACAGTTTTTCCAGTGCTGAATTTAATTTTATCTCTCTTTTTTTAATATTGTCTGGTATCAATATAGACATATCCTGAAATATTTCATCATTGACTGCGCAGGAGTATTTCCGGTCACTGAGCTTGGTGTGAGATGTGGATAGAACATTGCTGTCATTAATCCTTCATTAATAACAGCATATTCCATCTTATTAAACTTATGCTTCAGTAGTTGAACAGTCTTTCCAATAGCTAATGGATTTAATTGGTAAGGAGATGTTAATAAAGTGCTGTATTCCTTTGTTAGCTAGACAATTATTCAACTGCAATGACTAAAACCTTCATATTGTTAGAAACTATTACTTCTGGATATCAGTCACAAAGAGTTTGTTCTACATCATTTTTAGTACAAATCAATTATGACAAAAAATATATCAATGGAACAGTTTAGATGAATCCTTTGCCATAGTAAAGTAGATTCAGATCATGGTTCTAACTCTTTCACAGATAATCTCGCCATTGATCGGTAAGCTGTACATATTTTAGAGGCTTTCTCAATATCACTATTCATTTTTAACCACCAAACACAAGAGTGAGGTAATTCCTTCATACTGATTATTCTGAGGAGTCACCCATGTAATAGTTATAATGTGGATTTTTTCATCCCCCAAGATTTGTTGCATATAGATAAACTTTCACATGCATTCCAAATCTTCTCAATTATGTAGTTTGGTCAAATTCTAGACAAACCTTGCTTTATCGATTTCTTAATTAAATGATATCCAGCATTGTCAGTCATCCATTTAGCCACGACTTTCCTGTCCACAACTTCAGATTTCATAGCATTAATATAATTGACTTTGGTAATACATGGCCAATGAGGGTATATTTTCATGTTCAAGAAAGAGTATCTGGATGCATTTGTTTTCCTGACTTGTGTAATAATTCCAAAGTCATAGGAAGCTGAGATGTTAATACAACATAACATACATTGACTGGCATGATCCAGAAGCTTTTTTACTCTTTCCAAGTATTCCCAATAGAGATATATGGGCTGTAAACATTTTAAATGAATATCTATAAATGTAAATATGGAACTTCTTTATCAAAAACATGATAGCTAATGCTTCTTTATCTGGTTAGCTATAATTTTTCTCAGCAGCAGATAGGGTTCTGAATGCACATACTATAGGACATTTCCGTTCATATACTCTGTGAGAAATTTCAACACCAACTCCAAATTCTGAAGCATCCATAGTAACAACAAATAGTACATCAAAAGTTGGTTAGACATAAGCAAGTCTTTAATCTTTTTGAATACAATGTCCTGCAGAGCTTCCCCCTTTTCATCTTTGTTTCTTCCATAATAATTCTTAAAGTAAAGTAGTCATATGAAATTTGCCTTCTAGGAAGCTTTCAAAAAAATGTAGTAGATCCAAAAAGGCTTGCAAGTCTCTAGCATTCCTTGGCTTTGAAGCGTTCTTTAGTGCTGTAACATTTTTCATGTTGGAATATTTACTTTTATCCATAATGATATATCTGTGAAATTTAATTTCTCTAGAAGACCATATGCATTTTAAAGCATTGAATCTGGCTCCAAAATTATTAAGATTTTCAAACAAGACATTCATACATTTTCTTCATTTTCAATTATTATTAAAATGTCATCTAAATCAGTGGTCTTTAACCCTCAGTCCATGGACTGGTTCTGGGTCACAGAAGTTTTCTGCCGGTCCACACTAGACTGGCAAGAAAGTTTGTAATAACAAAATAATAAGATTTTAAACTTTTAATTAATATACACAATTTTTATTTATTTTTTCATCACATTTAAAAAAAAAGAAACAACAAAAACAAAATCTAATCAATAATACATAAATTAATTTGTTTTTCTATTTATCACAGATGTTGGGGAAGGGTAGAATTACATTTTTTATTATTTTTCTAAAAAAATACAAAATTAAAAAAAAAAGTTTTTTATTATACAAACTCCGGTTGTCTTTTGATAGCCAATCACGGCCGCTTGTCGGCATTGTTTATGTGTTAAAACAATAAAATGTAATGTTACCGGGCCGTGATTTTAAAAATACGGTGACTTTTTTTGATCTCTTAAATTTTTTTCTACTCCCTCTTTTAATATTTCATTTTTAGTCTTTTTTTTTTTTTTGGCTATACAGCGATTTTTTTTTTTTTGGCTTTAACTTTTATTTTTGAAATCAATTTTTATTATCTTTTTAAAAATAAAAACCAAAAAATAACTCCTGTCTCTAACTTTTACAAAGTATTTCTCAATACACCCCCCACCCACCCCAAAATAAAGTAAGATCAAAACTTTTGACTTTTTCAAGTTTCAGTTTTTTTTTGTTTAAAAATACGGCCACTTTTTTTTTGGCCTATAAGGCGATATCTTTTTTGCCTTTATTTGTATACCGCTGATATACTAAAACTTTTATTTTTAAAACCAATTTTTATTACCTTTTTTTAAAAATAAAAACAAACCAAAAATAACTTTTGTCTCAGTGAAGACAAAGTATTTCTCAACCCACTCCCCCCAAAAAAAATTAAAATAAGATCTTTTTTGGCTTTAACTTTTATTTTTGAAATCAATTTTTATCACCTTTTTTTAAAAAGAAAAACAACCAAAAAATTTCTGTCTCTAACTTTTACAAAGTATTTCTCAATCCACCCCCCCCCCCCCCAAATTAAAATAAGATCAAAACTTTTGACTTTTTCAAGTTTCATTTTTTTTTTTGTTTAAAAATATGCCCACTTTTTTTTTTGGCCTATAAGGCAATATTTTTTTTGGCTTTATTTGTATACCGCTAAAATACTAAAACTTTTATTTTTAAAACCAATTTCTGTTACCTTTTTTTAAAAATAAAAACAAACAAAAAATAACTTTGGTCTCTATCTTTTGTCTCAGTGAAGACAAAGTATTTCTCAACCCCCCCCACCCCCCCAAAAAAAAAATTAAAATAAGATCAAAACTTTTGACTTTTTCAACTTTCGTTGCAGATTTTTTTGTCTTTATTTCTATTATGCGATATCTATTTTGCCATTTTTAAAAAAAACTTTTCCTATTAATTACATTTTTTGATCCTTTCAACACACCAGCACAAAAAAAATTACAATAACATCAAAACTTCAGACTTTTACACGTTTCGTTTTATTTTTTCAGATTTAAAATACGGTGACTTTTTTTTGGCTGTACAGTGATTTTAATTATGTGATTTCTATTTTGCCCTTACTACTATCAAAAGACAACCTCCATATATATATAACTTCATCTTGTATATTTAACATTAAATACAGATATTACATTTATCATAATCATTGTCATGTAATTACACTAGCTGTGATATTTCCCAACATTCAGGTGAATAACATTTTATTCTTGCATGTTTTAACAATGAAATAATAAACATAGAAATGCAAGCACATTAATGAGAACAATTGTTATTGTACTGTTTTCTGTAGAAGTATGACTGCACAACTCGAGAAAGAGTGTTCAGCATGTGAAGGTAAGCAACACCATTACAATACACAATAGTGTGCTGTTTTGGTCAGTTATAATAATTATGCTTATCTAAAACTAAGCAGGTTACACCTTTAAGAAAATTTATCTGTAAACTTTTGCTGATCCACAAAATCTTATCCTTATTTTTGCAGGTCTGCAGGTGTGAAAAGGTTCTTTTCAATAAATTTTCTGATTTAGCCTGGAAAACATTAGGCATTATGATTATTCCATATGGTGATTTCTTAAACAGATTCATGTCTGTTTATGGTAAATAGGCTGTTCTTGCAGTAACTGAGTTTTGATGAGACTGCAGATCTATTTTGACAAAATACAAAGCCTTTGTACAGAAGTTAATACCTCTGTAAAGCTTGATATTGGATAAGCTCCTTTATTTGTGTTATTTACCATTACACAACAATAGTTGCTGCATAATCATACAGGTGGATTCTTTTGTCAATGAAATTATGCTTTTATTGACTAGATCATTTAGCACTTCTTCAACTTTAGGGTTGAGAGGGAATACAACTTTTTTTAGTCTACATATAATTGACTGCTCATTGAAAATGAGCTCTACATGCATCTTCAACTTGGCAGGAGTTAAAAAGCTGAGAGAATTTATTTTCTGCTTTTGTTTCTAGTTGTACTCACTTGATAATTTTAATCCTTATTTTCAGAAACTTAAATCATTTACAGCCCAACAAAGGGTTCAAATCCTTATTTTTAGAAGTTTAAATCATTTACAGCCTAATAAAGGACTCAAATCCTTAGATAAAATATAAAGTGATAACTTTTACCAGCATTGTAACTATCTGTTTAATGTCAATGCTATTTCTGTTAACATCCATAGTAACCAAATACCTCTTATTGATGTTTAATGGTATGGACGGTTGAAGAGTTGGAGAATGGAGAGAATTAAAGCCTGTCTGTTAAAGTTTGAAGAATTACTATCTTAATATAAATCAGTACTGATTATATACATGTGTGGGAAATGATGATCTAGACCAACTGATGAGTGCTGGTTCAGCATGAAATACTTATTTATCTTTTTCACATGAATGTGATCATGTATATCAGTTATTTAAGATGAAATGAATGACTGAAGGGAACTTGAAAGTCTGGGTTCAAATCCTCTCTAATTACATCTTATTGATATATATATAATTTCATTTTCTTTCAATGGTAATCCAATGCATTTGAGTGATGAAAGACACATCTCTACCATTATCAATTTCCATCCTGACAATTTGTTCACAGATTTTCACATCTAGTAAATTGTACATATTCTCGCTTTCTATTATTTTAATATTTTCTAAACTACTGTTAGTTTCTCCTTTTGATTTATTATTCACTGGTAAATCAATTTTAGACTTTCTGTTTGTTTTTACAAACTTTAGACAAATGCCAAATACCGTTTCAGTCCACAATTATGACATTTTTAATTTCTAAATATATATATTTATGTGGCCTTTAGTACCACAGCAAAAGCAAATGTAAACATTCTTCATAAAATTCCTATTAATTGTCACTACTTGTGTCTTATTTAATGAGGTATTTGATTTGATATTTGCCATATTTTAAAATTCTGACACATTTTCCAGAAGATCTTGTACATTATTTCTTTTTCTATAGCCACACCATACATAAATGCACCCACTAATATTTGTTGGCCTAATACATATCTTCAAGGCCATATTTAAACTCACATTCCTTTGTTAATTCACACATTCTTACATCACACTCTCAAATGTTTTCTCTTAGTGATTACAATCTTCTTTAGAAGTGAAGACAGACTATGTCTTTCAAAGTCTTTGTTTTAAAGTGTACATTTAACTTTTGTAGAAATTATTCATAATGCATAGCTTCATGTAGTTTCAGATCACATAGACAATTTGCTATTAGGAGCATTCTTTCCTGATATTCACACTAAAGTTGAAACTTTTAGTTTATTACTCATAATATTTATTTATTATAATATACCTTTCAACATGTGCCATATATATTTGCCATTTTGCTGTGCTGTTTATATCAAATAGAGTTATTATATTGTTATGTATTGTGATGTTATCTTTGTGATCCCTTAATAATTTATAATGATAAACCAAAAATCTCAATTGCTAATTCCCACAATGCTTGCACAATTGTACCCTGGTGCATAGATTTGTTGCTGCAACTGCACCAACTGATGTATACAGGAATCATCAGGTTGATCAAAGCCAGCTGTATACAAATTAATAACAATTAAGAAAAGAAATGCATTAAATCAAGCTTAAAATTAATAAAAGTTTATTTATTTTGAATTGAATGTATATTAATAAATATTAGTAACATCGACTAGCAGCTTGCTCTAATTTTAATTAATTAACTAGCAGATACAAATAGGAATCTTCTTGCATTTTCTTTGCAGCAGTCTATACACACAACTTTTATAGTACTGCTCTCTAATGCTGTTTGTGCTTAATTGAAACTTATATTCAGAAATGATAACTCTTCATTTTTAACTATGCATTCTAATGCATCACTAACTGCACATTACTTTGTGCATTTCTGATGTATGCTCCACTATTCATAAATATACATACAGTTTGGCAGCTCTTGTTTGCTTTTTCTAATTTGCAATATTCAGTCTCACATTTTTTTCTTTGCAAATTAGCTTAATCTTTTTTTATTATGCATAATTAATTTTTATAGAGCACTTTCAAGGTCATCTATATCTGACTAACTATACATGGAGCACTTTCAAGGTCTTCTATATCTGACTAACTATACATGCTCATAGAACTTTTATATATTAATGATATAAATTTTTTAGTCAGATCATAGCAAATTGCAGTATTGTATTCGATATTGAACATGTACAGAACTTTTTAACTCTAGTATACAGACATATAAAAGACAATGCTTTTTAATGTGTATATGTTTATATCTAAAACACACCTCAATTAAAAAATTACAATACATAAACAAATTCAATTATAAGCAATAATTAAAAAAAAGAGAAAATAATGTAGATATTTACATGTTTATGCATCAATATATGTGTATAAGTTCATTCAATCACATCCCCTCAAAAAATAAATAAATATTTTTCTTTTTCAAATTAAACAAATGCCCAACTTTAGAATAAGAGCAAAGAAAATACATGTATTGCTTTCATTTAGGTTGGGAAAGGGATAATATATTGACTAAATAAATTCATATGATTCAGTTAAAGTGTGAGAGTGAAAGACAAAATATATTAGAATTTAAATAAATAAACATCACACTATCACCATTCTTTAGCGTACTCACTAATGAAAGCCACAAGCTAAAAACTACGGTAGTGTGAAGATATTGGTTGAGTAGGCACTTTATAAAGATTTTATGCACAAACCTTCTTGCATCCATTAATTATTCTGGCTTGCACTAGGTTGCACTACTTTATGGAGAGTTTTGCCTCTCTGTTAATATTTAAATGCAAGAAAAATGTACATCTAATTAATTTATGAATTTTAATGTTTTTAGTTTTTGTATGTTTATTATTTTTTTGAATAAAGTAGCAGATTATGGAACAGTGGATGTGGTGGTTCCACTGTATAGAAAGATGAACCCATATTTTTAATTTTAAAATTGTTTAAATTTTATCAGCAACAAATCCCATTAATATAACCTATCTGGTCCCAGAATAAGCTTCCAACATTAGGAATTTATCTGGTTTAATTAATTCTGCAATATATTTTTATATAACAATCTTCTCATCACTTTTTAAAGGATATATAACAATCTTCTCTGTTTAAAAAAAGTTAAGTTTTTCTGATTATTATTTCTGTTTTTTTTCTTCTCAGATTAAAATTTTTAACAATTGTTGTAAACTTCTTATCAGCTGATTTAAGAGATATATATATATTTTTTATTCTCTCTCAAATTTGTGTTTGGAAGTTTCTTATTTATGCAACTGAATTTTTTTGCCTAAAACCAGAAATAAGGTTTCACATTAATTCTGCTTATTAATTTGCAAGTATTCACTTAAATATATTTTATTTTAAACAGTGTTTATTGTATATGTTAATTTATTTACTGTACTGTGTTTATTAGTTTTTAATACTTATCTAAGATTAAATTAAAAAAAGTTAATGAAGGAAGATCTGTAAATCTTAATGTATATTAATAAATAATAGTCTGATGGTTTAGAAAATTCAAAAGTCTATCTCCTAATTTTGTTCAGATAGTTGAAGTTGCTAAACTATAAATATGTGTATTACATTTTAATATCAGATGTTTTTCCTAATATGGAATCTTTTTGTTGTATATATTAATTGTGTTTGACTATATATATATAATAAAGTATAAGGTTTATATATATATAACTAACTTTTAAAATTTAATAATTTAACTGATAAACACAGATGAAATTTAATTTTAAATTTAATCGAAAAAAAAAAAAGACGTAAATATAGAAAAGCTGACAATTATAGTATTATTTATATTGTTCACGGATGTTTGAAGAAAAAAGATTAAACAATTCATAGCAAGAAATTTGTATGACCACATTTTCATTTGTTCTTTCCATGTGTGTGTTCTTATAATAAAACCAATATTAATTTTTAATTATAATTTTAAAAAAAGAAGAAGATACATTTGGAATAATTTTTCACCTGACTGAAGGGGAAATAGATTAAATTTATTAATTAGACAAATTGCTTATCCTTTTCTCATTCATTATATTTTCAGAAAAATAATTAAAAATGAATGTAGATAAAAGTGAAATATATATGCATAAATATATGAGAACATTAACCCATGACTTTTTTGGTTTTGAAGTTTAAGGGAAAATTTAAAGCTGCTCTTGTAGAAATCACCATAATTTGAGAGTTCGTGGTCTAGTTTGCTCCACTACTTAAGCAACATATATTACGATGAAAACTATTATCTTTTTTTTAAACTGTTTCTGTAAATATTCTAATACCAGACTTAACTCTACAGTCATTACAAAATCAAATATATCTTGTTTAATCAATATAATTTCTAGTATTAAGATCTCAAAAGTGATTTGAATGGTTTTTTTATTTTATTATTATTTTACATACAGTATGAAATACTTAAACAAACTTAATTAATTCCAGAATCTCTCATTATAGCATCTGTTCAATCTAGCATACGTTAAATTATTTATTTAGAGATAAAAAAAAATTTAAGATCCATTGCTAAAACAAACTTAACTGTAAAATTTCTCATTACAGCATCTGTTCAGTCTGACATACATTGAAATATATTTATGAATGGTTTTACCTCCAAATAAGTCTATTTCAATGCATGCTAAGCTGAACAGATGCTATAACTAGAGACTCTAGAATTAATTTTGTTTTAGCATACCATACTAATACAGCAATAAAAAAATATTGAAATCTTAATATAAGACTTATATTGATTAAAGAAAATGTAATATTTAATCAGGAAAAATATATAAAATCAAAAATATAAGTGTAAAAATATAAAATTAAGTTACTTAACTTAAACAGTGTACACATAAATATGAAAAGCACAAAAAGTTGGGGGAATATGAAAAATATAAACAATTTTTCTTAATATCTAAAATAAATATAATTAACTTCTTGAATCTATTTTGTTAGATCAGGATTAAAATTTATATAATAAAAAAATGCACTGCTAAATATGCAAATAAGTAGACAACTGAACTAAATTAATAACTGAACTTTACAAAGGCCCTGAAACATTGTGTATCTGCATCTGCTATGTTGTCAATAATATTTCTCCATATTTATTATACATTGTGTTTACTATAGTACAGCCCACTGTAAAATATAAAAATATCCAAATATATAATTATACAGCCATTATCTCCCGACATAAAATTTTTCATTTTAAGAAAACAAAAAATCACTTCCTGCACCTATTCTAGTTATAAAAAGTACATTTTAGTATAATTCCTATAAAAGACAACTTATCACAGATTTTCCTTTATTCTAAATTTACTATACTCTTTTTATTCTATAGAATCAAACTTTTCTCCATTTTATTTACAATGCATTTCGATCTAATACTAAGAAAATCTTTTATATTTTTTAAATCTCTGTAGCTTTTCTATGTTTTCAGAATAACATTAAATTAATTTCTCAATGTCTAGTATACATACACAAAAAAGACTGGTTTACAGAAAATACTTTAACTTTTATCAGTTCCAGATGGCCCACACTAGCTTATAATAATTTGTATGCTGACCAATTACCATCGCTTCCATGTATTTACTAATTATTATGGACTGTTTCCATTGGATTTTCTGAATACTGGTTAATGATAGTAAGTTCTGAAATCTTATTGAATACATATTTTTTGTCAATTTAATAATTCATATGATTTGTCAGGCATTGTTAAAACTAATCTTAAGAATCTGTTCTTAAATTTGGGGAAAAAAATCTGATTGTTTTCTCTTAGCATGTTGAAACCATTTGAGGGTGTAATTTTTATGTAAACAAACAGAATTATAATCTTACCGGGCCATTGTTCTTTTTTTCAACTTTAAAATGTTTTTTTTTTTTTGATTTACAATAAAATCATAAATAATGAAATTTATCTAAAAGAAATAAAAAAATACATTGTATAAATCTTTTTTTTATTTTTATTTTTCTAAAATGAAATTTGTAATTTTAACAAGAATAAAAACAAATCAAAACAATATCGTGGCAACACAAATCAAATTTTAACATGAAGAAAAAGAAATAATTTCTCCAAAACAACATCGTGGCCATGTAAATAAAATTGTTAATTTTAACAAGAATAAAAAGAAATAATTTCCCCCAAAACAAAATCGTGGCCATGCAAATATAATTTGTAATTTTAACAAGAATAAAAAGAAAGAATTTATTCAAAACAACATCGTGGGCAAAAATAAAACTGGTATTTTCGATTTGTCTCGCGATTTATCTCATGCAAACGTGAATTTTAGCATGATTTCGTAAAAATCACGCTTACACCTCCCCTTTGACAATTGATTAGTGTCACCCTTGTCTAGAGAAGCGGGGCAAAGTTTCCACAATTTTTATTACCTCATACTACATCATTGGATTTGGAAAATAATGACTTGGACATGCGAATTTGAAAACTTTTGACAGTCTCAATTACAGACACCCTCACAAAATACTGTAGCGAAATTTAAAATAAGATTGTTCATATAAATTGCGTAAACAAAGTTTACCGTAAGCAGCAATGGCCACTGTGGCAGATAATAAACATCCTACTTCTGCTGTAAATACATCTATCATTAAAATGTTAATAATGGGATTGTTCATATAAACTGTGGCAGAATAATACGTTCTATTTCTGTACTGTAGCATACAAATAGATACCGCTGTAACACAAAGTTCACCGTAAATGATGGCATCCTTCTGCGGCAGAATAAACATCCTATTTCTGTGCTGTAGCATAGAAATAGGCACCACAGACAAGTAAATGGACTATTTCTATGCTTAACCATTGGAATAGAACATTATATAGTGGCACAGCCACTTAAACAGTATATTTCTGTGCATTTGCATAGAAATTACACCCTCAAGTGATTTCAACATGCTAAGAGAAAACAATCAAAAATCTAAATAAAGTGAACTAATTTTTACCCATTTTACAAAATGAGTAAAATTGAAATAGTTCAAAATTTTAATTATTAGTTTCTATATATTCACCACTAATAATTCTGCAAATAAAATCTAACAGTTAAACTGGGAAACTAAAAGGTTAATATTTTCCTTGTCTCATCTTTTTAATGATTCTTATGAATTTTATTCATATGACTGTCAATCAAAAATCGGGGCTTTTATGCAGAATTCTTAGCCATTCAGATTTTATCTTCATGCACAGATCAAATTGTTGATCTATTTAATCAAGATTCATGAAAAGTTCAGTCTCTAAAAACAGTTTCTTGAAAAAAAATTCAGATGTTTCTTTAATGTTTATATATTTTGTGCCTTCAGTTCTACATGCTATATACATAGATATGTTTCCACACATTCAATTTGAAAAGTTTGAAAACAAATTGACAACAAATTAGACAATCACAGGCTATTGGACTTATAAAAAAAAAATTCTTATTTTGAGGAATCCAAATACTATGTGATCTTTCTGGTACATACTTTATCTATATTACTTAGTGGAGATCTCAATGAATTAGTTTTCAGATGGGAGGCACTGCATTGTCAATGAGAGAAATTAAAGTTAGAATTAGATCTCAGTATTGAATTGAAAAACGTAATTTTTTTTTGATAATTTAAGGGGCTTTACTTCATTAAGATATATCTGTAGATATGAAATATCAGAATTAAATTAAGATGTTGCAAGCAATGAAAAACTATCACTGACACTAAAAAAATGTTGCCATTGGTTATAGTATCTATTATCTAGAATACCATACCTTAAAGCTGAAAATTTAATGCATATACATAGAATCATGAAATATAAACTGATAAAATTTAGAAAAACAACAAATAACTTATTATGGATCCCCCCCCCCCCATATGTCATAGCATCGGCCGGGAGGCAAACCTGCAACAACTGTCTGCAACCAACTGCTTGTTTGCAAAAGGCTGTGCTGACCTCTCGGCTAACAATGCTTGACTATGAATCCTTTTTTATTGAAAAATGTCAAGAAAATGTTGTAGAAAGGATATATCAGGATGCAAAATGGTATTAACTTTTGCCAAATAAGTGTGCATTAGTCTAATATAATGATTATAACTTACATTAAAATAAATTCTTGCAAACCTTATTTATGAGAAGATTATTAAAATTAATGAATACAATTATATAAAAAATTTAACAAATTTGTATTTTATGATGTTTGATATGCAAATATCAACATCATGACACCCAGCAAATTCATTTTAATGAAAAACTGAAGAAAATAGACATGATGTAAAACAATATTGACTTTGGTTAAATAATAAATACACTTTTTAAGATACAACAGTCTAATTATTTAAAGAATTACTATTTACTTTAAAAGAAATTCTTGCAATATTCCCTTATTAAAAAGACTATTAACATTGATAAATACTGTTATGAAAATAGTTTTTTTTTTAAAATAAAGATTTCTTTAATAGAAATATTAATTAAGTCAGAAAAAAATATTCTGGTACGCAAACATCAATATTTCAATTAAATTAAAAACAAACCATTTACATTTCTTGCTAACAAAATCATCAATCAGAACACAGATTGATTTGCAATAATTTTCAAGAAATTGTTTTTCAGATAATTGTTTATCTAATTTTACTAAATCAATCCAAAGCTATTGCAGATATTTTTAATTCTCTGCAATTTGTTTTAAATGTCATAAGATATATTTAGCTATTTTTCATGTAGCCAAAATTGCAGTAAAACATCTAATAAAATAAAATTTAATTTTTTAATTCCACCCGTCACATACTACAAACAAATTTTGTTGTTATATACAAAATATAAGTAAATGAGATAAAGTAACATGTTAGTTTACATACAGAAAATGAAGTATGCCGCAGTTACAATTGAATACAGGAAAAAATATAGCGTAGGACACATATCCACAATAATAATATAAATAGGCACTTTTTGCTGCTAATTAAGATTATATTTTGATTAAACATTAATAAATAGACAGGCTGATTTGTCCAATAATCTACCTTCAGGACAGTGCTTCAGTGCAATAAAACTGCTAAATTCTGTTAAATCTCTCAAATACAAATAAAGGCATCATTGTTTAATGGTAGTCCAGAAAGTGTCATTAGCCATTAATCTATACAATTATTTACTGTCTATCCTAACTAAGATTAAATATTACAAATTCTGAATTTATTTTCAGCATATCTGATATGAATTCCAATATTTTGTTTAAATTTTAATATTATTTGCAATTAATGTAATTAATAAACATTAAAGTTATTAATCTTCATAACCAAAGTGTAAAAGGGGCTTATAGTTGCCATAAAACCGACATAACTAACATGGCATCAGATTTGTATAATTATAAACAAGTTGTCTTGGATTAGGATTTTTGAATTTCAGATTATTAGTTTGAATATTAAAGGAATAAAAAATAGATATTAGCTGCACAGATTTTAATCTTAAATTCTCACCGATAACGAAAAAAAACAAAACAGCATGGGAACATAAGTATTAAACCACTAAACATCACATGATCACTATCTCATACTAGCACAATAATTGTTATAAACAATTCAAAATACAGCAAAACTCTCCATATAGTAGTGCCATCTTGTGCTAACAAGAGCAATCAATGGATGCCAGAAGGCTTGTGCATAAAATCCCTATCTAGTGCCTACTCATCCAATATCCCCAGACTAGTTTCTGGCTTGTGGCCTTCATCAGTGAGGAGCCTTGGATCTGAGAGCACTGCACCTAGATCTTAGGATCTAATGCAACCCTCCAGCACCCACCTTTTAACTACAAAACTATGAGAATGAAATTGAAAACACTATTAATATTTTCAATCCAAGCTCAATAGCTTATATAGTCATATGGGTCTGAACTCAATTCAGTAACCATACATTTTGGTGTCTTTGGCTCTTTAACAACCATAGCCACCACTATCCTATTAGGCAGGATTGGTGTTAAACCACTAAACTCCACATGATCACTATCTCATACTAGCACAATAATTGTTATAAACAATTCAAAATACAGCAAAACTCTCCATATAGTAGTGCCATCTTGTGCTAACAAGAGCAATCAATGGATGCCAGAAGGCTTGTGCATAAAATCCCTATCTAGTGCCTACTCATCCAATATCCCCAGACTAGTTTCTGGCTTGTGGCCTTCATCAGTGAGGAGCCTTGGATCTGAGAGCACTGCACCTAGATCTTAGGATCTAATGCAACCCTCCAGCACCCACCTTTTAACTCTATTTAACTACAAAACTATGAGAATGAAATTGAAAACACTATTAATATTTTCAATCCAAGCTCAATAGCTTATATAGTCATATGGGTCTGAACTCAATTCAGTACCCATACATTTTGGTGTCTTTGGCTCTTTAACAACCTTAGCCACCACTATCCTATTAGGCAGGATTGGTGTTAAACCACTAAACATCACATGATCACTATCTCATACTAGCACCATAATTGTTATAAACAATTCAGGTGGGTGCTGGAGGGTTGCATTAGATCCTAAGATCTAGGTGCAGTGCTCTCAGATCCAAGGCTCCTCACTGATGAAGGCCATAAGCCAGAAACTAGTCTGGGGATATTGGATGAGTAGGCACTAGATAGGGATTTTATGCACAAGCCTTCTGGCATCCATTGATTGCTCTTGTTAGCACAAGATGGCACTACTATATGGAGAGTTTTGCTGTATTTTGAATTGTTTATAACAATTATTGTGCTAGTATGAGATAGTGATCATGTGATGTTTAGTGGTTTAACACCAATCCTGCCTAATAGGATAGTGGTGGCTATGGTTGTTAAAGAGCCAAAGACACCAAAATGTATGGGTACTGAATTGAGTTCAGACCCATATGACTATATAAGCTATTGAGCTTGGATTGAAAATATTAATAGTGTTTTCAATTTCATTCTCATAGTTTTGTAGTTAAATAGAGTTAAAAGGTGGGTGCTGGAGGGTTGCATCAGATCCTAAGATCTAGGTGCAGTGCTCTCAGATCCAAGGCTCCTCACTGATGAAGGCCACAAGCCAGAAACTAGTCTGGGGATATTGGATGAGTAGGCACTAGATAGGGATTTTATGCACAAGCCTTCTGGCATCCATTGATTGCTCTTGTTAGCACAAGATGGCACTACTATATGGAGAGTTTTGCTGTATTTTGAATTGTTTATAACAATTATTGTGCTAGTATGAGATAGTGATCATGTGATGTTTAGTGGTTTAACACCAATCCTGCCTAATAGGATAGTGGTGGCTATGGTTGTTAAAGAGCCAAAGACACCAAAATGTATGGGTACTGAATTGAGTTCAGACCCATATGACTATATAAGCTATTGAGCTTGGATTGAAAATATTAATAGTGTTTTCAATTTCATTCTCATAGTTTTGTAGTTAAATAGAGTTAAAAGGTGGGTGCTGGAGGGTTGCATTAGATCCTAAGATCTAGGTGCAGTGCTCTCAGATCCAAGGCTCCTCACTGATGAAGGCCACAAGCCAGAAACTAGTCTGGGGATATTGGATGAGTAGGCACTAGATAGGGATTTTATGCACAAGCCTTCTGGCATCCATTGATTGCTCTTGTTAGCACAAGATGGCACTACTATATGGAGAGTTTTGCTGTATTTTGAATTGTTTAGAACATAAGTATTACAGCACTAAATCATTGGGTGTTCATTGCTCACTCAAGTTTACACAAGATGGCTCTAGCATATGATCAAATTAAGAAACTCATATTGTTAGAATTAATTATTTTTCTATATCTTCCAACCTGTTATTTATATTTTACATTATAGTACTTTAGGGAATTTTTACATAAACATATGGATTCAGGATTATATAATTTATATTGTCACTCTGGTGCCTTTCTGCTTCTAAATTCTCTTGCCACTCTTTGATTTTTAATATCCATCTAAATAATCAAAAAGATCATAAAGATACTTTGAGAAATTGAAGGGCTCATTGCATTTATACAACTTCATGAAGTTTTTCTAACTTATTATACTTTTCTTTTTTACCATTTTACTTTAAATCAGTCTATTTTTCATTATTTTTATTTATATAAATAATTATTCAAAATACTACTCCCCTTATTTAACAAAAACAAATTCCTTTTAGATTTAGACGTCCTAAATATTAGTAAATTTCATTTATTAAACAATTTGCTTTTAATGTTTAAATTATACTTAGTTTGTTTTTTCTATTGATGTAAATATTTTTACTTGTACAGTATTTACATAAAAAAGACTTCTTGTAAACATTTCTTCCTCATAACGTTAAATTGTCTTGCGTTGTTAGCCGAGAGGTATCGCAGCCGCCATGCAAGCAAGTAGTTGGTTGCATGGGTGGGTTCGCGTCCCGGCCGATGCTATGACATATGAATTTCTTCCTCATAACGTTAAATTAATAGAAATACTGTTCTAAATCAACAAAAACTAAGTTGTTTGTTTAAAATACTTTCATATAATAATTGTACCATTTAAAAAAAATTACGCATAAAACACTCGCCTTTCTGTTAACGGATAAAATCCTTATACAGTAACAGTACTTTTTTTTCTTTTGACGTGATGTGACATACTGGTTTAGAATTTACTGCCCTCTATCAATCAATAACAAAAACAAACAAACAAAAAAAGCAAATAATTCTTCTTTATGAATTTTGATATTTATTCCTTCGCTAACTCCCCCCCCCCCCCTTCAAACAATTTCAGTTTTATTTTTAAGACAGAATTTTTATTAAGTTTTACCGATCGCAAGAATTTATAATATTTGGATAATTTTAATGCAGAGATCTTAAAGCTTTTTTTTTTTTTGAAAAAAGCCACGTAGGCAATTTTCTAATGAACGGCGGGCTAAAAAAAAAGTAAAGGAATCCCCTATCCCTAAATGTAAAAAAGCCCCAAAACGAATTAAGTAATTCAATGCTCTTTTACTAAGTTTATATTTTTATTAAACAAATTCAGAAAAACATATATATATATTGATTTTAATTTCTAATTTATTCATGAATGCCATGTTTAGATTCGTGATTTTTGTACCTGTACATAAAAAGATAAGTGTAGACGGTGATAGTCACACATGATTAAATTTTTGATTTTTCGTATTTTATATTTGAAAAAGTTGTTTCACAAATGTATGTATTATAAAAAATTGATATTATTTATAAATAATTAATGGATTGTAGATGATAGATAGTGGAAACCAGATTCACAATTAAAGTTATGGCTAATGGGAATCATTGGATTGTACATACACTTCCAACAATTTAATGAATAATATTTCTGTTGTGTAATTTTCACTATACCACTCTCAGGCAAGATATAAACTGGTTTCTATTCGCTTTTAACATCTTGTGGAAAGTTTAATGAGACAAACATATAATCAAAGATGTGAAAAATATGTATTATCCTCAAGATGCACATTTCATGCTGAACCAGCACTCATCGGTTGGCCCAGATCACAATCTTTTAAACATGTTGTATTTTGTAAAAATTGAATACAAGCTTGTGCACTCCAGAAAAACTAGTATTTATTTGAGAGGTTGTTTTTAGATCACGCACTGATAACAGGAATTTAATTAAGGCATTAACGTAATGGCGAACGATAATTCCAAGAAATATTTGCTGATTGCAAATATTTCTAGATAAGAGACCTTACCTTATTGGACAATGTAATTAATTGTTGCAATTATCAGAAAGCTATAAAAAGACTGGGTAACAACTATGTCAGGCCAGTACTTGAGTGCATCTCCAGTAGACGTTCCAGTTCAATTCCAGTAGGAGAGGTCCAGTGCTCAGTGGAAATGTAATCCACGGGTATAGCTGAAAGAGCCCACAGAGATAGGGAGACTGTAGCCTGAGTAAACTGTCTGGCTAGCAGCTGAATAAAGAGTTGAGTTTCCAGCGGTTGTATCTGATAGACTGTTGCAGAGACGGAAGCTGTAAGGAGCTTAAGGCCAGTCGCAGTGCTATACTATGAAGCGTCCGTGTGCAGCTAAACTGGACTGGGGTCAAGGTGTTGTAAACCTTGCCCATTGTGAACCATTTTTGTAGCAGCCAGCCTGAATGTACATCGAGGGAATTGAACATTGGCGAACTGTAGAAATAGAGTTGTTGCGGACTATTTGCTATTCTAATTATTTAAAATCATTGTGTTTTAATCTATATAGTCATACTTGCAGACACATCACATATCTATTATTGTTCTGTATATATAAATGGTTAATTACTACAACTTAATTGATAAGTATCAAACTGCCCTCACAACTTTGATACAAACCACACAATGAAAAGTGAGTCACTTAATGAATAATATTTTTGTAATTTTCACTATACCACTCTCATGCAAAGTAGGGACTGGTAAGTGCTGGTTCAGCATGAAGGGTATGCATCTTGGGCATCATATATCTTTTTCACATGTTTTTGGCCATATGTTTGCCATTACACTCCTCTACAAGGTGTTAAAAGCAGATAAAACCCAACTCCTATCTTGCTTGAGAGTGGTATTCATTAAATGGATAATCTCTAGTCTAATAAATAATTAATAAAGGTTATTAATACACTTCCATTAAATGGTTTGGGTCAAAGTTGTGAGAGCAGTAAGTTTGTCATTTGATAAAGATATGTGTAAGAGTTGATGATCTGGTTCAAAGGATGAGTGCTGGTTCAGCATGAAATGTGCATCTTCGGAACACATCTTTTTCTCATGTCTTTGGTCATATGTTTGCCATTGTATTCCTTCACAAGGTGTTAGAAATGGATAGAAACCAGTCCCCATCTTGCATGAGAGTGGTGTAGTGAAAATCATAAAAATAGTATTCATTATGTGGATAATCTTTAGCCTAATGAATGACTAATCAATATTATTAATATACTTCCAACAATCACTGTCATTTTATTATTATCCATACTAATGACTTGACAGTCTCAATAATATAAGACTTTGAACCCATGCCAATTTGATAACTGAACATTATATATATATATAAACAGTAATAATCTATTCCAAGTATATTTAACAAAGAAATTGATAAGTAATTTGGTTAGTATAAAAAGTGGTTTGTATGTGCAATGAAATGATTTTCATTAATAAAGATCAAAAGTCAAACAATATGAAATTTAAAAATTAGCAATATGAGTTTAATTAAATTCAAAGGCTGAAAAGCTCTCACATGTACTTTTAGAATTCTTGTATGAAAGCCAATCAGATGTAATGATGACTGCACAGGCAGATCTTAAGTCGCAATACAAGACAGAGATTTTATAAGAAAAAGGTGGTTCCACCTCTCTTTACTTAAATTTCTGTATACATCTGAGTCTCTTTTTACGCGGACTTATTTAACACGATTTTGAAGTTCACCGGAAGTCGAACTCCGATAATGCGCTATTACTTGAAATAATAAATTTTGCGCACTTACGTTATATTGAAAGTAATAGCACATTATTGGAATTCGACTTTCATCTTAGTAATTTCAATATTTTCAGTGCTTTATAATAGTAAGATTTTATGCAATAATGAAATTAAAATCATAATTTCCATGTTTTATGTATACACACATTAAATTTTACAAGTGCGTGTTAATTTTGCATTTTAAATCACATTCTGTTTTTGCTTTTTAAAAAAGAACATAATCAATTATTAATCATTTAGTGTCCGCAAGTTTATTTTTAAAAGATGAGTAATAGCAGTGAAACGAAATTTGATTTTTAAATGGAATTGAAAATTAAAGACAAAAATAAGAATTTAATTTTTAGTTGTTAGTTTTAATTAAATTTTTCCCAGCAGTGGTGAATAAATATAAATATCTTTTTATTATCGTAAGTCTAAGTTCATAAACAATTAATAAAATCATCGTCTCAAAGATTAAATACTAATTACGTTGTCACCAGAAATCTATTGATACAACATGAGTGTGAAGTTAGCGCTAGTTGTATTTCCTCAGTTTGCAAACTAACGTGTGTTTTTTGGAAAATATCGATAATAATTAAAACGTGTATAAAAAAAATGTAAATTATGCATAAAAATATATTATTTTGAATAAAATTAAATATTATAGTTAAAAAAAGTTTGTCTTGTATCAATTTTTTTAAAATTTGAACTTTTTTATTAGTCATATTTTATTTCCTTCTTTTTTTTTTGCGCGAATTTTAAAGTAATTTTACGTTGGTGCTTTGCTTTTACACGAATTTTGAAAAATCACAGATCGCACCCCCCCCTTTTTCAATGTAAGTTACGTCTACTTTTGCGTGATTTCGTTTGCTGAGGAACCTATCTATCGCGTAAAACGAGACCCAGGTGTATATAAGCCAGTCTGAAATATTTTGATTTAAGAGCATGAAGCATGTGAGAGGTTTTCAGCCTTTCAATTTTAATTACAAATTGCTTGCGCTTAATAATATCAACATGAGTTTATTAACTCAAAAGAAAATAAATAAATGTGAAGTTAAATACAATTACAAATCTTCTTGGTAAATTAATAACAAAATTTTTATGTAGATTCTGCACACTCATAAGCATATCTTCTTACAGTGGGCTTAAACTACTTCATGTGCATGCTTTGTGTACATTATTAGTGAGTGTCCTTCCTCTTTTATTTCTTTTGCTCATACACACAATTTGGATAGACTTCTGCAGTTTGTATATCACTAATCTGCATAAATCTACACACATTAATAAAAATTAAAATGCATGCTTTGCATATGTTAATTTTCTGGAGAAGTGTTTCCCAAACTATGTTCTGTGAAACACTGGTGTCCTTAAAAAGTCAATAAGTTATCCATGACAAAATATGAAATTCTAATAAATTAATAGCCTTGTATGATCTTAAATACTGTACTAAATTGTGATTTAAATGTATGAATTATATTGTTTTGAAAAATAGTTCACTAGTGTCAAGTTATAAATTCTCAAATAAATTATCAATCTTAAAGCTGACATAAAACTTTATATGGACATCTGTATATGGAATATCTTATTTATCAAAAATTGCAATCTTACTTTACAAATACTGTGCACCACCATCATTTGATATGTATAACAGTATTATTTTGTTTAACTGTGCAAATTTATTATTATTATTATTTTATTATTCTTTCATTTTATTATATAAGGTGGGAGCCAAAAATAACTGGAATTGTTCTTTGGTAGGTATGCCTAGTATTGTATATGCTTTTGCTGTTACATACCTCTTGCAGGGACCATTTTGCATCAATCTGTCAGATTATGTTACTGTGTGAAATTGTGGTGTTGTGTAACGCACTTTTTTTGTAAAATCCTTTTGGCATATTTGTCAGATTTTTTTGTAGAGACTTCAAAGTTGAAATAATGTGAAATTCTGATTTCTTTGGAAAAAAATGTTAGGGAAAACAGTTGTAATGCTTGAAACAGATTACAATAAAGCTGTTCTGGGGAAAACATGTTTATTAATGATTTCATCAAATTGTCAAATTCACCATATCCCAAAAAAGCATGGCTAGTGAAGTCTAATGTCACAATGTTTTTTTTTTTTTAAATTGAAGCAAACAGCATTTTTCTCTCAAAATTAGTTAATGGTCAGACATGATGTGGTAAAATTTAACCATCCCATTTTGTGACAAAGTGAAGAGTATAACTTCACCACAACAATTCCTCTGCAAGCAGTCTTGAGGGTGAAATAATTTTTAATTAAATTCAACAGGACTCGGCGTATCTATCAGCCATATTTGCTCAATCTCTAACTACGAGCTTCTTTTTATTCTCTTTTAAATGAAAAAACGCTTTATTTTTTTGCTGACTTAGAAAGGGTGAAAAAAAAAAAAATGGCACAGTCATTAAAAGGCTTCACCTCATGTTTCCAGATTAGTTTGAAAAGTAAAAAATACTTTTAGACTGGTGTATTGTTTTAAATGGACAGTACTTTGAAAGAGATTAAATTTATAGCTCATATAGATAAATAAACAATTTTTTATTATAAAATTCCAGTTATTTTTTGAGTGTCCCCTCATAAGTGATTGGAACTTATACTTTTACAAATTTTGGGTCTGGACATATTTTTATAAAAATGAAGATTATAATGTACCTGCTTTAAAATAATTATAAATTATTTATTATAATATTCAGTACTTATTTTAGCATTAAAGCATGCAACTATTTACATGTTTTTTTAATATTAAAATCTTTTATTTATTTCCCCACAAATACTTTTTATTATTAAACATTTTGTCATATAATTTTTTTAAAACAATTTAGTTTATTAAAATTGCTTTTAAATTATTGATACTTTTTAATAATTTTCTTTAGCAAACCCCCCCCCCCCCCTATTTTCGTTTCTATTATAGTTCTGTTTAAAGTTATCCAAAAATTATCCATGGATTTTTGTTAAAGATGGAAAATTTAAGACTAGAAAGGGCAAATACCTGTTTTGATATATCTGTGGATTGACAGCAAACTACAATTTCATCCAAATGTTATATCATTAAGCAGTTTTATGTAAGAGTGCACCAAAAAAGAAAATATGAATTATTTAAATTGGAGGTTTACATATATTGAAAAAAACAGATAACCCTGGTGCATTCTGTGTTTTATGTAATAAAATTCTAATTAACAGTTCAATGTCTCAGCTAAACTTCCTAGGCACTTTGAAACAAAATACGCTGATTATAAAGAAAAAGATATTCCTTTTTTAAAGAAACAGTGCGAGTCCCAGGGAAAATGTAAACTTCAAATAAAAACAATTGCTAAAAGTGAAAATGCAACAGAAGCATGTTTTTACTTGAATGATTACATTACATGTAATGGTGAAACTCACACAATTGAAGACACTTATTAAACCTTGTATGAAAGATATTGTATCCTGCATGTTAAAGGAAGACTGCTAAAAAACTTGGATTTAATACAATTATCCAATAATACTGTTTCATGCAGCAATATTAAAAATATTTCAACAGATGTAGAGACACAACTAAGTAATCTACTCAAACTTTGCCATGAATATGTAATACTGATGGATAAGTCAACCGATATCGCTGGTCTTGCTGTTTTACTGGTGTTTGTGCAATATGTATTTGATAACAATTTTGAGGAAGATTTGTTTATATCTGAAAATCTTCAAGAAAGAGCTACTGGAGAAGATATCTGTATTAATAATTGCATTACAAATTATGAAATTGATACCAATATTTATACAGATAGTCCATAAGCAATGGAAAGAAAGAAGAAGAGTGTTGTTACATGTATTCTGGAAGTAGCTCCAAATGCCACAAAAAGTCACTGCATTTTACATAGACAAGCAAGCACTGGTAACAAAAAAATTTTGACATATTTAAAAACAATTTTGGATGAAGCCAAAAAAATGATCAATTATATAAAATCTCGTCAATTTTTATTCTAGATTACTTAGAATCTTTTGTGATGAAATGGGTAGCAAACATACTGCACTTTTATTACATACTGAAGTAAGGTGGTTATCCAGAGGAACTTTGCATTGAGTTATTACTTTTTTCATCAAATAATGTGTACAGAATTTTGTTGAAGTTTTAATAAATCCTTCATGGTTGATGAGTATTGCAAGATAGGCTTACTAAGTGCAATGAAATTAATTTATCATTACAAGGAAAGAATATTACAATTTTTAATGTAAAAGATAAAATTGTATATTTTAGTAGAAAGTTACAGTTCTGAATTTCTGAAGTTGAACAAAATAAATTTGACTTGGATGAATTTTTAATTGAAATAAGTTTAAAAATAAATGATAAAATTTCCAACATAATTTGAGAATTCTTGTGTGATTTATAGTCAATCTTCAGAACCTCTTAGGACAATTCTTGGGTTCGCATTCTATTTAAAGGTACAGCTAAACCAATAGGCTTTGTTGCAAGTGATTATGAAAAACTAATTGATTTAATTACTGATTTGGACATATAATAAAAAGAGCTGCCATTAAATAATTTTTGTATAAGTTTAACAAGTAAGTATTCCAATCTGTGAAAACTAGCAATTCATGTTTTACTTCTTTTTACAACATGTGTGAGGCAGGTTATTCATTTATGCTGCAATAAAATAAAAATAAAAAAACTGACTCAATGCTGCACCAAATGTAAAAATTCAGTTTTCTAATAGTGTGCTTGATATTAATGGAATTTGTAATTCAAAGATCCAAAAACATCCAAATCATAAAAAACGTTGTTGACTATTCATTGTTATTGTTTATTTTTTCAAAGTTCTGTTTTGTATAATTAAAATTTTGGAATAAAAGCTTTTTTTTTTTTTTAACTCCTTATTAAAATTGAAAAATCCAAACATATCTTTCTATTACAAAAACCAAAGTGTTCCATTAAAATTTTAGGTTTTGTAAAGTGTTGGGAAGTGCAGGTTTAGATTGTTTACAGCTTAAGGAATGTTATTCTCTTTGTGTCTGACTACAATTACAACAAATATATGAACTTTATTTATACAACATAAAATGTAAATATATACATGCCATACAGTGCTAGATTTAATTACACAATACAATTATCCACACTAATGGCATGACAACATTTTGAACCCATGTCAACTTATTTGATAACTAAATACCACATATATAAATTACAAGCACCTTTAACAAAGAAATTGATTTAAATAATTTGGCAAGTATAAAAAGTTGTTTTTAAGTGTGTATATGCAATAAAATATTTTAAATGGATGAAGACCAAAAATCAAAAGTTTTAATATACAACAGGATTTGGCAAACTGCAGTTCATGAGCTAAATGCGACTCATTGATTCCTATCTGGCAGCTCTTATTTTTCATGATAAACATACATATTTTTTATTTCCTCTTATAATTTAAAAATAAATATTTTGATGATTCTAGGAGAGGAAAGATGTTGTTTCTTGAATTCAGCCTTTTTATAGAATAATAATTCATGCAATTTTTATATGCCAACTACCAGTCAAGATAATATTGAAATTGATGAATAAATGAAAAGATAGAAGGAATTATATAACATGAGGGTAAAAGTGTATATATATCGCTATTAGGTGATTGGAATGCTTTTCTGGAAAAATGTAAGGAAGGAAAAAGTATTGGGTATTACAGTCTTGGCAAAAGGAATGAAAGAAGTAACCAACTTATGAATTTTGTAAGGAGAATAGATTGGTGGTTATAAACAGTTTAAAATCATCCAAGAACATTGTATACATGAAAAGATCCAGGTGATAAAGATATCAAATAGATTACATATTGATTAAAGATAAATATAAGAATGCTATTAAGGATACACATGCTTTGTCTGGTGTTGATATAAATGCTGATCATGATTTGGTTATGACTAAATTAAAGTTGAGTTTAAAAATAATAAAAAGAGCAAAAAATATATATTGGATATAATTTAAATAAATTGAGAGAAAGGAAAATTTGATTTAATATGTGAAAATATAATAAGAAATGATAAAGATGAGGAATATATGAATAGTTCTGATAAGCGTTGGTGTAAGATTAAAGAAGGAATATGAAAAACAACAGAAAATGAAATAGGTACTATTCGGTTAAAGAAAGCTTAACAATCTTGGATAAGCAAAGGCATATTGGAATAGATAGGAGTATGGAAATGACAGAATGTTAATACTGAAAAAGAGCAAAGAGTATATAAAAAAATTTATAATGAACAAAGAAGATAAACAGATTTAGCAAAAGAAAATGATTAGAATAAGAATGTAGAGAGATAGAAGTGTTTCAACTGGTAAAAAGATATGATCTGTTATTTGATAGAATTAAAAACGTCACTTGGGAGGGGGGGAGGATTAACAAATAAAATAGCTGATAAGAATAGAAAGAGATTAACTAATAACAATAATTTATTGAAAGGATGGAAAAAATATTTTCAATATATATTTAGAAAAGAAAATAATTATGAACTTGAAAATGAAGAAGGTATTAAAGTAGATGACAAAGACATGGATGCATGCATTGATAGATGAAGAAATAAAGTCAATTGAACAAATAAAAAATGGTAAAGCTATCAGATTTAACATGATACCACAGAATTTTTGAAAGAAACAGGAAAAATTCCTAGGAAGAAAATAACCGACCTTTGCAATTTGATATATAATAGTGGAGTTTGTCCTGACGATTTTATATAATGATTCCAATTGCTAAAAAAAAAAGAAAACTGGTAAATGTGAAGAGTACAGGACAATAAGTTTGTTATCTCATTCTTTAAAATTTTATTGAGGATTTTAACTGAAAGAATTTATGGGAATGTAGAATATTATATTGTTGTAAAAAGATACATCGAAAAAAATAAAGGAATTGGTATAAGTTTTGTGGATTTGGAAAAAGCATTTGATAAAGTACTCTGGAATAAACTTATGACAATCTTAAAAAGTAAAGGAGTATTTTGGAAAGAGAGAAGATTGAATAGAAATATGTATACTTGACAAAGAATAGGAATTAGACTGGAGAAAGATACTGATGAAGGTGAAAATAGAAAGAGGAATTAGACAAGGATGCAATATGTCATCTGTGCTTTTTAATATTTATTTAGAAGGTATAAATATTTAGATTGTCAATGAGCAAATGTTGGAAGTAGAATAGTAAAATGTATAAGATTTGCAGATGATATAGCCTTTATAATTGAAGATGAAAAGAATCTTTCAGAATATGTGGAATAAATTGAAAGAAAAATGTATGGAATATGAAATGAAGATTAATGATGAGAAGGCCAAATGTTTATGAATAGAGAGGAATACAAAAAGACTACAAGTCGAAATCCATGATAATTATAGTTTAACAAGTAAATGGATTAAGATATATGGGTAGTTAGTTGAGTAAGGGTAGAAGTGAAGATGAAATTAAAAGAATAGTAATGGCAAAAGAGGCATTTACTAAGGGAAAGAAAATATGTTGTGAATCTTTGAAGAGAGAATTAAGAAAAAGATTAATTAAATGCTATGTATGGGAAGTACTATTATATAATTGTGAAACATGAACAAAGAGAAAAAAAATTAAGATCAGATTGAAAATTTCCGTGGAGAAGGATGGAAAAAATTAGTTTAATAAATAAAATGACAAATGAAATTTTGAAAATAAATATAAAAAAAGATTGATTGAGGAAATTTAGAGGTAGAAAGAGAAACTGGATTTGACATAAATTAAGAAGAAAGAATAGTTTAATGAAAGATGTTTTGAAGAGAACAGTGAGTAAAAGCAAGAAAAAAGGATGGAAAAGATTGACCTTGCTGGATGATATAAGATGAAAAGAGATACATGGATTTTAAGATCTATGCAAGCCTGAGAATGGAGTGGAGAAATGAATGAATTTAAGATTTAATGAATGTTTAAATGAGAAATTTGTGAATAAATCAAACTATCAAAATAATTTTTATTTTTAAAAGAATTATTTTCATTAGGATGTATACATTCTATTACCAAAATAAATGTTCAAATATATCCACAGTCATTCAATAAATGCTTTTCATTAATTTATTTTTCATCTGTTTCCTTGCAATTCTGTTAAGAAGGGGGGGGGGACTATTTAAACAAAATGGTTCTTCATGTTAAAAGATTTGCCGAACCTTGGTGTGTTATGATATGACTATTCCTTTATCGAAATCAGGAATCTCTCAGTCAATATGCCAAGAAAAACCTGTTAGCCACTCTACCCTTCCATTTCCACTCCCCATCCTAAGTTTTTCTATATTCTCTCTATCCTGCTCTATCTCATCTCTGCAATATCTTTGTCTACTCCATGGCCTTTGTATCTATAACTCCCTCATCTTTTTCTAATCCCAGTACAAAGACCAAGAGCCCCCTTCCTATATAATCACTTGGGTCTATATTTATTCTAATATTTTCAATACCTTCCTTACACAATCTGCAGACTAAATCCCCCACATTTCTCCATTTATGTGTATATTCCCTTGTTGCCAATGATTCTGGTTGAGCCTTAATAAATTACTTTCCTTGCTATTATCATAAATCAACTCACATCCAATATTCTGTTAATTTTTATATATATATTTAAGCTCTTTTTATTCTCTATACAAATTCTCCTTCTCCCTATTTTTTGTTAATGCATCTATTCTTCTATCTCAGTTTTGCCACTATAACACTCAACAATTCTCCTAATATAATCACTCGGCCCTTTCTACAAGTATACTGACATAAAGTCTTGGTCCAAATCTTCTGCATACAATACTATCTTTCTCATCCTTATTGTTGTTTGCCCTTTACTCATAACCCAATTAAATACTATTCTTCTAATATTTTCATTTTGCTTTTTGAATCTCTCATATAAAAACTTGACCAACTCATTTCTCCTTGAAATTCCTCTTTTGCCATTCACACATTGCCTCTAATGCACATCTTTCTATTTCTCTTTTTACTTTTTCTAAGTAACTGCTTTACTAATATGTAATGTATCATTACCATATGTTAACCCCACTACTGCACTCCCATACAATTCTTGTTACATCGTATTTATTGTATGAGAATTCTTTTAATTTCTTTATCAGTCCTTTCTTTTTTTTCTTCATTTATTATTTTTTTCTCCCATTCATATAAGCAATTCGTCTGGTTACTTAAGACGATTCCCAAATAATTGTACCTATTCACTACATTAAACTTTATTTCACTCAAGAAAAATTCTTTCTCTTCTCTTTCCCCAGCATTTACCATCATTATTTGATTTTTTTCACTAAATTTGATTACCATCTCTTTACCAACCCATGCACAAATCTTCAGCACAGCTTCCACATCTTCCCTATTTTCTGTGCATAAAAAATATCAGCAAATAAAAGACCTGATAATGTATACACTCCATTGCCATCTACTAATGGTATCTCTACCCCTCTTCCTAATCTTTCTATTGTTCTCTCCATAAGCATTCTTGCTTTAGTCCCACCCAATTCCTAATTGATACGTGTAATAATTATTTTCATACAATCTTTTAATAAAATCCACTAAAGCTCAATTCATTCCCAAATTTATTAAACTTACCCATAATCTATTTTTATTCACTCTATCATATGCCTTCTCTATATTTATAAAGACCATATATAACTGCCTACCTCTATTCCTACTCATATCTATAAGTTGTGTGACTACAAATAAACTATTTTCTGCACACCTATCTGATCAAAAACCTCATTGCATTTCTTCCATTATATTATTTTTTCCCATCCATTTTGCCACTTTTCCAGCCACCATATATGTAAAAACTTTATACATCACTGATGTTAGCACTACCAATCTATAATTATTTATCTTTCTATGATCCTTCTTATAAGCTCTTTCCTTCAAATAATAATCTCACTCTTGTATTATTCTAGCTATCTGGAAATT
This sequence comes from Epiperipatus broadwayi, assembly GCA_028023455.1. Lineage (NCBI taxonomy): Eukaryota > Metazoa > Onychophora > Udeonychophora > Euonychophora > Peripatidae > Epiperipatus > Epiperipatus broadwayi. The sequence continues at coordinate 14,665,445 of JAQFVV010012400.1, forward strand.
CTGTTTTCTGTGCCATCTTATTAAAATATGATAATAAATTTAATTTTGCTCTATTTCCCAAATTCATCACCATCTCTGCTGCCCATCCGTCTAACCCTCTTGCCTTTCCACCTTTCAACTTCCTCCCTGCCACATTTAATTCATTTTCTGTAAAACTAACATTTCCATTATTTGGTCCTTCACATCTAACATATTTTCTACATCCATTACATACTTATTTAAGATTGTCTCTAATTCCTCTTTAGAACTATACTCTTTCTCCTCATCATTCATTAATACTATTTCTATCTCCCCTACATTCCTTCTTTTAATGTATTTCCAACATTTTTTTACTTTCATTTCTTTCACTTTTATTAAAATCTTTCAGTAATTTACTATTTAATTTCATTCTCTCTATATAATTATCTATTTTAGCCAACTTCTTTTTATTTAAATAGTTTTCCTATTTAATATTAACAACTTTTTCACTTTCTTTGCTCTTAATAGCACATTTATATTCCCCACATGCTTTTTTTCTCTCTTATACACTTTTACTAATTCTCATTTTTCTATTACTTAGGTTTTTCTGAATACTCTCACCTAAAACTCTTTGCCAATTTTTTTATTTCACCATGCCAATCCTTATATTCTTTCCCAACAAAATCTTGCATAATTTCTTCTACTTATTTTATATTCTTCTAACTTATTCTTATCATTCACTCTCCATCCATATTTTTCACTCTCCTTTCCATTTTTATTATTTTCCATCACATTACTAACCATTTCTATTATAAAAAAAAATTATGATCACTATTACATACTCTCTCTTCATTATCAAAAACTTTAATTTTCTGTACTTTATTCATTCCCTCTTTCTCTACTAATACATAATCTATTGTGTGAAATATATTATTTCTAGACCATGTGTATTGTCCCTCATAAATATTTGATAAATTTCCAATGCTCAAATTCACTCTCTGACAAAAAATTTTCAAAAGCTGTCCATTCTTGTTATCCAAGTCATCAATTTCTTCAATATGCCCATTCATATCCCCTATAACCATTATTTTCTTCCCCCTTTTTAAAAAAACTATATATCCTTAAATAAGCATTCATATATGCTGTTGTTACACTTCATTATAGTTTGACTATCTCCAGTGACCATATACACTATAGCGATCATCCATTCTTTTCATAACTTTATCTCAAACCATAAATGTTTTGGACACTTTACAATGTTTAATTATTTTTTTGACATAACTCCTATACCACTACCCCTTTTTCTTTTCTTTTCTATTTATATCATGCCATACCAAATTTTCCAGTGTATGTTCTTATTCTCTTAAATGAGTTTCTGTTTCTGCTAATACCTCAAACCTTTCATTTTAAACTGCTTTGTTTAATTTCAACCATTTTTCTAGTCTCATGTCATCTTGCATATTCCAATTTTCAATTTTTACAATTTCTTCCTTCCTTTCTGGCCTTTTATAAATTGCTTTGACTCTTTCATGTCTATTATATTTGTAATTAGTTTGTTTATCATTAGTTTTATAGATCCATTCTCTCTCCTTATCTGTATTTATATCTATATAAGCTACCCTTTGTTTATCCCATCCGTTCTTGACCTTCTTTTAGCCAGTACCGTAATTTAAACCCTTAACTCTCTTTATAAGTTTCCCAAACTATAATGTTTTTCATAAATCAATCCCCCTAATGCTTTCACTTCCTTATTTTTCTAAATATAATCCATCTTTATAACTCCTTCTTACTGATAAAAAAAATCCCACATATCCACAGACATAACTATTTCTATTGCATAGTTTTCCCAATCTCTCATTTATAGAACATACCCTATCTAACATATATCTATTGTCGAATCTTGGTAATCCAACTACTCCTACTCTTCCTTTAACCTTATTCAAACTAACAATTCTTTGTACACATTATTCTCTCTGATGCCTCTGACAAATTATGTCCCCACCATAATACAACATCTCTACTCCCTTGTTTATTTATCTTATTTGTAAGATTTTTAATTCTAGCTCCAGGCAAACATATTTTTACATATCTATTTTCCCTTGCAATTACATCTCCATATCTTCTAATTAGCGAGTCCTTATCAAGACTGTCTCATAGTTTGCTGTCCTTATTTCGACTGTAATATTTTCTCCAATCTTCTGAACTTCCTTATCTAGTTCTTCCCTATCATTTTTATTCATTAATTCCTTGATCTGCTCATACTTCACATCTAATACTTTTAATTTTATTTCTACATCCTTTACCTCTTCCTCTATCTTCCTCATCATTTGGCTAACTACTTCCATTGCACTACTTATTTTGTCATCTATATCTCTTGTCCCTCTACTAAATATATACTCCATTTATCACTCTTATATACATTTCCCTCAATTTCTCCTGACTTTCTTTTTAAACTATCTATGCTTAAAAACCATTTTTTACTTCTTTTATTACATTTATATATAATCTACATAACCATACATCTTTTATATCCTTCCTAGTCTTATTTAAGCACCTCATATTGAAAACATTATCACATACTATACACACTACCAAAGCACACATAGCTTCCTTCTGGCCATCATATATACATTGTGACATACAAATGCAGTCCATATTTCCTTATTTTTCCAATTCCTCTGCTCTATATTTAAATTTATGATTTTTCTACCACTCTTCAAAACTCTTTATACAAAATTTTTTTCTTTTTATAATGAAGAATGAGAAACATGTGCTCCCATACACTCACATCTCAACTATATCCCTCTTTTTCAAATAAATCACTCTTTCATTTAAATTTTTTTTAATTAACAAACCTCCTAAAATCCAATTAATCTTATGTACACCTTAATTTTAAGGCATTACAATAAATACAAAAAACATGTATTTTTTAAAATATCAGTATCTCAAAATTGATCTCCAAACTTTAGCAATATTTTCCTCAATCTTTCCAAAATCCCATTAAATCGATATCTCTGCACTCCAACCTTCTTTTCTCATCCACTTACAGATATTCCCTAGAAACAATAATTTTTATCTAGAATCAGCACACCGATCGCCTTTAGAGAGTAGGGATTTGGTTAGTCACTACCATCTGGTGTCCACTTACTTTTACTGATCTTAATAGATATTAAATGTAAACTGAGAGTTATGTGATGCTTTTGTTTAATATTCTCTCTACTGGTTTTGATAACAGTTAGTATACATGGGTGAATCAAAAGGAAGAATTATTTTAACAATGATCAAAACATAGGAGAGAGATTATAATATGCATAAGCATAGAAAAAACAAATAATTTATAGAACAAACCCAAGTTTAAAAAAACCCCACGAAAAACAAAATGAGAGAAATTATGCATTAAAATTAATGACTTATTTTGGAAAGGAAAAATAAATAAATAAATAATTTATTTAAATAATTTTAATTTCCAATTAAACAGTTTAACGCACACCAAATTTAGTTTGCCTAGAATAGTATCCTAAAATGAAGAGAGCATATGATTTATGATTAGTAGATAAATAGATATTGAAAATATATAGGCATATATTTGCTAGATTGATTATATATATATTAAGCATCAACCTACATATTAAAATCGTCATTTATTTATAAAATATAAAACCATCTATGAATAATAATAAAAAAGCTCTACATTTCCATAGCAATAATAAAATCCATACTCTGATTTATTTCAATGTAAATTATTTTTGCAAGTTAATCTTATTAAAATAAATACGATGACAAGATATTTTTAATATATATCCAGTGTTAAACTGCTGAAGTATTTCAGTCAAGAATAGATGAATATAATAAATATTTAAATACACTTTAACACTATTTTTTTTTTACATAATTAATACGTATTTATTTTAGAAATTTAATTTTTCTTATGGAATGTTAATTGTTTTCTTTAAAAAAACATTTTAAAATATTTGTCTAAAAATGACAAGATTTTATTTAATTATTTTCCATTGTCTTATACAAATTATAAACAAAAAACTGAATAACAAATCATACAAATACTTAATAATCTTTAAATCAAACATACTAGGAGATCAATTTATATGTAAACAAAAGGAATAAATTACGACACCCCGCCCCCGACTATGAATTAAAATCACTATAAATGTATTCTAAACAAAGGATTTTGTAAACAAAACGTGTATTTCTGATAATCTAATAATAAACAATTGTAAATAGTCAAGCGTTGTTAGCTGAGAGGTCATCGCAGCCGCCTTGCAAGCAAGTAGTTGGTTGCAGACGGTTGTGGGCTCGCGCCCCGGCCGATGCTATGACATATGAAAAAAACCCCAATTGTAAATAAATGGAATTGTAACACAGACATTTCAAGCTTCCAGTAATCATCAGTTGGGCCAGATCATCTCCTACACACATACATAATCAGTGCTCAGTTAATATTGATAGCAAATCTGCAAACTTTAATGGACAGATTCCAATCTTCTCCACACTCAACTCTTCCGCCATCCATACCATTGAAAATTTGATGATGAAATGCTCAAACCCTTGTTGATACCAATATATGTGTGGCCATGTATATCCGTTATATTAGATGGAGTGGATAGCTGAAAGAAGCTTGAAAATTTCTGTCTTCAAATCCCATTTGATTACATCTTAAAGTTCAGTATACTAGTATTGATTTATTACAGATTCAGCCCATCCCTCTGTGTATTTAAATGGATTTATTAATTAAGGTCATATATATGAGGGGTCAGAGTGACTTAGGTCAACATGGGTATGACAACAATATTTTTTTTCCTCATGTGTCATAGCATTAGCCGGAAGCGAACTCGCTAACCGGGACAACTGCTTGTAAAGCAGCTGTCGCTAACCTCCTGACCACCAATGCTTGACTATGACAACAATATTGACATCAACAATACTAATATCATCAGATTTTCAATGGTATGGATTGCTGACAAGTTGGATGGAGAAGATTGAAGTCTGTCCATTAAAGTTTGAATATTTGCTATCTTAATATAAAATGAGTACTGATTATTTATGTGTGAGAGAGGTAATGATCTGGATCAACTGATGAGTGCTGGTTCAGCATGGAATAGGTATATTGGATATCATTTATCTTTTTCACAGTGTGATCATGTGTATTGGTTATATAATATAGAGTGGATAGCTGAAGAAAGTTTGAAAAGTCTGTGTTCAAATCCCATTTAATGATAATCCAATAATGACAGTAATTTTTCTAAATAAGATACCAGTTTAAAAATTTGTCATGAACGGCTTAAATTAGTATGAATCCCCCCTAGGAATTAGAAAATCTTAGAATGAAGTTCTCTATACTAAATTTTTCTCTATATCAGCCATATCAGAGGATGGAAAATATGGTTTTATAAGTATAATTATTCAAGAAATATTGACCTATCACCAGGTATGTAACCAGTAATTTCTTCATTAGACTAGATCATATTTATTGAAAGGCTATCAAATCTTCCTAGTTCTAACTAGTTTTTGGCTACAATCAATCATCAGAAGAAACTGATGCATCACTTTCTAATGATTCCAATAATTAAAAATGAATTGGAAGATGATCTTGTTTATAGATAAAAACAACTGTACAGTTTGTTGCTTGAAAGGTCCTTTGATGAGGCACAAAAAGTGATAAAGTTGAGCTGCAATTCACAGATCTTTAATTGTTAAGTCTGTCTACTTATCACATGTAGGGTATTTTATTATTGACTGAAATTTATCTAATATGATACACTTGAAAAAATGACTAATTACTGATATATCTCCAGAATAACTAGAATCACTTAGGTTTCCTATTACTCTGTCAGATATAAACAGAAATCTATTAATAAAGTGATTCATTATGATGGTACACAATCCCCTCAAAAACTACCATCTATGTCAAAAGAAAATGCATCAAAAATTTTCAGAATATTTATATATATCATCACCATTTTCAACCATTATTGGTCCACTGCAGAATGAAAGTCTTTCCCTGTTTAAATTTATTGGTATGTTATGGAGGCTAGGGATCGGATAAATTGGTACTAATTATCTCATCCATCCATCACATACAGTCTCCTTCTATGTCTTTTAAATCTCTTGGGATCTACTGTTCATCTATTAAAATCTTTTCTAACAATATAGCCCAGCTCCATTTCAGTTTCTATCAAAGTGTCAGTGATATCCATTTTCTCACCTTTATATTTTGTTTTCAGCATCTTCTTGTAACTCCTAACATATACATGGTTTGTAGAGGGATCTGCAGTTCTTGAATTTCTCTTATGTTAAGTATTCAAGTCTCAGATCCATGAGTAAGAAATGGTAACATTCATTTAACATATAGGCATATTTTCTTTTAAGCTATTTCTATCAAAAGACTCATCTAATTTTAATTCTATGATTATTTCCATCTATTATGTTTCTATCTGTATTAATAATCTGATCAAGAAATATGTAGTTGTTAACTTCTTATCAATTTTTTTTTCTCTGAGTCTTTTAGTATTTATCTTTATTGCTATTTTTTATTTTCATGTAGTAACTCAAACATTTCTTGAAACTTCAGTATTAATGCAAAAACAAACACACCAGTTGTAAAATCTAGTCAACATAACACTTTTATTTCCTTACCTTCCCATTTAAATATTTCTTTCAAAACTGCTGTTAAAAGTTTTGGAGATATTGAGTCACCCTGTCATAAACCCTTCTGAATGTTCATCTTCCTAGTATCAGTATGTAATCTAATTGTTGTTGCTGCATTTTTATAAATACTTCAGAATATGACAATATCAGGGGTCTATATTGACAATCCAATGTTTTAATCACCATAAGAAATGCTTATAGAATCAAATGCCTTGTTATAATCTATGAATCCAAAGCATAATGATAATTTATATTGAATCTTTTTATTGCGTTAAAACTACTTTTATTATCCAGCTTGTTCCTTTGGTTGATTAGAATCCAAATTTCAATGTAGTTGAGTTACCTTGGTAGATATTGTAAAGAAATGATATAAGACTGATAGATTAATAATTTCTAAATGTGTTCTTAATCATTTTTCTTAAATATTAACATTATTACTGCATTCTTCCACTCATCTTTATCATTTAGACATTTGGTAGAAAGTTTTGTCAACAAATTTTCTACTACTTTACTGCCTTTTTAAAAATATCAATAATAATTCCATCAGTTCCAGGAGTTCCTTTTTCATAGATTTAATTATATGTCTCATGTCTTTATTTAAAATATTTGGCAATCCAAAAGATGATAATAACAGTAGAGATTATTTTGTTTGCTTGTTCTTTATTATTTTATAGTTTTACCACACATTTCACAATGTCACCTCTTTTTTAATAGTAGTTCCATCTTTTCTTATTACAGAATAAATTTCCTATAAATTAAAATGCTGTTTTTCTCTTTTGAAATTTTTATTCTCTTCTATAACTTTCTGCTATGTCTAGTTGATCTAAGAAGGCATTTCCCAAAATACAAATCACCACTACACAGTTAAATATTAGATAATTTAATGAACGATCCTTAAAAACGTTTTAACTATTTACATACACGTAATTATTTTACATAAGGCCTGAAGGCATACATAAATAATAATGTGGATCAATATGACCCGTAAGAGTCCTAGCTGACTGTTCCCATGTTTGGAGGCCAGCTCTCCGCACTTAAAGTCATTGTGCCATGGGAGATGATCTGCTGCAGTATATATATATATATCAGTTCACCAAGGTGAGGGCTGAAGGCATACATAAATAATAATGTAGATCAATATGACCTGTTCCCATGTTTGGAGGCCAGCTCCCTGCATTTGAAGTCATTGTACAATGTTGAGATGATCTGTTCCAATATATATATATATATCAATTCACACAGGTGAAGCTCCAAGAATCAAGTATAGTCTTCTTGATCCAATTCATACTGAGGCATTTATTGTTTAGTCCCTGAAGTTGATTGACTCATACTCCTGTCTATCCACTCAGGTGATCCTTCATTTCACTGCTCCATACAAGAATTTAAATTATTATTTCTCTGACTTAATTAATGAGTTATTTTTTAGTTTATCGTTTATCTTATAAAGGAAATCTAAACTCGAATTCTTTTGTTTTATTTCATTAATGATGTATTCTGCTCTCATTAATAATTTCAAAAATAACTTTATTAGTGTAAAATAATTGATTATTTAAAAATATGGGAATACATTGTCTTTCTTGGCAAGAAGTTCTAGAGGTAGATAAATGAGCAGAACATCCTGATTGAGAATCTGTGATGGATCTAAAGTTTAATCCCCTGGACAATCTCTAATGGAAATGCTAGTATCAAATTTCATGTGTGATTGTGTATGTTTTAGGTGATTTTTGGTATTTGAAAGAGACTCCATGTCTCATTATAGAGGTAATCTTTTTCTAATCTTAAAATTATAAATCTTTTACTTACTATTTTAAAAGAATCAGTCTTTTAAAATTCTTTAATTTATTAAACTTATTAGATTTTCTCATTGAGTTTATACTTATATATTTATGTGCATTTAAGCATGCATGTACACATCACTTTCCTTATCAATTCACAATTATATTTTCTTATATCATTATTAATTCATTTTCATACCATTTTGCAAAACTCTAGAAATTTAATTATTTTTAATGGATCATTTTAATATATTTTTATATTCCTTCCATTCATTATATATTGTCTTGTTTCAATTGAAAATTTACTAGTAAATTGTTGCATTTTTTGCATCAGCTATCTTTTGTTAAATTCTTAATAGTATATCAGTTAGACTCTTATTGATTTCATTCAAGTATGAATAATTTTCAAAATTTGTAAAAAATATTGTAAAATAATTTGAAAGTTTTAATTTAAATTTACTGGAGTGTTTCTGAAGGTTAAGGATATCAATTGTTAATATTGTTATAATTTTCAACTCTCTAAATTTTGCATCAACACATATTTTATATCTCACTAATTGATGATGACTTCCCGTGTTAAATCTATAAAGAACATTAGATTCTTTATTTTCTATTAGTCAAAATATAATCCAATTATGCTGTATCTTCACTTGGATGCTCCCATGTCAGCTTAGTATAATATAGTTTTCTAATATTTGTGATTTGTAATAAAGTATATGTCCACTTTATAATTCAGTTGTCTCTTTACATTTTTTTCTAATTTCACAAGTCCAATAAAGCCCCCAAATAGTTTTTTTTCTAATTTATGAAATTTTCCTTCACTTGAAAGTGATTCACGGTTTTAAGTTATTTAAGTAAAATATCATTATCAAATGGGAACCTGGATCCAGAGTTACGGTATTCTTCGTATTTACCGTCTTCCACCATCAACCAGTGCCACAATTGTAATTTCACATCCTATATATAATTCCCTCACAGAGACATTCATTCTGCCTTAAAAAAAATATTGATATTTCAGTCAAACTTGATTCAGAGGTAAAAAAAAAATACGAGTAATCACTGCAGTGACAAAAACTTATGGAATGGCCATTAGGAATTTGTACTGTTCAATTACTTTAAGGTCTCAAAGAGAAATCAAAGGATCTTTCAGTTACAGCAAACGCCTTTCTGTAGCTATATATATAAATTTAGTATTATTCATCCAGTTCTTTGGTCTATTTTTTATAATATTGTTTATTTCCGATCTATCAAAGATTCAGAATTTAAAACTTTTAAACAAAAAAACCAACTAGCTTTATTGATAACTAAAAAGGAAAACAATTTACTAAACATACTTTGACTGATTTGCATATTGTGAAAAAATTATCTAATCGTCAACTTTCCTCAAAAGAAATTTCCCTATTGGAGAAAAGTTTTAATTATGTGCTGGCTCCTAAACATATTCTAGTTGAAAATATTATTTGCAATATAGTTGTTTTTTTTTTTTTTTTTAAAAAAAAGAATTACCCACTACTGATCTTATTAGATTTGTGACATCTTAAAAAATATGAAACCACTAACAAGTAATTTACCTAAAAAGAATTTGTTGCACTTGGTAATTTTTTTTTTTTAAAGAAGATTCTATTTTTTATTTTTAAGACTCCATCCAGAGTAGACACTTCCCAATTATTAGACTATCTATTTTTCTGACTCACACCATCTGGAGTGTTCGATGCAAGACAGTTTTCACCTCTCCACCTCCTAATCCAGACCTCACATTTATCAACCTCATCAACAAAATTAGAAATAAAGACTTAATACTCTCATCAAAATTTCTATATGATGAAATCTGGAAATTGTTCCAAATACCAAAACTATCCAAAACATAAGTTACAGATCAAATTGATTTATAAACCTCAGCACCAAAAGACTCAACACTCAAAACTATTGACCTTTAAAACAATATGTATCTAAATACCTAATATATACAATGTAATTCATTAATAAAATGTTTTGAAACTAAAGAAGATTCTATTGTAATTATTCCAGAAGCTAAAGGTAATTCGACTAATGTACTTAATCGTTTAGATTTGTAATAATACAATTTTAAATTTATTAAATGATGGCACTTACAAAAAGATTGTCCTCCGACTTATTTAGAAAAAAAGACAAAATGTTTTACAAAATGTTCCAGTATAGATGAGGTTATGAAAATTAAAATTTCGCTAAGAGAAGGCTCTTCATTATATCTTAAATTTTATGATTTGCCTAAAATTAATAAACCTGAGGTACCATTACAGCCTACTATGTGTGCTATAGGTTCTCCCACATATGCTTTAACTAGATATTTAGCCCAATGCTTACAATCATTAACAGATAACCTTCACCCAGAATTAAGAATTCAAGTTACTTTATTTCTATAATTAAAAACTTAAAAGTAACAGAAACTGAGTTATTGATTAGTTTTGATGATTCTTCTGTGTTTACTAATATTTCTGTCGAAGAAGCTTTATCTGTAATAACTCAATACAATAATTTGACTGATATTATTCCATTAGCAAAATATTGTCTTGAAAATTCATTTTTATTCATGATTTTTAAAAGTATAATCAAATTAAAGAACTTTCTATAGGATCTCCACTGTCATAGGTAATTGCTGATCTCTTCATGAATAATTTTGAAAGTAAAGTATTAAATGCTATTTGGCTCAGATATGTGGATGATACATTTATTATATGGCCTCATGGTATTAATGCTTTAAATTCTTTTCTTGTTTTTCTTAATGATTGGCATCGTAATATTAAGTTTCTATGGAAGTTGAAAATAACAATTCACTTTTTAATGTTTTGATTGCAAAAAAATGTGACGATTCCTTATTAATATTGGTTTATAGAAAATCGACCCATACAAACAGATATCTTAATTTTAATTCTCACCATTATCCTGCACAAATATTTTCTGTAGCAAAAAAAAAAAAAATCTTTTGACGAAAGATTGTAGTTTATTGGATGAAAATCATCTTACTCAAGAATGGCATTACATAGCATTGATACCAAAAAGAAGAAAGAAGATAAAATTGATAAAATTCAACTAGTTAGAGAGTGGTTTTATCTTAAAAAGGGGCCACTGGCGGGGGGGGTTTAAAATTTGGGGGGGGGAATTTATTTTTTTTTTGGGGTTATTGGGGGGGGGGGGGGGGGGGGGGGGGGGTGGGGTTTTTCCAAAAAGGGGTATTAAAGGAATCACTGATAAAATCAGTAGAAAACTGTCTAATTTTAACATCAAGACTAGGGATTGTCTTTTATCTAGATTTAGGTAATCCCAGAATAAAAAAATGTTCTTTTCCTGGGATCCCAGTATTTTATTCATTTATATATATATAAACTACAAAATGAAATGAATTCAGAACTTACTTTTCAGAAAATTAACATTTTCTTTTTAAACCATGTCAGACTAGTGATTACATGTTTTAAAAAAAATTATTCCACTTTAGTTTATTTTAAGACTGATTTGGCAATTGAAATGTAATACGAACATAAGAAACACAGACAATTTACACTTTTATCGCTGGGTCTAGTTCTAAGTTTGCTTATAAATAGTTCTGATACAAAAAGGATTTTGTTGGTGGTATGGATTCGAGACCATCTATTAATTTTATTGTATTTGTTTTTTCATGAGTTGCCTCAAAGATTTCGTACTCCTTGGAAATATTCTTTGCAAGTAACTGACCTTTAGCTTCATGTTGAGTTTCTTTAGAAATATATTCATTTGTTTTTTGATTTGATATGCCAATTTCTCACAAAATGTCTGTTGTCTTTTGCTCTCAGTGTCACCCTCTTCCTCAGAGTTGAAATGTGAGTGTGATGAATCAGATTGTGATGCTTCAGAAGAGGAAAACCCAAGATGAATTATTATTCATTTTGCTGTAACCAATAAGGCTGATTTACTTGGAAATGGTTGCAATTTGGTTTCTATTTTTTTTTTTAAATTTCTTTTATAATACATTTCACCAGTTTTTATATACTTCAATAATCCAACCATAGCTTTTTACTTTCTCTTCTTTATTCTTAAAATTAGTGCTTTTGAACTTTTCTTGAAAAGATAGAATTTTTCTCAGAAAGTTCTTATATGATAAAAGAAAAAACTCCCTACTAAGTAAGAAGTGTTGTATCATGACTGCAAAGAATTTGCAATCCAATTTTGATGGGTTTCAAATATCTTCTGATCAAATAGCCCAAGCAGTTTATAAAATTTCATGCCCAACCAATGGATGTAGAGCAGCATATTATGAGGAGACCAATGCCAACATTACAACAAGAACATCTCAACATCATTATTTGTACAGGAGAGCTATAAATAACGATGAAAACAGATCCATATTCTTCGAGCACCAAAAAACACCAGGCCATGTGTTTGAACCCACTATGGCAAGGGTTCTATGCACGAGTAATGATATGAAACAAAAAAATAAAGAGGTGTGCTTTATTGCAAATGACAATTGTGCAATAAACCAGAAAGAATCATGCTTTGCAATCTCCAGAAAATGGTCATTATAAAATTTGCATAAATTTTACATAAACCACAGCTAAACTTTAGTTAAAAGTAGGCTATGATTATGGAGACTCAGGGTCTCTGAAAGCACTAAGCCATATAACTTTTTAATAAGATTGAGACAAGCTTGACTTTTTTGCGTAAAGCGCAATCTAAATTACTTACTACTCAAAGGTGAAGTAAAAAATGAGTATTTTAATTCTACTTCACATACTGGATTTTTCATATTATAGTCAATCATTGTTTTTTCAATTTGTGATTTTAACTGTAAAAATCATTCTAACATGCCTACCAAACTGTTCCATCTAGTTTTAGAATCGAGTACTAGTCTTAAACTTTCTTGCTTCAATGAAGATTTAACATAATTCTGAAGAGTATCACTTTTTAGGGGAGACTCAAACCCTTCACACAATTGTTCTAACTTTATTCATGATATTAGCTATGTTTAATGCACTGGAGAATGTCATCTCTGAGATCACATTTTTGTTTCTTATCAGGATTGTTTTTAAAGCTTAGATTTGAATTGTAATTTTCCATTTCACCCTTTTCTAAATCTTCCTCACTGTCTTCAGTTGTTTATACTTCAATTACATCTCAGAATCATTCCATCTCTTATATAGAATGTCGCATATTGCAAGGCATATACTGTGGGCAGAGAAAAGCTGATGTTCACAATCAATCAACAGTCTGAATTTCACCATAACACTCACCGATCTATTACGGATGCAACTATATGATACACTGCTGATAATTTAAACTCCAATAACTTCAGTTTTACTTCTTCAATCATTTTCTCAGCATTTATTCTACCATCAATAGCAATCATTTCTAGGTTCTAAAATTTGTATTTATCTTGATGAACATTGATATTTAAATAACATGTGTTTTAAGGGATGAATATTCATCTAGAGAAAGGCAGAATCTCTTATCATTTTTAAAAAATTGTTCAGTTTCTTTTATTATATTTTCTTTTAAACAAATCAATAATTTTATATAGCGCGATGTTTTTTATAAACAATAATATTTAAACAGCATTAAACTGTTGCACATGCGCTTTGGATTTTTAAATATAAAATGAATGAATACTAACACTTTAACCACATGATAAAGTCTTTGGAAAAGATAGAATGCCGTGGTTGAAGTGTTAGTATTCATTCATTTTATATTTAAAAATCCAAAGCGCATGTGCAACAGTTTAATGCTGTTTAAATATTATTGTTTATATTTTCTTTTATAATACATTGTTTATACACTAATTGCATAACATGATTGGGATTTTTAGGAAGAAGCAAACTTTTTTCACTGAATTCTTGGAGGAATAAATTCATTTTTAGATATGGTATTGATACAAAATCCATCTATAGCTACAAGCTTTGCAATGATTTATTCTTCTGTGCCTTTCTTTAAAAAACTAAACAATGTTGGCTGAGAATAAAAATTTTTTGAACATTTCAGTGAACTTTCTACAGATTCATCCCATGCAGAATGTTTGAGGTTACAATCATTTGCCAATGTACACTTCTCAATAGAATGTTTAGTTTTTAAATGCCAAAGCAAGCTATTTGTAGAAAAAACTCTACATTTAAACATTGCACCACAATGACTACACTTTGCTTTTTCATAATTATTACATTTAATAAAGTATTTCTAGGCCAATGTTTTTGACATCTCCAATGTCACAAAATATTTTAAAAAATATATATATGAAAAGCAGCTTAATTGCAAAAGGATCTTTCAAGAAAAAATGACATGTATAATCATGAATATGTATGAAAGCTCAAGTCGATTCAGTCAAGAGGAATCTTGAGTTGAGACTTGAGAAATGATGATGATGACATTACAGAGAAAATTAAAAAAAGGCTTGCTTTTCATTTTATGTTATATATATAATATTGCAAATGAAATGTATGAAAATAAATATTTTTCTAAATTAAAGTAATACACATCTTTATTGCTGATGATCTCAAATTATGAAGAAACTATTTATCTTGCCAGCACATGATGGTCATATATATATATATATATGTTTAAGACTGTAAGTATTGATTATTGAAGTTAGTAATTCAGATAGGGATAAATCTCACAGCCAGGAAGCATTTCTTAATCAATACTATTTTTTCCACTGGCAAAAAAAAAAAAAAAGATTTTTTCCATGAACTTAAAGTTAGAATAGAGAGGTTATAAAATTCCACATTTAAAGTGCTCAGGAAGCTATGTAGGTCAGTCTAATAGATGAATTAATGTCAAAATTAATGAACATTCAAATGCCTTTAATCAAAAGTTAAATACATCAGCTTTTATTTCACATTTTTTAGAAATTGGTCACAAACCTGATTCTTATAATACTAAAGTAATTGCTAATTTGGAAAAGTATGAATTGAGAACCAAGAGAGAGGTGATTGAAATATTAAAAAGACCAACTGGTTTAAATAGAGGCGATGAAACACAACATATTTCAGCCTTATGGAGACCATTTATTTTATCTTTTTTTTTAATATCAACTTAAAAACAATTAATGATGAAACTGAAGAAAATAAACATTTTGTTAATTCGCATATTCTGAATGCTGAACTATTTCATGCTCAATCTCATTCTTTTCTCACACTCAATCTCATTACTATTTGGGATCTAACAGTTTTTCTTTGAAAAGTTAACCTTGACAATGGCGAATGCTATTTCATCGAAACATTGGGATGTAAGCAAAAATAACACACGGTTTAACCCAAAAACTACTTTGTTTACACACATATATATAAGCATTAAATTAAACATAGCTCAATGTGTATGTAAACAAAGGGTATAAATCACCCTCTTCAGACTATGAATTAAGAGCACTATACATGTTGAACAAAGATTCTTGAATTCTGATATTTGTAATCATAACTTTTGTCAATATTGTTGTAATTCAAAATGGAAATTAATATATCAGCCAGATGGAATATGACACTTAATAATTATTAAACTAATCTCTCCTTTAACACATTGATTAACTATTTGAGATCTAATGGTTTTTCTTTGAAAAGTTAACCTTGACAATGGTGGATGCTATTTCATTGAAATATTGGGAAGTAAGCAAAAATAACACATGGTTTAATCCGAAAACTACTTTGTTTACACCCCCCCTACATATAAGCATTAAATTAAACATAGCTCAATGTAAACAAAGGAATAAATCACCCTCCTCAGGCTATGAATTAAGAGCACTCTACATGTTGAATAGAATAAATCTGTTCTTGGAACTCTGATATTTATAATCATACTTTTGTCAACATTGTTGTAATTCAAAATGAAATTAATATATCAGCCAGATGGAATATGACACTTAATAGTTATTAAACTAAGGTTCTTCCGTATTTGCCAACCGATGATGTATTGCCCTGAAGCCATATCAGTCTGACCTTGCGATCTTTAAGATAACGTCTCCAAGTGATTTACAGACAAATGCAATAGCTAAAATTTGTCCGCAGATCACGTGGACCCGGCACGTTAAAGATTGCAACATCAGACTGATATGGCTTCAGGGCAATATGTCATCAGTTGGCAAATACAAAAAAAAATGGAAAAAAAAATGTACATGCATGCATCAAAATAATTTAGAAATTAAAAGTAATTAATATAATAATAATTGTATAATTATTATAGTAATTCTATAATTGCAGAAATATGTACATATTTTTTTTTTAATTTAAAATAAATATACAAATAAAGAACACTTTTCCCGATTTAATGCGAATCTGGCATTTTAATTAAAACAGTCTAACAAAAAAAAAATTAAAAAAAAATTATATCAGACATTGTATTACTCTCATAGCTGTAATTTTTATAATTGCCAATGAATTTACGAAAAAAAAATTTCTGTATGATATAATTCAGAAATTAAACAGGTTCTAGTCTAAAAAAAAACTATATTATAATTTATAAAACCACCCTATATTATGCTCAATTATAAAATACAGCCGTAGTGCTGGAATTGGCGGGGGTTGGTCTCTGATGTTTTTGACGAGCCAAAGGCTCGGAGTACACCTATATCAGACATTGTATTACTCCCATAGCTATAATTTTTATAATTGCCGATGAATTTACGGAAAAAAAATTTCTGTATGATATAATTCAGAAATTAAAAATAAAATTAATTAATTGTAATTTTTATAATTGCAGAATAATTTACAAAATAATATACATCAAAATGGCATTATTTATTAAAAACAAAAATGAAAATTACTTACAAATAGCGTCCATTGCGGTGGACTAGTAGCAAAAGACAGACAAATGACAAAATTTCCCAAGGCTCTCTCCGATTTTTAAATCTCGCGGGTCAAAAAAATCCAAAAATTGGATTAATCATGTCAGTGTCTTGGTTGACATGACAACGTTGTCATGCAAAAATCGACGATGTCTACCGGAAGGGAAATCGGTAAGTATAATACGTCATCGGTTGAATAATCTGTAACTACCTAAACTAATAATCAAGTACATAAGGTTAAAGACAGAATCCTTTAACATATTGATTAACTATTTGAGGAATGGGTTTTTTCTTTGAAAAGTTAACCATGACAATGATGGATGCTATTTCATCAAAATGTTGGGAAGTAAAAATAATACATGGTTTAATCCAAAAACTACTTTGTTTACATACACACACACACACACATATATATATATATATAAGCATCAAATAAACATAGCTCAGTGTGTATGTAACAAAAGGTATAAATCACCCTCCTCAGGCTATGAATTAAGAGCACTCTACATGTTGAACAAAGGATCAAGAATAGAATGAATCTATCTATTCTTGGAATTCTAACATTTGTAAGCATACTTTTGTCAACACTTGTAATTCAAAATGAAATTAATATTATATATCAGCCAGATGGAATATGACACTTAATAATTATTAAACTAATAATCAGGTACATAATGTTAGAGACATAATCCCTCCTTTAACACATTAATTATAATAATTAAATAAGATTTAATATGTAAACCTTAAATTACGCATATATATTGTAACATGATGAAAAATGATGATTCTGGGGAGATGATCAATCTAATCTGAATAAAACATAACCTGATCAGTGGTTGCCATTTTGTAATGGACTATTGATTATAATATGGAATGATAATATAAAAAAAAACAACTTTACTATGTCTCAGAATTGAGATGTCATTCATAATAATATAGAACTAGCCTAAATATGGAATGTCATTTTATAAAAGCCCCAAAGTTGATTTGGCATTTTGTAATAATTGCCACAAGTACATGATCATTGGCTAGTATTGGGTAGCTACTTCCTCACAATAATGATGGATTTTCTATCGCACTACCTCTCTACATTTGTTCAGTCAACATTTGTCATAAAGAAATTTCCTTAAGATTTATATTCTTTATCACAGAGCAAAAACATGCATAAATAAATACTCCATTGCAACCTGTGTAAAATTATCTAGCACAGTTATTGATCACATTAGGTGATAATGATATTTCCCATATATAATTATTTAAATTGTCCACTACACTATCATAAAATACTAACAATCTCTATTAAAATCTAATTTATTCAGATTATATTTAAAACTAAATAAAGCAAACTAGATCATTGCCTCAGACATCAAATCTATTTACAATTCCAAAGTAAGCTGCAATAAGCAGCGAAACCATACATCATCACCCTAAACAATGATGTATGATTAAGACACATATTTGATTGATAATTGAATAAAACTAAATTCGAATCAATAAATAACTGAATTCCAACATAGTAATGCAAATTTACTTTAATATTCAATGACATTCTATTTAAATCAACTAGTTTATAAATAATTATAATTACATTTTGAGAATGTTTTCTAAACTACACAATATTTATAATGTTTAAATGAAATAAACCTTTGTTCAACTTTATATCTATTTTAATAAAATATTAAATATAATATAAACATTTCATTCATGCCCTACATTATTAGATCAGCATGCAATAATTGTTTCAGTTATATTCTAAATTGAAATACTCCACAAG
The DNA here is from genome assembly GCA_028023455.1 of Epiperipatus broadwayi. Classification (NCBI taxonomy): domain Eukaryota; kingdom Metazoa; phylum Onychophora; class Udeonychophora; order Euonychophora; family Peripatidae; genus Epiperipatus; species Epiperipatus broadwayi. Next base: position 14,684,388 of record JAQFVV010012400.1, read on the forward strand.
AATACCGTAGGTTTCTATTGGATATTTACTAACTTACATTCACTGATATTACTCATCTATATAAATCTCCAATCAATCAATTATAAAAATAGATTTTATAACAATTAAACTATATATAATGATAAGTGGCAATTATCCAAGCCAATGGTAATATTCAGTTATACTAGTTAATGAAATTTATGATCCCCACTTCAAAGAAATTTAAAGGTCATTAAAGCAGATCAGTTTGATTAATGATAACATAAACATCTATTAAGATTTTTGTAACCGAACAAGATAAGCGAATAAGTAATCAACTCTGAACTAATGAAATTATTTCCACCAGTACTATTGACTTAAATAAGCAAACAAGTATTTCAATATAATGATAAATATCACATTTATATCCAATCGAATTTAATAATTTATAAAATATACATATATCTAATTCTATTTCACTTATCAAAATGGGTTATCAAATTTTAAGTACCAAAGTTATCTTGCACATTCAAAAGAAATAATTAGACAGATTCATCGGATTTTAAGTCAACTCTAAATTTATTGGTTTGTAATAAAAATTTATAATAGTAATAATAAAAATATAATAGAACAAACAATCGATGTTTGCAATTGACTAAAATCAATAAAAATAAAATCTATGTATACGGAACTCCAAAAATGTGTTGAAAGACAATAATACCATACATAAAACAGAAGGAGAGATTTTAAATATCTTCCTGAGATTTTAAATAGCATATACCATGATAAAAAAAAATGTGATCAAATAAAAATTGATTTCTATTAATTCATTAATATAATCTCTAAATAATTAAACAAACATAAAAAAAAAATGTTATATTTAAACCCTTTTCTATCTGAATCTCCAAGTTAAATCTTGAGCATACAAAAAAAAATTAAATATTTGAAAACATCAGGTTGTATTAACTTATATTATCAGATAAGAGTTTAAATAATAAGAATCTCTCTGACCTTTTCATTGCATGAATTCTATCATACCCATATATATACTATTTAGCTATGTTTTTAAAATAAAATTAAGCACTCCTTTTCTTTTAACAATATATATATATACACACATAGAAATCATACCATCTAAGTGAAAGTCTGACATTTTCACTCATTATCCACAGATCCATCATAGCTTCTGGGTCTTTATTTCTGATTCTAAAGTGTAGAGATGATTTTCCTTTAAGTAGAGAAGATAACGTGGATTTGAATCCAATTATTTTCACATTTAAATTTTGATATTTTCTTTTAAACATATAAATATATCCAAGCATTTAAAATGATAGATACTTATTCGATGCAAAATCACATATCACTGGTTTTATTTTTTCCTTTTTCATTGATAATAATATGCAAAGAGAATTCCTTTAATGACACAAGAATAAATACTAGCTTTTTTTTCCAAATTACAAAAGTGAAGTTTAAATTGCTTAATATCACACGTAAGTTGGGTTAGTCGATCTTGTAAAATTCCCTGATCTGAAATGTGATATCCATAGACATACAATGGGGTTTATATCCATCACAAATAAATAAATGAAATTCTAGATTTTAACCATGAAATATTTTTATATAGCTGATCTGAAATATAATGCATTTTGATAGGTTTTCTTTCTTTTACATTTTTGCTATTTCCTTTGGAACTTCATCAGTAAACTGCCCCAATTGATAGTTTTATAAATTAATCACTTAAACAATAAAATTTAATAAATTTTTAAAGACAAATCTAAAACATCCATTCTGGCAGCAACAAAATTACACGAACTCAAATGACATCATCTTCCTTCGATTTATAAGATATTCTTGATGATATTACTGTTGTCATGAGGACTGTCGGAAATCACTCAAATTTCACTCGATGGGGAACAAATTGTTCAAGAAAATTTGCCTCCAATTAGTAAGTGAAATAAAAATTTTAAAATCATTGGATATAGTAAAAATAAAATCCTGTTCTACAAGTTCAGTATTATTTTTTATTTTAAACCAAAATAAAGAATTTTCGTAGTATAATTCTAATACATTTTAATGGATATAAATATTTTTACATATGTTTTTTAATAATATTTTTTTTTAATATAACTAATTTATGACAAACAAAATATTTAATTTTGTAAAATGTTTCTATGGTGATTGTAATAACAGGAATTGAAATGTGTAATAATAATAATATTGATTCTCTTCAAGTGATTTTTATTTATTTTTTGATCCACTTAACTATTTCCAAAATCTATTTATTTATTCACCCGTCTATATTTTTCTCTGAAATTGATCACAACAGATTTATAAATTGATACTAAATGTTAATAATAAATAAGAATGGTGTTTGAATAATATAATTGCCATAGTTACGTGGTTATTATTAATACTTTAACACCTCCATTATCCATAGCTCAAGTGAAATAAAAATTAAACAAGACTAACAAACTTCTTTATTTTTATTTTTTAAATACTGTGACATACAACACCAATCTGGTTACTTACAATATATATAGATAAATTAATATTTTTGGGAATAAGCCGTGTATTATTTTGCATTACAATCCGATATTTCGATGGATTAGCAACCGCCACTATCAAGGTTAACTTTTGCTTTATTCCCAAAAATACTAATTTATTTACATCATACAACTGTGAAAACATTTTAAATATAATATTATATATATATTGAAACAGTCAGATTTATCCATCTGCCTGTTGCATGTATTTGATCCCTACATCTATCTATATACCAGGTTTAAACCCTCTCAGAGTACCCATTTAAACAATGTTAAATTACTATATATGCAAAATCATGTATATATATATGCAAACGATATGTCTGTAATTTAATAGTATACGTATATATTACAGATATGTATCCATTTTATAAATATTTCTAATTTAAGAAATATTTTAGTTTAAATTATTTGGCCAATTTTATTGTTATGTTATTGGTATATTACAGATATGTATATTCATTTTATAAATATTTCTAGTTTAAGAAATATTTTGGTTAATTTATTTAGCTAATTTTATTGTTGTATTATTGAAATCGCATATGTATATCTCCTGTTATTCTGCACGTATGGTTATAAAATTAGTCTTCTACTGATTATGAAAGTAACTTTGTCAAAATAACATTTGATTTTTGTAAACAATTTTCAAAGTAGGTCACGCATTAGTCCAAAAATAGCGTGAACTTGATTTTGAAAATATAAAATGTTAATAACAAAATCTAAATTAGTTGTCATAATTAAAAATGTTTTTCTAAAATAAACAAATGGGTTTTTCTACTAGTTGTAGCTATTAAATATGTTTTGCTAAAATAAATAAATGGACTTTTTCAACTATGGACAAGCTCGTAAAAATTAACAGGTGGCCAGAGTTTGAAAAGTATAAATGCTTAAAGTTTTGTCATCAAGGTCAATCATATATATATATATAATAAGTGAGTTGTAAGCAGAACCTACACCCATTTTATCTTCAAAATGGTTGAGTAGAACAGCAATAATTCACCCCTCTCCTTGACCAGGAATTGAGAAGAACTTTGGTCCGATAAAACCAAATGCCATACACCAGCAAAGCAACCCATGGAAAAGTCTCCATTAACTTTAAATCATCAAAAGTGTCAACTTAATATCATCCCAAGTGCCCCAGAACTAACTGCAATGAAAATAACTGAATGGTAAATTTTCTCTCAGAGCTCTGTTTATAAACTGTGACTTTCAATTATTTCTTTTAAAAGCTAGCTATTTATTAAATCTGCATTTCCCAAACACCTTTACTAAAACCTACAAAGAAGACTGTTAAATGCTAAATCTTGCCTGATTGTAAAACTTGAATTCTCTTTTAAAATGTAAAACTCTAATAATCTATTTGAAATTAAATGTATAATTTCCTGCGGTCTTTTATGCCTATTTTTAATCTACTCAATTTATTCTACGATTTTATCATTTTAATATTATATGTATTTAATATGCCAAATGACTCGAAACCGCAAGTATTTATAAATATAATTTTAGATTATTGATCTGCGAAGATAATTTCAAATCTTCGCTATAATAAATATTAAATAATTCAATTATTATTTTTCTTTCTCACTCGCTGTTTCGAGATCATATTATTATTTTACTGATTAATTTTTGGGTATTAATATTACAATAATCAGTCGTTCTCTAGTTAAAATTGTAATTTGCTTAATTCTAGTCTATCACAGGAACTAGCCACAGAGATATTCTCAAAGCATATTTTAATGTTTTATTCGTAATTATTCCGCAAATATGCTTTGTCCTCCTTAGATTTATATATGTTGAGACGCAGGTGATAATATTAAACTAGGTTACTAATTAATTTAGTCCCTAAATAGTATATTTGAAATACTAAATTTGAGAACTGGATTGTATAGATATGCAAATAGACGATATCTAATTTTAAGGCACGATAATATAATTTTACGTATTTGCATTATATATATGTATAAGTTGTGGATGTGTCCTTACTAAGTACATAATGTACATTTATCTGTTTGCTGCATGATTCTTGATGAAGTGCTAGTAGAGGCCACACTCATCCACTTTAGTTCGGGTAAAGCACACACTTTTAGAACTAGGGCACAAGGACCTAGATGATTCATAATTAATGCTTATCTGACTCCCTGAACTACTAATGTTCCTATTTGTAGCAAGTTGAGCGGTCTTAGGGCAAACCAAGTCTTTGAGACTGAAGCCTGTGAATAACGACCCATTTGCACCTTTATTAATATTTTGATATGTGCCATAGAGTATATAGGTAAACCTATTATAAACCAGTTTTCTCTCCTTTTATATTAAATGCTTATCTAGCATTAGATTATATCCTAATCTAGGTTAACATGCTAACCTACGTATCTCTGACATGCTCGATTTAACTTTGTATAGATAGACATCATAGGAGCACAATTATAGTTAGTTATATAACTTTGGCTATAAAGTTCCATATGATCTAGCAGACTACAAAACAGCTAGAAATTTGGCATATTAATATAGGCATAAACTGCAATACTGCACTACACTTTATTAAACACTTATGAGATAGGTAACATTAATCTCATTAGTTATATAACGCCTATGAGCATAATATCCCACGTTTCCATCACATAATTTTGTATATTTTGATTTATTATTTGTTATTGTTTTATTAAATTAATAATATTTAAAATTATAACTCATTTTCATGTTTTTATTGTCCGTGAGTTCATTTTATCCAACTCTAGATTTAATTGCACCTACATCATTGTATCTATAGGTAGATTATTCTATTAAATTTCATAATCAATCATTGATATATTAATTAATCACTTAGTCATATGTGTGTATATCTGACCAAATCAGTGCTAAATTAGTTAATTTAAGAGTCTTTTGTTTTATGCTGAGTGACTGCCGGATCGAGGTTAAATTGAATGTCTGTGTACGTTGAGAAATATCATCCATAGGATATTAAATCATTGAGCAGAGGTAAAAGGATTGAATGTTGGTCGGATTCTGGATCCCAGCATCCGGATTCGAACAGTTTTAGTGTATTTTGCCTGTGTTCTAGATTTTGTTATGTGGAGGGACAATTCTTACCGTTACAATATATATAGCATAAAACCACATATCAATGCTAGTCTTCCTTTTTTGATTTAATTACTAACATTTCAAATCACTATACACTTTTTTAATGAATTAATTTATCTCATATGACCAAAATAGAATAATTAAAATCTAATCATGAGTACTTCGAGATTTCATATCTGATCTGAGTAAATATCTACTTAATTATTTTTCTTGCTGGCCATGGAAATTACATTTTTGCCAGCATCAAAGTTCAAAAGTATCAACATTTTCCTTAGCTTGAAGAATTCTGATCTTTATTTTTAAAGACATCTCCTTAAATCATCAATATTAAGGATAAAGATAAACTATGTATGGTTCAACTCCTATAGTTACATAACATTCCTTTCATCAGTTATAAATATTATATCATATATAGCTGTATTTTTTTTTTTTTTTTTGTGGATAGCAAATGATTTTTTAGCCAACATTCGCTAGTTGACTATTTACTAATTGAAATATATATTGAAATGATTGTAGTAAAGTAAAAATCATTACATGAAATATATATATTGAAATGATTGTAGTTTAGTACATTGCACTAATCAATACTGGGCAGTGAGTTTGACTATGCATCACTATCTGAAAAATTCTTAAGCTTGCTTCCAAAATTTTCATCTACCTTAAAAATTTTCATGTTCTGCTTGAGTTTGAACACTATGTCATTGGCAAAACCACTAAGTCACTAATCAGCATTATTATTACTGCTATCACCAGGTGTCTTCTAGTTGATGTTTACAACTAGTTATTTTATAAATATTCTGCTGAAATATGGAATTTTTGACACAATTAATTGCCTCTAACACTTGGGAATGTTTTTCTGATGACATAACTATAATCCATAAACAACCTTTGCTTATATTATTGCTACCCAATATATATATATATACTGTACTAATAAGTGATTAAGAAAAAAAAAAAGAATTGTGCAATAAATAGGATTTTTTTTAAAAAAGCCACAGACTATCATTATAAAAAGAGTATAAAAGGGAAAATTAAACTTAGTATGAATTGCACTGTAAGATACCATGAAAAAACTTATTCTTAGATATGGTATTGTATATTTCCAAATTTTGCTGCATTACACGAGAGATTAAACACTCATTATACAAGCTTATTTATTTATCTTTTACTAATTGTTTTTTTTTTTTTTGATAATTTGTTGTAGATCTTTAAAATGCAAGCTGAAATGTGCCTGGACCTAGGCAGAATGTAAATTCTGTACAAATAATACTATAGTAAAATGACAACACAAACACAGATTGAATATTTTTGTTTTTCCTAAATACATTTTTTTTTTTTTCAAAAGAGAAACAAAAGGAAATGATTTTTATCAAAAGTTAAGATAAATTTAATTTAAATTATGCACGAAACCCAACTTATAAAAGTAATCAAGTTTATTACAAATTATTCATTTTTATGAATAATGATCTAATATCTGTTTTATAGATACAGTTGCTTCGTGACAATTATTAAAAGAGATAATTAAATATTTGAATAGTTAGAAGATTTAAAAACAAGTTTATGCATGTCACAGCACACTATATTTGCTTTCATGACAACACGCTAAAGTTTATAACCTTAAAAAAAAAAAAAAATCAGCATTTTTTTAAAAAAAGAGGGAGAAGAGGTGGTTTTATTTTCGATTTTAAATTCCACCAAGATGTGACCTATAGGATTACATCTGAAATATTTTTTTAAAACTAAAACCGGTCAAAAAACGGTAGGAGGGGGGGAAACAGGCTAGATTAATTCAAAATATTGCTCTAATTAAATATGCATAGACTTAACTTTATTTATAGAATTTAAAATCAAGACTAAATCTTTTTTTTTTTTTTGTAAGTATGAATTTTACAGTTTTGCTAATATTAACAAGATATTCCATTGGTTTTATATATGATTGCACTGACATGAAGAGAATTAATGAAGGTTATAGACCCCATCCCCTCCCCAATTCTTTACACTGCTTTATACATACAAATAATAATTAGAATGAATATATTTAAAACAAAGTATGAATTGGAATGTTCACAAAAGAAATTTTAAAATAGAGATATTTCAATTTATGACATATTATTTTTAAAACCCCATTAAGCACATTATTATCAAATCCTCTGTAGTTTGCTGTGAATTGTGAATTCGATAAGGGTTTCTAATTAAAATCTCACTTTGATTAGTTAAAGTGTCACGCTCAACCTGCAACTTCATATGACCTTCTGAGAAACTAATTGAATAAAAATTTAATAATATATTTAAATATTAAAATATTCAAATTCAGATCTATGTTAATCAAGGGAGTCAACTCTTATAGTCTCCAAAAATGAATAACACTGATTATTTTTAGTGGCTTTCTATCTCTGTTTTACCATTTTATTAAAAATAGCTATATATAGTCATTTTGGTTAGAGATCAGCTACTTGAAAAAATTATAAGGCTGTTAGAAACTTCAAAATTTTTTGCTTGGTCTAGATTTGAATCCCAGGTCATGGCAGGCGAATATAAATCATTCTTATATTTATAAATAATATCATTCTTATATTTATAAATAATATCAAACATTTTATATGCACAAAAAGAAGAATTTATTAAATTATGTTCACAAAGTTATATAGAACAACTAACTACTTTTTCATTTTGTAACGATATATAAATTATGTTTATGTAAATAAAGTTATTGATTTAAATGTAAATAACGTAACATTTACAGCTCAGGATAATGAAAAGACAAAAATTAAAGTAAATAAATTGTATTCAAGAAATACATTTATAATGAATATTAATAATAAACCATAAAATTACAGCAAGTATTACTTAATAGTTGAGTACTTAAAAGAATTTGATTTGAAATATGTCATTTTAAATTCTTTCAAGAGAAATAGGTTGATTAAAAAAAAAATTATCTTAAAAATTTTCTACGTACCTTTCAATTAAATAAATAAATAAACACTAAAAAAAAAAATCTGATTTTTTTCACAAAACTTCTGTATTTTTTCAACTCATCAAAAATACTTCTCTAGATTTTAATTATGGCATAGCAATATATTTCATAATTAGAAACTCTTTTATTTTTTAATAATTTAATATATGCTAAACCTAAGGACTTGTCTCCAACAACCTGTAATGTTTGTATTACTGAATTAAAATTTGATCCTAAACCAGCTTTAACTTAAGCATATACTTTGTGGTAGTATTTAAGACAATTCAAATATATTTTAAATTCTGCATCATCTTTTTCTAAGAGGTAAAATTATAAAAAAGAACATCAGTTTACTTAAAAATCATATTCACAAATATTTCTGCAATTGTATTTTATAAATATATGACAATATCTGTACATTTCATTAAACAAAAGAAATTTTAATAATATGAACAGAGAATAAGTGAGGGAAAAAAAATCTTTCAATTATGTTTAGTTATATTCAATTTTTTGTTACAACCTTAATTTGTAAAAAAAAAAAAGTATGAAATCAATTCTTAAAGTTTTCTCTAAAAGATATATGCATTACAAAATCATATTTATTTCATAATTGTGATGATAAAAATGACCTGTCTTGCGTTGTTAGCCGAGAGGTATCGCAGCCGCCATGCAAGCAAGTAGTTGGTTGTAGACGGGTGTGGGTTCGCGTCCCGGCAGATGCTATGACATATGAAAAAAAAAAATGACCATGGCCTTAGGTGGTGGGTAAATTCACTGATTTATTTTTTTAAACTCTGTTCAAAAATAACTATTTTATCATACTTCTTAATTCCATGTTAAATATTATAACATGAAATGAAGCACATAATATAAATTAGTTTACACACATACTTATATACAATATATAGCCAATTCCAGTAAGTAGGGCCATGAGTTAATTTGGGACAACCATTCATTTGGGATAAATCTTAAAGAATAAATGTCAATCAAGAAAATGTTTTGGATTTTCTTCTCTCATTTAGTATAGGATGTCTTCAGATCCAGAAAATGTATCACAATAAGCATTTGTCTTAGAAAAATTATAGCAAATTGTTAACAGCAACAATTCAATCTATTCTTGACTTTAGTGCTATCTATGTACAATAAATTAATAGATAGTAGGTGATATCATCATCAAATTGGTCTGCACATATCCATTCAGCAATTACCTTTAATCAAACTAATAACTAGATTCAGTACTAGACCAGCAATTATATATTTTAGCAATTTCAATTATATGCTAACTGTAACTATTTTTGACAAAAACTATCCACTGATTGCTTATGTAGATGGGTTTAAAGTAAAGTAGATATCCTATTATTGCTATTAATATAGCTATTAAATGTATTCTAAAAATCATATGATGCTTTGTTTTGTGCATATTATCAATTTCCTAAAGTTTAATAAATACTGACCTTTAGAATATAATTGGGATCACTACAGTATACAATTTCTGAGTGAAGTTATATTTATATAAGTAAGCAAATGGGTTGAACTAATAACTCTAAATATTGATTCTATTCAAGTCATTAGCTTCAATAGTAAAAAAGAATTAAAAGTGGACACTGGGTGGATATATGCAATTCAATGTTTTTATCTGAGAAATATTAGTTGTTAGAATTGAGTTTGAAGATTTAATTGGTCATTACTATCTAGCATCCTTTAGTGCAGATTACTTCTATTAAAACAACCATTAAACATTTAAGTCAATAAATAGCATTAATTACATATTCTCACTGATTAAAAAAACTATTTTTTAAGCCTCATTTTAAAAGATAGATAATTAATATTAACCACATGTTCACACAATAAAATTGTTTTGATTTTTCAGTAAAAATGGTAGATAATCATTATTGTGTTAACAATAGAAGCATTCTGTCCATGGAATGATTGCACTGTTAAAAGTAAGTTATTGTTATCTTTGCTGGTTTCACTGTCAGTACTCAAGCCACACAATTAAAAGAATCAGTCAATGCACAATTGAGTAAGATGAATAAATTCTTCCAACAGCAATTCTTGGAAACACTGCTGATGGGCTAGTATGTGCATATTTGTTAGAAAAATTATATGTTTAAATTGCAAACACTGTATCAAAATTATTTTATTTTTATATGATTAGATTAAAAAAAATGTTTGCTTGGAAAGGATATTACACATTTGGTATTGAGGAGAAAAAAGTTGGAAACACTTTATCATTATATGCATATTTCATTTTTCCTTGTTATATTGTCCATTCTAATAAAAAATCTGTAGTTTTGCAAAATGTCAGATTGACTTGCAGTTAGCAGCATAATATATGTCTGGCTGAAAACAAATGATAAATATAATTCTGAAATTATGTATTTAATCATTATAACACATGTAGATGCAATGATACATGTTACTGTATAACAAAAAGAAAATTACAATACATTAATTGATTCTAATTAAAGTCACATTTAGAAAAACATTTCATCAAGACAGTTTTATTTTCTCTCATTTATTTTTGTTACAGAAACTATTATATACAAGTATTAAACACAAATTCATAATAATATTTAAACATTTCTAATAAAGCTGATCTGAATATATCCATAAATTTCAGTGATTTGAAACTAATAAATTATTGTCTCGAAGATCTAATTTTCAGAATTTCAAATATTTTAATAGCCAATATCCATATTTTTCAGATGACATGAACTTAGGAATTCAAATTCAATATTAAAGCATTGCTTTCAATACCATTTAAAAATTAATGTATTTAACTTTTAAATATTCTCATACATAAATATTATATTTCACATATCAATAATATACTTCAGTTCAACCTGCCATTTTGGTCTTAAATTCTTAAGTAACTAATTAATTTAGTATTATCAATCAGTATTAAAAAGCAACATTTTTCCTGGATTAATATGTCAAATAATAATTAGGCAATATCTTTATTAATTGAATGGTAAGAGTTCATAAGTAGTTCAAATGCTGGAAGTGTCAGCACTGGAATCAATCTGAGAATCTTTCACACTGGAATTGGACACTCTACACTTATACTAACCAATGAGACAATAATCAATAATAATAAATTTAGAAAAAGTTAATGCTATACATATTTGGTCAATGCAATTGCATATTAAAAGAAAATGTACCCAAAATTTTAAATAGGAAGCCTTTTAGTACATGTGTTTTGCCAATGCTTATTTATCAATCTGAATCTTGGACACATAACCGAAAAGCAATGTAAAGACTTCAGATCACACAGTAAACTATGAAGAAATGTGTGTTGGGATTAACAAACAGAAATTGAAATACAGAGATGACAGAATAAATAATTATCACTGATATCACTGAAAGAATAGAAAAGCTGAGATGTAGCTAAGCTGGACATATCTTTAGAAGAGATGACAATAGTTGGGACTGTGAAAGATGAGAAAAACCACATACAAGATCTATGGATAAAAAAGTTTACTAGTGTGGAAGAGATGCTGAAGATCAGAGAAATTGGATTAAATTTGAAAAGATTGGCAATCTGCAATGGATGTTTGAACATGATAATAATGAAGCAATGCTCTCATATATTTGAATCTAATACATTTTGATTTAATGATCATATTCTCAGAGTTTCAGATACTTTGGTCAATATTTATAGTTGTCATTTTATAAAAAGTTGATGTAAACTTCTTACGGTTCAATTTAAACCTTTAATGTTCTTGATAACTAGATTTCTAATACATGGGATTCTAAAGGTCATTTATTTCAGTACTGAGCTATCTTGTTTTGAATAAAGTTTATGTTTATATTACACATTTCTGGATTTCCAACAATGAAATTTTAAACAATATTCTGATTCAATTCAATGAGATATTAATATTTTGAAATAAATGACATGTAAGTTAGCAGACTACGATTACTTTCCAAAAAAAACTTTAATATTTGTATGAATTAGATCTCATTACATGACACATTCTGTCCTCTGAATTTCTTTTATTCAGATCTTAAAAACTTTTAAATTTCATTTAATTAAACTTGATTATATTTCTAAAATAATTTTTCATTTCCCACAAAGAAATAAAAGATACTTTCTACCAGCAAAATAATAATAATAATTTGATGTTTAAGAATAGGAAATGACAAGGTGATTTTCAATACAGGAATCACAGAGAACTTCCAGCACTACCAATCAACTAATTTTTGGAAGTTAATAAATGAAGCTTTCACAGTCGGTAACAGTAATTATAAACATAACAACAATGTCTTATAATATTTACAAGATCAACAGAACTTGTAAACTTTATTTGAAAATATTTTCAAAAACAAATATTAATTTCTATGCACATTAACTAATAGTTTTATTCCCAATTTTTCCATTATGAAATACTTATAAAATTAAGTTACTGCAATTTTTCCTTCTATATTTTGACAACTCACACCATTTTTGCAGTTATTTAAAAATTGCACAATACAAAATAATAATAATAAGCATATCCAGGGCCGGCGCTGGGTACTAGGCGCCTGCATGCAAATTTGATTTTGGCGCCCCTGTCAATATGTATGTTTACTAAGGTGACCCGACCGTGTCCCGTGGCGTTTTAAAAAAGTCATGATTTTTAGAAAGAATGCACGATGTAATGCTATTTTTGATATCAAAAATAGCATAAAATTGATTGTTAAATTATATATTATTTCATACAAACGGTTTGTATGAAATAATATATAATTTAACACGGCAAATTTAGATGTTAGAAAAATTTTCAGAAATTTTAAAAATAATGTGTTTGTTAAAAATAGACAGAGTGATTCAAATATATATATATATATAATAAATTAAAAAAAAATAATGTTTGAGATTAAAATATTTAAATGTTTAAAATAATTTTCGAAAAACATTTACATATTTTAATCTCAAATATTTTTTTTTTTAAAAATTTCATATTTATTATTTGCGTCACTGTCTGTTTTTAACAAACCCATTATTTTAAAAATTTTTCTAACCTCTAAATTTATGCAAATATTAGCAAATTTAATAATAAATTTACAATTTATAAATGAAATAATTTTAAAAAAAGATAATATTACAAACATACATATTTAATTTATTATTATTAATGTACGCTATATCTATATAAACGCTCCATATAAACCAAATTTTTAATCAGCCCCCCCCCCGGTCAATGGTGTCCCGTTTTACCAATGTTAAAATCTGGTCACTTTAATGTATACCACCTACATGTTATAAATATTAGTGTACAAAATCTTTCTAAGGGAAACAAACAAGGCAATGTAAATAAATAATTTTTAATATTAAAAAAAAAGAAAATACAGTTAAAAAAAGTAAATGCATTACAAAACATGTTATAATTATAATAATTTTATACTCCTTGACTTCATATTAATAAACCTTGATATGATTGTATTTATTTCCAGTTCTGCACAAATATCATTTTCAATAGCAATTAATGACGTGTGCTCTTCCGATCTGTGACATAGTTGTTCTCAAGTAAGTTTTAATTAATTTTAACTTAGAAAAAGAGCGTTCACCGCTTGCAACACTAACAGGTAATGTTAATAATATTCTTAAAGCTATTGATAAGTTTGGCATAGATAAATTATTAGAAACTATAAAATTAAGTGTTTCGAAAGGGTTTTGAGAATTTAAAAATCCTTTTGAAAAATATCTCGAAAAGCACATAATTAGTCGAATAAATCTGTAGCATTAATATCTTTACTGTTATCAAATTTCAAAATATTTTCTAAATCTTTGCATTTTGCTTGTAACTCGCTCTTATTAATTTCTGATATTTTATATAGAAAATTGAAATTATTATAACATGCTTGAGGAGTTCAAAGCGTTCTGTTAAAGAATTAATCGCTACATCTAAAAGTGTAAAAAACATGTTTATTTTAAATTTTTCTTCAGGTATTTGAGGTGTTCGTCCTGATGCTCGTAATCAAATTGACGAGTTTTTTTCCGTTGTCGAACTTCTTTGGCAGTTTTAAATTCTTTCTCTCCATCAACCTCTTCGCTAAGTTCATCTGCAATTTTGAGAATGTTTTTGAAATTTGAATCTGATCGATATTCTCGTAAAAATTTATTTAGATTTGCGATCGATTCTAAAGCAAGTGAAGCATTCATATTTACATTTTGGAGCATTTTACTGACAGGATTTATTCTATTTAATATATCATGCCAAATTATTAAAGAACAAATAAATTTGTAATCCTTAAGGTTAGTGCAGAGTGATTGAGCTTCATGTTGAATTTCTCTATTAAAAGATTCGTTGTTCATTATTTCATAGAGTGCATCATAAATTTCACCCAACTGATACCGTAGAGGCCGGATTGCATCAATTCTGCTTTCCCATCGTGTTTCTGATGGTTGTTTTAGAGTTAAAGTTTTAATAAATTTTAAAAGGATTGACCACCGTTTATAAGATGATGAAAAAAAATTGTATATTTTTTGAACAATTGCAAAAAAACCAATTGTATCTACATTGACTTTGGCGGCATCGTTTATGATTAAGTTTAAAGAATGAGCAGCACATGGTACGTAAAATGCACGAGGGTTTTTGGTTAAAATCAAATTTTGAAGTCCAGCCTTTTTGCCTTTCATGTTGGCCCCATTATCATACCCTTGACCACGCATGTCTTCAATGGGAATCTTCCATTTTCCAGTTGTTCAATTATTGTTGTACATAAACCTCGTCCAGTGGAATCTGTTATATCTATGAAACCTAAAAAAGTTTTCTCTAATTTTAACCGTTCCATTATTACAAAAAACGAAGCGAATAATTATGGTCATTTGTTCAGTTTTACTTGCATCTGGTGTACAATCTAAAATAATAGAATAATATTTGGATTTCTTTATCGATAATAAAATTGTTTCCCTAATTGCTGTACTTAAAATTTCCAATAATTCATTTTGGCTATCTTTGCTCAAATAATGTACTCTATTGTTTTGATCTAGGGCCCTCTCAACATGATTTTCCATAACGGGATCAAACTTCTCAAATAATTCAATTAATTTTAAAAAATTTCCGTTATTTTTTTAGTATAATTTATCAGATGATCCAGAAATGCTAAATTTTGACTACCAAGGAATTTGATAATTTCAATCAGCCGTTCCAAAACACTCCTCCAATGTTTCTTTTCCATTTCATATAAATTTTGAGATTGACAATCAATAGTAATTTTGTTTTTTAATCTTTTCTCAAGTTCATTCCAATTCAATAAACTTTTCATGTGAGCCATACTAGTTTCATGTCTGTGTAAAGTTGTACTTAAATTTCTCCAATTATTGTATCCTTCTATGAGGCTAGATTCAGTAGATCCAAAAACTTTGCAACAAAAGCAAAACACAGAGTTCAAAATTTCGGAATAAATAAGCCATTTTGAAAAACTACTTCTCCGTTTTCCATTTTTCTATTATAATATACATCAGAAAATTTACGGCCATGTACATCGTTCGGATATATAATATCTTTCTTTTGAACAGGCCCCATTTCTACTAAAATAACACGTAGTTTGTCATCGATTTTATTCCATTCAGCTGGATCTTCTAAATTTGTACACATTTGATATGATATTGGCACAATGACTTTGTTGTCACTTAACTGTTTCTTACTAAAATCTTGTTCAATATTTTCAACAGTTCCCTGTGATCTAGATGATGTGCACGGTTCTGGTTCTTGTTGAGTATAAGCTATTTCAGAAGCAGTTGATATTTTAAGATATTTATTAAGTGATCCACTTTGTTTTTTAATGTTTGCTATTTTTTCAGCTTGGCGTTTACGATTTTGTGCACCGGATAGTTTTTTCTTAGTTTTTGATTCCATATTACTTTTACTCATGAACGCCACTTTAAAATAATTTTCAAATGTAATAAATAAATAAATACGGACTCTAATTTATATATTTACATCATGTATCTTAATACTTAAGATTATATATCGCTAATTTAGATGTCCAACACAAATTACTTCTTGCGCCAAAATACAAAACTCTATACGCGGAGGGGAAGAAGTTGTTTAACTTGTTTACCTAAAAAAGGCAGCTAATAAATTGGAAATATTCAGCCATTGACATTAAAAATGGTCAGGTTTTAAAATAACTCAAGTGTCCAGTTTTTACGCTTGATTGAACATTTTAGTTTTACCATTGGCAAGATTTTCTTTTGTTATCATATATTTTTCTAATTAACACAGGTGGCCTGCCAGGCCTGATTTGCGATTTCAATAGAAAATTTCCTGGGATTATAATTATTGTTTACAAGTTCTTACTAAGATTTTAAAATTTGCGATAAACATCATAAGCAAACGTATGTAATTAATTTGCAAACCTAATTAGTATGCAAAAAAATAGACTTTTGACAACGATTAAAATATATAAAATAAAAAGTAAACTGAAAATTATATTAAGTTTACTGGAATTATACCTATAATATATATTACATACACGTTCGAATATTTATATCAAATTATTATTTAAATAAAAAAATTAGAAAATGTTTTTATTTTGCAATATTATAATCGTTTCTTACGATTTCAAAATTACGTACATGATCTAATATATATATATACGCATATACATACATAAGTTCTAATTTATAATACTTTTAGTGTGTGTTTATTTATATATTTGCTAGCAGAAAGTTACTTATAGTTTACTATAAGCAGTATTATATATATATATAAACATTACAATATGAAATTTGTAATATAATAAACTTTATGTTTAGTTTATTGTTCATGATAAATAATAGATTTGATTGTTTTATATTTTTAATATTAAGCAGAGCTTGTGTGCAGGCCTGCTTGTGTGTGTCATTTAATAAGATATAATATGACTTCATATGATTTTTCAATAATCTACTCTCAATAATTTTTGTAAATAAACATTTGAAAATAATATTCTTCAAATGTGAGTATTTTTGTTAGTAGAGTTTTAATTTCTCAGGGATGGCGCCTTCTTTTTCAGATGCTAATCTCTCAGTGATGGCGCCTCCTTCTGCCAGCGCCCGCATGCGTTGCATGCCCGCTTCCGCCGGCCCTGAGCATATCAGTAGAACATTGTTAAAAAAAATCTGAATGACTGTTTGAAAAAAATTGCCTTGTGATCAATGAATTGTTATTATTATTTTAATATTAAAAATATTGCAAATGAATTCAGAGGAATTATTACATTTAAAAGAATACATATCTCTCCCAAACCCTCACCTTCTTATTTCTTTTTCTAAAACATGCTTTTTATTTTCAAATTTATTTACGTTTTTTTTTTTTTTAAAGAAAATACTTTTAAAAGAATGTTATAAAATTAAATATCCTTAGAAAAAAAGATAATGAATCCACAAAAAAGGAGAAAGAAAAACAAAAGTCCATGCTTTCTAGTGACCTGATAAAGCATATAGATAAAAATATATATATACCTATTAAAATGTAGTTCCATACTCTATAATTAATCATTTTTTTTTAGAAAAATCCAAACTTTAATTATACTTTTCTAAATACATTCAATTCTCAGTATTAACACATAGTATACTATGAAACACAGCATTTACAGCGATATTTTTCTACGATCTTTCCCAGTGTTTCTGGCCATTGTAGGAATTAAACCGGCAATCTTTAGATCAAGAGTTCCCAAACTTTTTTTGGCCGCAGACCCCATTACTAAAAACTTTTAAAACCATTGACACCCCTAATCATTTACTTTACTTATTCAAATTAATAAATTTGTACAGTACTCTATATCAAAATTTTCATTTTAATCACTTATAATTAATGATTAAAAAAGATAAAAGGACCATGGAATATGGCATTATCTTGTGCTACATTTAATATCGAAACCTGCATTAATGAAAATTAAAGCAAAAAAAAATACAAGCAGAGTTTTTTTTTTAATTTTTGACATTTATAAAATAAATATGTAAATTCAAAATAAATACAAATATTGAAATCAATTTATTAAACATAAAAATGAAGTGGAAAAAATCAACATATTCGACAGAATTAAACATCAACAAAATTACAACAATGAAAGATTTTAATCAAAATTATAAATATAAGAATATCAAATAAATTAGCTTGGAAAACTGAATTTAATGAGATGGGTGCACCTAGTGATCTGTCAACAATTTATCTATGTCCAGTTTTAAATTAGTGAGTTGCATTCTCAAATCTCCATGTTCAGTGATATGCAATCTATGTCTGTTCTGAAGCAGGTTTAAAACTATACTGAAACCTCTTTCTATCAAATACAATGATGGAAATGCCAGAAAATACTTTTGTACAATAGTCCATAGAGCTAGGTACAGAAGTGGAATTTCTTGTTGCTCCCAAAACTTTTGATAACCCTATTTGAATTGTACCTTGAGATCCTCATTCCTGCTGATAGTTATCAGCTCATCTTTCAAAATTATATTTGGTTCTGCACTAGTAGTGTATGGGTTTATTATCCAGTCCAGTATTTCCAATGATAGAATATCTTTGAACCTAGTTTTGAAATGCAAGTGGTTGACATACAGCAAGATGTTTTCTTCTTGGATTGTGCCTATCTTAAATAAGTTGGGGAACTGGGAAAGCTCAGATCTTGCAATATTTTGCTTAAAAAACATTTAATCTGGCAACAAAAGCTGATATGACTGATTTTGCTTTGATGAGATTCAAATTGTCTCCTTGCAGTTGTAAATTAACATCATTAAATTTGCCAAATAAGTTGATTAAATAAGCAATATCTGTTTTACTCTTAAGTAAATTTTCTTTCAAACTGGAATCCTCATCTTCCAAAAACTCTAAAACAGATTGAAAAAGTGCAAAAAATCTTGCCAAACATAAACCTTTTGAAAGCCAGCAGACTTCGGTATGGAGAACCAATTGATAGAAATCTTTGTCGCTTTCCTCCCATAATCAAGCGAACAGTCTAGTGTTCAAAGCGTTACTTCAAATTTTGTTCACAGCTGTTATAACAAACTGAAGTGATTGATGCAATTTGTCGCTAAGGTTCTTGGCTACTAAATGTTGCTTATGGATTACACAGTGAACTGCAAGCACTTTAGGTATGTGTTGTTTCAGATAACTTATATGAAACTGCAATAACAACCAACCATAGCTGGTGCTCCATCTGTCACAACAGATATTATATTTGTCAATGGAATCACTTTTCCCCTGAAGAATAGCTCTATTAAATTAAAAATTGATTCACCTCTGGTGTTAGTTTCTAAAATTCTAGCAAAAAGCAGCTCTTCGTGCACTTCCTGATCTTGAATTAAGTGAATGCATGCCAGCAACAAAGCTTCAACACTGGTTAATGTTTACTCATAGAATTGGAGGAAAGAAACATTTTTTTTGCAAATGATTACACAAATAGTTTTCCATGTCATGACTCATTTCGTTGATACATTTTTGAACTGTGTTGTGGCTCAAAGGAATCATTTTGATAACATCTTGTGCAGGTTTGTGGAGTACAATGTTCAATACTTCCACGATGGCAAGTAGAATCAGTTTCTCCATTATGGTGTGTGGCTCACCAGACTTCGCAATGAGTAGGGATATGTTGTACAATGCCCTCAATCTATCATCATTTTGCTTCAATGATGAAACAAACATATCTATCATAATTCTCTTCAGAATTTTATCTTTAAGTGATTGAAAGTATGACAAACCTTTTTCTTTTTTGATAGGGTGAATTCTATTCAAGTGATCGGCTAGTTTTGATGGTTTCATAGCATCATTGCTAAAGACTTTTTCGCATATGAGGCACATTGCTAAATGTTTATTTGATAATGACGCGACAAATCCTAGCTTCAAATAGTCCAAGCTGTACTGTCTGCATTTCTTTTTTGGTTCAGTCATATTATTATCATAAGAAATAAAAACTTTTATTAACAACAATTTTGACAACACCTGTGATAAAAAACAAAACAAAAAAATATCTACTTACTTGAAACAAAAGACTTTTGTTCAAACTCGAATAAATAAACTGTGTCCTCTGATTTTCTTTTTTGGACTACTGCTCCTCAATAAATAATTATATTCAAAGTTCAAATCACAAATAAGTACATGTCACATCAAATGAACCCAATTTATAGTGTTTTATGAAAAGATGACCATACAAGACTGATAGATTCTGCTAATATCTAATATCATCTCATCCCACTGTGAGCAAGTGCGGACATGCAATGGTTTTTCATGTCTGCACTTGCTTTGAGACATTTAATAAGACAATGCACAGACATTTATGCTACATGCATTTTCAAGCATTCTTATGTGGGACTCTTTTAATGACACATTTTACCTTTTCATTAGTAAATTTGGTATGTAATATGTTTTTATCAAAAAAGTGTTTTTTTTAAAACTATTTTACTTCTTAATTATGTACCAATTGGAATCATAGATATTTTGAAGTAACAAACAAATAGCAGTAGTAAGAGGGTCTATTTTTGCTGCCATCAAACCCCAAATTTTTTCAGTGAAATTATCAATCCTTAGAAAGTTCAAATCGACCTCAGGGTCAATATAGACCACTTTTGTAACTCTTGCTTTAGATCCATGAAAACCAAATTTAAAATGACATTCTAACTGACAAAATACTATAAATAAAGTTTGATTTTTTTTTATTTAAAAAAAAAGATAATTGGAATCAATATATAAATAGTGTACCAGGTCGAGTTTGCTGAAACCACAAACTTATACAAATATATATATAAGTTTTGGCCGGTTTCAAACTCCTTCGTAATACATTTATAATCTTATAAATGTTACGTGAACGAACCGGCACGTTCGAGCAAAATGGGAGATCTTATTGATAGCTTTAACTATCAACAATGGCCCATCTCGGCTGCTAGAGTCAAATCCCTACTATCCAAATACTTTGTTTCGGAGTAAACCCCGGGACACCAGCTAGTCTTGATGACTAATGTATTCGGGAAGTAGGCTCATAATCCAGCGCTCGAAACATTCCCTAAAACTAGCTCAGTCTAATTTTAATTCAATAACAAAATTATACAAAATTAGTGGTGGAAAGAATTAATAAAAAGGTTGGTAAAAAGAATTGACCGACAAATGAAGTTTAAGTTTAAAGACAATTTATTTTAATCAAAAATTAATTAAGTTTTAAAAATAATTTATTAACCAACATTAATTTACTAAATTTAAAAATCTTGATAATCTAATTTAATACACGCACCTTTTTAAATTAACACATTATAACATATATCTGGTGAAAAGCATAAATAATATGTGACATCATTAAATTATCTCACATTCCTACACATGCACATCAATAGTTCATTTTATGCATGCTTAAGAGTTCAAATTACTTTACTCGGTAGGATTGACGAATTACAGTGGTGGCTACTACGTATAAATGATAATAAATAAATGTTTACCTAGGATTTTTGGAATGTGGATTTTGCTTGTTGTTGGCTGCTTCTGATGGAGTATATCTAACCGGTTAGATTTGGATGTTCATGGAAGAGATTTTATGCGAATCCATTGGTTTTATTCTTGAAGACAGTTGAACGTTTGATGGAGGATTTCTGAGTTGTTATGCAGACATTATTTCAGAGGCAGGTTTTGAGGATCTTGTTGGACTAAAAGGTTGAAGCACGAGCGTATATTTCCAAAAGCTGCTCAACAATGCATTTTTGTTTCTGTATACATAATAGAAATTGCACTGTTGTCTGAACTGGAACAAGACTGTCACTGCAAACTAGACTGAAAAAACTCTCTCAATTAATTGTCCGATTAAAAAAAAAAGTCTATTTATACCTGCAACGTGTTGTCCGTGTAATATCCTCCGGCAAATATCTGTTGTCGAATTCCATTGGTAATTAATCCTATGACAATGTGTTTTTGATTGATTGTTTAATTAGTAGTAGCTTTCATAAATGTATTGGGTTTTTTAAATCTTTAGTAGCCCACTGCTGTGTTTTTAAATATATTTCATTTCAATATTTATTTTCATGTGTTTTTCAATACGATTTTAACATGCATTTATTATATCTCTTTTTAACAGCTTACATTTATTTACATTCGCACGCACATATATATTTTACTATTCTAAAATCAAAAATAGTTTTAAGATTATTTTTCTTCTTTAATTTAAATGAAGAGATTTATATATTTTCTTTAAACCTTTTAAATTGTATTTCAACTAATAATAATAAACTCTTTACTTCCTTTTTATAAAACCTTCAGTTTAACTTTAAGAAAACCCCCTTCCCACTTTAAATCAATGATTTTTCAACTTTTATTTCAAACTCTTTTGCGAAAGATTTTTATTTTAATAATTTTTTTTAGACAAAATTATTTTATATACATGTGCCAAATTGGCCTTGGCACATTACACCCCCCTCCATTTTAGAGTAAAATGCGTCATTTTTGACCATTTTATCTCTTGCAATTTTAATTCTTGACTCTAAAGATTTATTAATTTATTATTTTTCTAAGTTAGCTTTTTAATATCTTTTACTTGACATACAAAGGGCAATCTGTTTTGACTATCCTTTCCTTCTATCTATGCCGAATACATTGCTCACAATGATCTAAATCATGGCTAACGACCGACCACCGGGACAAACTAATTTTGTGGCACAGGGATCTTTTGGAAATGACGTGGAAGCAGATTCGCTGACTTACACTGACTTACACGTGTATAAAATTGAAACTTCATTTGCCGATTCTCTTGATTGGACTTGGAAAAAGAAAGGGTCGCTGTGAAATGGCAGGAATTTTCAACTGTCCATTTTCGACTTACGCTTTGGAAAGAGGAATGATCCCTGACAAGTCCATTACGGGTACTAAAATTTATCCAGTCGGCAGTTTTAAACTTATCCTTAACTAAACTTATTTCTATACTACCCTCATTCCCTTTTGCTATAGATAACTTCATACACATGTGTATATGTGCAGCATAATTCTACACCTACTAATATTCTAGATATCGAGTTATTACTGGACTTGCTTACAGGGAATCTATAATAAATAAATCCCTATTTGCACGCATCATGAGGTGCAGCAGTGCCAAGAACATAACCTAAAAGGATATCTGGATAAATACATTTAAGATACGCATCATGAGGTATCGTATTTACTGAATATTACCAGTGTATGTGCGCGTATATACACATGTATACTTATACACTCTTAATACACCTTAGATTGACTTTTATTTTTTTATTATTAATCTTCCAACCTTATTTTTAAATTCACATGAACAATATCTTACACTATTTATTTATATTACAATATTATTTATAACCCTTAAGAAACATTATTTAAAATATTTATTTACACTAATCTTATAATATTATTTGTAAATCATTACGAACATCTTTATTTAACATGCGTGTATTCAATAAAAAAAAAAATCGATTAGTTTATTACGAGTCATTCTTCATTATTATTTACTATAGATTTATTTACGCTTATTTATTTAACTTGATTTTATCGATTTTATTTTAACTATTTGACCTACTTATTTATTTATGAACATTTTTCTTGATTAACATGTGCATTGATCACTTTTCCTAAGTATTGACCACTTCAAATTCTTATTTTTCTAGAGTGCATTTTTAGTTTTTATTTTCATCATTAGGTAATAAATGTAATGTTAAGAGAAGTAGGCAGCAAAGTATAAGGCAATTCAACACACGGATAGATCTTGTGCTGATTCAAACCAACCCTCAATTTCTTGCGGAAGTGGTGACTACAGCATGGGCAACTGTTGTGCACAACGGATCCTGAAAAGGAACTTTGAGATTTGTGAATGGCAGGACTACCTCTACTGTACATTCGACTTGCTAAAATATTTATTTTATTTGGTTCTACTGGGAATTTTTCCTCCAGATTTATTACTTTTTATATGCCAGGACTTTTCTACTGGCGCATCATCATCAGTATTATTTATTCTTCGCACTACCCATCTGTAGAACAAAGTCACTGCAAAAAAAAAAAAACTCAGTCCAACAAAAGTCAGGCCTGAAATTTATATCTTTGCCCAAATACTCGCACACACCTCAATCCTAATTTAATACACTTTTTTTTTTAAATTTTATTTGATAATGTTTTATTTTCATTAATACTTTCATTATACACTTATTTATTTCATTTTTATTTTTAAAGCATTATTTTTACTCTCCCCCTTTTTTTTTTTAAAAAAAAAAACATGTTCATTTTGCTTGTCTCTTTTGATTTACACATTTATTTTGTTTGCGTCATGCTCCGCTATGTTCTAGACTTATGAGCTGGGATATCAATATAATCGATAAGACATAATCGAGGGTTTTGACATAAATTGTTTTATTATTTTTACTCTCCCCCTTTTTTTTTTTTAAAAAAAAAAACATTTTCATTTTGCTTGTCTATTTTGATTTACACATTTATTTTGTTTGCGTCATGCTCCGCTATGTTCTAGACTTATGAGCTGGGATATCAATATAATCGATAAGACATAATCGAGGGTTTTGACATAAATTGTTTTATAGATGCTTTGACATTTTAAACTCTAAGATTGTTATTTTATTTTACTAAGACTAACTTTAATCATTTTTCATTATTCAAACTAACTTTGATTCTCGTTTTTACATTTGTTTCATTAAACTTTGTTAAACATTTTCCATTATTCAGAGTCCATGGTCGTTAATAACTAGGTCAAGCGAGCGAATCCGTCAGATTACATATTTTTAATTTTTGTCAGGTGGTTCTTTCTTTCTACATACTAACTCTATAATATAAACTACCTTCCCTCTTTTATAACTTATTACTTTATCTCTTTCTCTTTCCGTTCTATTTTCAACTTTGTAAATCAGAAAATCTTGATATTTAGACAAACTCCGAATTACTTCAATCTGGGAATATTTTTTTCTACGCTTTCTTTTTTTAAATCTGTTTTTAAATCTACGAACATGAACGTTTACTTTAAACCTTTTATTTTTAATTCTTTGTAAAAACTCTTTTACGCTATCTTCTACCTTGAACTTATATCTCTCTTCTATTTCTTGGTCTACATTTGTTTCTACTTTATATGTCGCAACGCTATTTGATTCTAATTTAATTTCTATGTCTTTTATCACCTCAACTTCCTTTTCATCTTCCTGACTTTCTTTAACTAAATCTACCTTTATAATTTCTTGGTTCTTCTCTACCTTTCCTGTAATTTCACACCTTATTTCCTTCATTTGTTCTTTTATCTTATTCTGGCCCATTTTGATCAGGTCCTTTAACTTTTCAAGCATTTCAGCTTGCCCTTCCAATTTACTCTTCATTTCATTATTTTGGTTTTTAAGCTCTTCGGCTATTTTTTTATATGCTTCGGCTGTTTCTTTTTGTTTTTCAAACATGCTGGTTAGTAAAGCTATGATTTCCCTTTTTTCCTTGTTGGGAATATTTTCTATATTTTTACCTTGAGCCTCCATTTTGGCTTTATTTCTTATCATTTATAATTTTAAACACTTTTTATCATTATTTTTGATACCGTATTTTATTCACTTTAATAAGTTTACTAATTTCTATTTTATTTATTTCTTACTAAACTGGAAATACACGCTGACTCCACCCCTCCTTTGTCCATTTTTCTCTACCCGATCTTAATGCTTTAACTCCGCCCAAACACCCAACTGTCTCTGATTTAACATAATGATTTATTTCAACTAACGTAAATAGCATAAATCTCTCTTCATTTAAAGGAAAAAAAAAGGTTTCGGTCAATTCTTTTTTTTTATTTTTAAATTAATACCACTTTACGTACGTAATTTCGCTTTTCTATAAAAAATTTGTCAAACAAGAAACACAGTATTTGATTACTATTGTTCCTTAGGTCCAGCCCCAAATGTTGGGAAAGCCATTTATGTACCGGGTCGAACCGCTGAAACCACATACTTATACATATATATAAGTTTTGGCCGGTTTCAAACTCCTTCATAATACATTTATAATCTTATAAATGTTACGTGAACGAACCGGCACGTTCGAGCAAAATGGGAGATCTTATTGATAGCTTTAACTATCAACAATGGCCCACCTCGGCTGCTAGATTCAAACCCCTACTATCCAAATACTTTATTTGTTTCAGAGTAAACCCCGGGGCGCCAGCTAGTCCAAGGACTAACGTATTCGGGCAGTAGGCTCATAATCCAGCGCTCGAAACATTCCCTAAAACTAGCTCAGTCTAATTTTAATTCAATAACAAAATTATACAAAATTAGTGGTGGAAAGAATTAATAAAAAGGTTGGTAAAAAGAATTGACCGACAAATAAAGTTTAAGTTTAAAGACAATTTATTTTAATCAAAACATTAATTAAGTTTTAAAGATAATTTATTAACCAACATTAATTTACTAAATTTAAACATCTTGATAATCTAATTTAATACATGCACATTTTTAAATTAACACATTATAACATATATCTGGTGAAAAGCATAAATAATATGTGACATCGTTAAATTATCTCACATTCCCACACACGCACATCAATAGTTCATTTTATGCATGCTTAAGAGTTCAAATTACTTTACTCGGTAGGATTGACGAATTACAGCGGTGGCTACTACATATAAATGATAATAAATAAATGTTTACCTAGGATTTTTGGAATGTGGATTTTGCTTGTTGTTGGCTGCTTCTGCTGGAGTATATCTAACCGGTTAGATTTGGACATTTATGGAAGAGATTTTATGCGAATCCATTGGTTTTATTCTTGAAGACAGTTGAACATTTGATGGAGGATTTCTGAGTTGTTATGCAGACATTATTTCACAGGCAGGTTTTGATGATCTTGTTGGACTAAAAAGGCTGAAGCACGAGCATATATTTCCAAAAGCTGCTCAACAATGCATTTTTGTTTCTGGATACATAATAGAAATTGCACTGTTGTCTGAACTGGAACAAGACTGTCACTGCAAACTAGACTGAAAAAACTCTCTCAATTAATTGTCCGATTTAAAAAAAAAGTCTATTTA
Source organism: Epiperipatus broadwayi (assembly GCA_028023455.1). Lineage (NCBI taxonomy): Eukaryota > Metazoa > Onychophora > Udeonychophora > Euonychophora > Peripatidae > Epiperipatus > Epiperipatus broadwayi. The sequence goes on from JAQFVV010012400.1 coordinate 14,711,886, forward strand.
TACCTGCGACGTGTTGTCCGTGTAATATCCTCCGGCAAATATCTGTTGTCGAATTCCATTGGTAATTAATCCTATGACAATGTGTTTTTGATTGATTGTTTAATTAGTAGTAGCTTTCATAAACATATTGTTTTTTTATATCTTTAGTAGCCCACTGCTGTGTTTTTAAATATATTTCATTTCAATATTTATTTTCATGTGTTTTTCAATACGATTTTAACACACATTTATTATATCTCTTTTTAACAGCTTACATTTATTTACATTCGCACGCACATATATATTTTACTATTCTAAAATCAAAAATAGTTTTAAGATTATTTTTCTTCTTTAATTTAAATGAAGAGATTTATATATTTTCTTTAAACCTTTTAAATTGTATTTCAACTAATAATAATAAACTCTTTACTTCCTTTTTATAAAACCTTCAGTTTAACTTTAAGAAAAAACCCTTCCCACTTTAAATCAATGATTTTTCAACTTTTATTTCAAACTCTTTTGAGAAAGATTTTTATTTTAATAATTTTTTTTAGACAAAATTATTTTATATACATGTGCCAAATTGGCCTTGGCACAATAGAAAATAAGAAGTAATGAACTAGATAACATTAGTTTATATATCATCGTTAGGGTTCTATAAAACAACCAATACTATTCAGACATATCAATATTCTCTTCCTTTAAATTATCAAACATCATTTTTCTTCTATTTTTCATTCCTTAATTTCTCTTTTCTAGATACTTCAATCATATCCATAACAAATCCACTGTTTTTAAATATAGGTTCAGCAAAATTCTCTTCTACTTCATTATTTCTTCAATGCCCAGTTTAGAGTAGTGATAGAATGACGACCTCAATACTTAAGATTCTTGATCAAAGTTTACCTTGTCATCACTTCTGAAGCTCAAACTACACATTGAATTACAAACAAATAAGTATTCAATTATTATTTTATTACCTCAATTAATAATCTCTTTTCATTTAACAAGTAATCATGTGACCTTTACAAATTCTATTGTTAGATTTTTATCCTTCCCCGATACTCATCTTAAAAGATTTTTTAAATTTAAATTTCTCTCTCTTATCTTTTTTAATAGTTCAGCATATTTTTTATTGTCTTTCTACCTTTAAATATAAACCAAATCCAATTTCTATTCTTTTCATAATTTCCTCAATGCAATATGAAGTTTAGCATAGAAATATAAGATTCAAGAAATAAAGATTCCTTGACTGATGCATAACCTCTCATTTCTAATGCTTAAATATCATCACTTCCAATATGATTACCAATTCAAGTTTTTTTAAAATTTCCTAAAAAAAAATATATTTTTTATTCACATTATATTACTTGAATAGTTGAAGTTATTATTATTATTTTTTATTTAACTTCAATATTGCAAATCCTATTTTTACTATTTCATTTTTTCTTATATCCACACCTTAAAAGCCTTATTTCTTTTAACCTCTCTTTATTTTTTTCATTATTCAAGTCTGTAATCCTAATAAAGTGAAGCTTCAAATAAGATATTTAATATTCTCAAAATTTTTAACTATAATGGACTTCAAAATAAAGTTCTATTTTATTAAAAGCAAGTTTGTATTCTCACTGTAATATTTTTGTCATTATTTCCATAATTAAACAACTCCCTAAATACTTACAAGCATTAACCTAATCTAAATTTACCTGTCTAACTATCTCTTAATTTTATTACCTTCACCATTATTATCTTTACACTTAAATTTATAACTTTATTAATCAACTTGTCAAGCATTACTAGATCATCAATCAAATTAAAGGATCTTCTTATCATAATTCTAAACACTATTACTATTACCCAATACATTTCTAGCAATTCATTTAAATAAATATTAAACATATTAGAAAATAGGCAGCATCTCTACTTGATAGATACTTTTATATTGATCTCTTCCACAAGATTATTTAATCTTTATTTCTTCCCTAAGAAGATTATTTAACCTTACATATTTCTAATAGTCATCTATACCATCTTTATTCTTTTTAACATCCAAATTTATTATTTTAAAATCTTTCTAAATATCAATAAAACAAATATTAACATCTTTTCCACTTTTTGTATAAGTAATTTTATCATTCCAAACACATCTCTTGTTCTTTTACCATTTTTAAATTTATGTTCATTGGTCATGAATGTTTAATCAAGTGCATGTTTCATTATTGTTCTAAAATCCTTTCACTTTACTATCTAAGGTCTTTTGGGGCACATAAATGATAGTGTTCCCATGGCCTATTCAAGTAGTATGTTTTAGTATACAATACAATAGATTCCACATGGAAACCAGGCTTCATCTTGATAAATGCCTGATTAAAGACAGAAAATTATGAAATTACACAAAGAAACTATTAATGCAAACTATGGCCACCCTAGGACTACAAAAATGAGGATCTTAGGCTCTTAAAATGAAAGATGACACAATTTAGCACCTTAAGTGCCAATCATATCTTCTACAGAGTGACCTTCTCTTCTCCTAGGAAACAATAAAATTACTTCAGCTTAACATCGAGAGTATATCAAAATCAAAAATGTAGATCCTATACAAATTAATTGTTCAGCACAATATTTGTTATTGGACTTCAGAAGATTCACCATTCTTCTGATAATACATATCTTTATAAAAATTCCTGTATTTACATTGGTTATTGATAAAATGCATTCTAAATACCATGTAGCTGTCTTTGTTTCATATCATCTTATAAAATAAACAACTTCTAATGAAGATAAATGATAATGCAAGCACAATTTGGATAAATAATTTTTAGATATTCAATATTTACAAACTGCCTAATACAAACTTGTCCGGCATTTCCAAGATTTCATTTTTCATAGTAGTCTTTGGGAATATATAAATGATGATCAAGCAGATTATTAACCTTTACAATGAATGGACTTAAATAATATATTTTATTTTATATTGCAAAACAAGACTCAACATTCCATTCAGGTAGATGGGAACAGAAACAATTCCCGATTTTTTTTTTTTTTTAAAAAAAGTTTACTGTTACCTGCTGAACTAATAATATAGAATCACTTCTCCTATAGTTAATATTCTTGCAGTTGAATAATCTATTCTAAGATGAAATTTAAGTAAAGCCAACTGGAGTCCATATACTGAATATTTTAAAAATAACATTATTAAAATCTCATATCAACTAATTCTCTCAATCATTATCACCTATAGGTTTCAATAACTCAAGAGAAATTCCACACATTTTCTATATTTGGCCAGTTTTTATTTCATTTATAACTTCCTATAATTTTATTTTATATCCGTTTCAATTGCTGTTACATTTACATGAGTTATCTAAAATAGTTTTATTCTATTATAAATAAAATTAAATAAATCTATTCTTTGTAAATCTTCAATTTTGCAGTATTCCTTTACTATCTTTATCTACCATATATTTACTCTAAATAATAATTTATTAAGGTAGTATAATTACATTGTGAAAGTTACATATTGAAACTGATTGGTATATTAATTGCTTGGGTAAAGTCCAAGAGTCTTGTGGATGAGTGTTCATGTCATTGTTTGGTATAGTCTGTTAGTTGTGGATTTTGGAATAGTTTCCATGTTTCTTCGAAGACAAATCTGGTGACTAGTGTCTTGTCCCTTTCTTTAATGTTAAGGCTTTTTATAATATTTTTTACTTACTACAATAATTATATACCTACGATCTTCTTTCTATTTTTTTTTTTTTGGTCTCTATTTTCTAAATAATTTACTGTGATTATGGCAGTTTTTTTTTAAAGATTTCCTTAAATATTTACCAATGTTCTTTTAAATTTATGTTAGCACTTATCTTGCCATTATTATAATTATTTTCCTATTGAAGACATTTTAAAACTTGTTCATTATGTTTCCTAATAATTTAATAGTATCCTTTTCTTTCTTGGTTAGGATTATTTATATTTTTGAGATTCAGCTTCAATTCTAACACTATTAAATTGCAGTTTAATAGATTCAGGATATATACATGCATTCATAATGCTGATTGTAGGTCTATTCTTTTCTAAAATATATATAATCTAATAAAAATATATTCTTCATATTGCTTAGGGTTTTTCCATGACAAATCACTTGCATGTGATTTTTAAATCATGGTTTAATTGTAACTATTTTTTCCCATATCTTTTTTGATCTATCATAGCATTCAGTCCCCCCAATTTTTGTATTTATTTTCAACTAATTTAATTATTCATGTATTATCATAGAATCTCGATTCATTGTTATTGTATCCTTACTGCAGGGATAATAATTTCCCACAGTTATGGCTATTTCCTTGAAGATCAAATAAAACAATAATCTATTCAGAGCTTTAATTAACATATACAAAATGATAATACCAGGATTTGCACAGTTTAAATATAGTTGCCAAAAGACAAGAAATAATAATTACTCAAGTTCATATAGAATTATTAACATATCTCTAATTAAATTTTTTACTTATAAAAATATGCATATAGGCATATATATATATAAAACAAAATAAAACCAGTTTGATGTTTTTATAGTCCTCATGCTGTCTTTGGAATATTACAATGACCATATTCATCAGGAACAACATTTTCTTTTTGTAGTGAAACACTTGTTCAAGCTTTGCCCTGCTTCTTTTGTGGTCTACCCTCTGCTTATAGCTTTTAGTTGCTTGTTGTGTCTACTTTTTTACTATTAGCATTCTGTTTCTATAATGGAATGATACCTTCTGTTTTTTAAATAACAACAAATAACTGCTTCTTAATTAGTCATGTTAAGTTTTCTTTTTTAAGTTTTTAAATTAATTTCTCTTTTGAGATTATGCTTTAATATAAAACAATCATGTTTGTAAGCTGGCATCTATAGCTGAATATAATCATTAGGTATCTTGAATATCTTTATCACCAACAATTATCATTTAATATATATAAATCTATTTCTTGCTAGTGATCCAAGACAATACTTATGCCGTTACATTTGCCTTTTAGCCCCAGAACAATAAATTACCTCTTTTTCAGTTTTTCTTTTCAATTTTCATTATATATTGTGACAGTCAGATGATGTATGTTGGTTTAACCCAGTTCGAATACTAAGTGAAAGTACCTCGAGGCCACCCATATGCGAGATATTAAATCAAGAATACTATGACCTCTGCCCTATTCGCCTATTCTTGAGGCTAATTACGAACCAACAACATTATCTGAGCCATACATAAATTATTTTTCAACCAGCCAAGCTTAGCCTCAGCAGTAGAGACATGGACGGGAACACCTACGGAGCTAAATAGTTAAATGTGCATAAAAGTACTATGAAAAATGTGTTTTGCGTGCCTGGATCATTGAAAAGTAAAAATAAAGCATTATAATAAAATTAGGAAACTCAAGCTTTTTATAGTTAAATAATATGTTTAATTAATGACTTTAAAATATTAAGAATGTTTTTAATGACCTCCGCTATTCCCCTAAATTAATGAAAAACTAATTAGACAATCAAAACAGATTAAACGATACAATCTTTTCTTCCCAATTTTAATAAAATTGTCAACTCGAATCTCTTCGATAAAGTACAATAGTAAAAATCTTTTGCAAAGCATTTTCTAATTGCTTTGCGCTAAAAACAGACAAGTTTAAAAATTATTTAAAATGCATATAGCTAAATCAGATATACGTAATATGCTACTGGCGGACAAAAGAGGCGTTATCGAGGAGATCAAGTTGGCAAACAAAGGAAACTTACTCGGATGAAATTTGGAAACATAAATAAAATTTGGAAAGAGATTTTAAATGAAAAAAATTACCTTTTAAACTTAACTGCAATGGAATACAAAATATTTACACATGTTAGTAATGAAGAATAGCGAAGGAAAAAAGGTTAAATATAGATAGATGATCACACATATATATATTTAAGACTAGTCTAATAAAAATGGTTACATTACAAATATCATTAAATAAAACAATCCATAATATAATTCAATTAAGAAAGGTATGAACAAAAGGGTAGAAAGTAAATAGTTCAATGGAGGAGAGATATGATTACCGTCCTGGTTCCTTGGTCATGTTTCCTACAGCGTTCGTGGCTTGATCCGACCATCGATAGGTATTTTCCTGGACAAGGAAAGTGGAAATAAGTAGCATGCTTTTATGAAAAGTCCTACAGACACGGCACAGAGTTCAGATGACTATTGAGTGGATACTAAGGCATTTTGATGGTATTTAGGAACCTCAGCAATAGGCAAAGCTATTTATTTGCCTAGCCAAGCATAGTAGAATCCATCAAATTCATATGACTTTTAGCTTGAGCATGTTCAAACTTCTCCATGATTTTGAAGACGACAGTTGTCTAACTTTTTGGAATAAAATCTCCACAAGCAAAATCTGAAAGAGTTCTCCAAAGAGAAATCTGAATGCCAGCAAGAAAACTCTGAATAACCAAGTCTTTTGTTCTCACTTTTATTTATACCCTCTTTGTCAGCTACCTTCTATTGTTTGTATGATCTTATATCTTGATAAGCCTCTCCATGTTCCTTTGTTTCAAGGTAACATTTTCTAAAAATAACTTTTACTTTTTTACTCTAAATTTCTTTCTTTAAACTTTGAATTTTATTAATTAAAAAAAAAGAAAGAGAAGGCCATCTTTAATTTGATTTGAATGGGCTCACTGATTAAAATATACATTCTTTTAGAAAATGTTGGCGAGCTTATCTCAAAATAAATCATATGCCATATTTTAACAAGATTTTAACAAAAAAAAAAATTATTTCTTTTAATAATATAAGCACTTTATTTCAGCAGAATTTTGCATTAACTCATATATATATACGCTTGACGTATATATATGTTTGACTAATAGATTTTACAAGTAATTTTTATTAACAGAAATTTAATCTTGGTATGGAATTTATTTAAAATGAAATAGTTAAATGCAAATACAAATTATATAAATGTAATTAATTTTAGCTTTAATGCAAAACCCTGCTGATATTGGAATATAAACTTAATTCAGATCTATAATACTAATTAAGTTTATAGGAAGCTGTGAAGCATGGATCGGACTTCAGATCCATTGCTTCAATATCTAATTCTTTCTATTCATTCTTTTTAGATTTACTCACATATCTAAAATTTTATTACTGATTTTAAACTTAAGTCTAAAAGCTTTGGAAGTAAATCATGATCCACACAATCTCCAGAAATAAATTCTTGCAGAGATAATATGAAATATATATATATATTTCAGATCAACATGATTAACTTACAATAAAATGAATCTAAAGTTTGATTTAATATTACTTATATCAGCATGTAATTATGACTGATTAGAAAAACCCTTTACATTTATCTTAAATTGCAGCTAAGACAATAAAAAAAACTTGTTAATATTTTGTTTGGAGTATGGCTTTATAAGAAGCAGAGATTTAAACAATTAGAAATAAAAAAAACAAAGAATATGAAACAAGTGGGAAGGATAGAACTTTCATTATAAAACAAATTAAAATTTTTATTTACTGAGGAAATTGTAAAGAAGAAGAGAGATTAGTACAAATTTAAAGGCAGAGAAATTATAAAGGATATGGTGATGAGAAGATGGAGACTAAAAAAAGTGGTAAAAAAATAAAGATGATTGATCTAATGGAAGAAGCAGTTATGAGTATAAGAATATTAAAGCAACAGAGAATAGCTTGGAAAAAGTTGATACTGTTTGAAAAATGACCATTTTTAATGTGCGTGAATATATATATATACACACACACATTCTTTCTCTCAATTACAGGTGTTAAACAAACAAAATAAGTAATATGCTAGTAAAAAACCCTTTGATAATAAATGATGTCCATTATATATACATGAAAATTATTCACCAAATTTTAAATAAAATTAAACACTGGAATATGTGATGTATATAGAAAGGATTAGCAATAATGCATTTGCTAATTCATATATATTTTTTTCTTTTGCAGACTAGTAACTTTATCATTTACTGCACTGTAAAGATAGCAAGCTGCACCCCCTCCCCGCTCACAAAAAAATGCAACGACAGTTTCACTCTCATTAAAAAAAAATTCACTGGCAGAGTAGCATATTAGATATTGTTTGAAATAGTTTATGAAGAGATATATATATAATTCTGGAAATTACTTATATTATGCATAAAAGCAAAAAAAAAAAAAGGTTAGTCAAACTATTTGAAATCCATGAACATTGATTTTATTTTCAGCTTACATCAACTGATGTCAGAGATATCTACATTCAACTTCGGAAGCTATAATATAAGTAATGCATAAAACTAATGAACACCAAATAGTGATGCAGTTTGGATTTACAATATTACACATAGCCATTAATTATTCTCATAGCAAGATGAGAATAAAATGAAACTTCTGAGTATAAACAGTTTATGATTCTTCAAAGAAAACCAATTTGATTAGAAAATATCATAAAAATTTGGATTGCACTTCTGGCTATATTATCTGTTGATGTATGTTGTATGTGTGTGTGGGGGAATCACCTTACATACATTTCTAATAAATTGACAATAAAGTTCTTTAGTTACTGCTGAAAAATGCAATGTGATTTATTTTTAACACTCTTATCTATTTAATTTGCATTTTTTAAACTTTAGAATTAACATTAAATGAAGTTATTTCTTTAATATATTTAAATTTTTTTAAAAATTATGTAATAATATATTGCTGCAAATATATACTGTATATATTTTAAAAAAGCTTACTTCATAATTTCTTCCAATTTGAGGGAACTAGGATATGCAGCTTCTATGATTTCTTTTAAGCGTTCTTCTGTCATTTCGATCTTTAACATGCTATCGATATCTAAAGAAACTAATTACAGAAAATGATAAGGACTTCAAAAATAAATTAAGAATACATTTATTTCAAAATAAAAATATTAATACTATGTTATTTTTTCAAAAACAACAAAACCATTTTCACAATGTATAAATTTAAAAGAAAAAAAAGTTAAACATTATACAAAACATAAACATAAAATCTCATGACAATAAACTAAAAAACTGTAAGTTGATCAGAACAATAACAACAAAGAACATTAAAAAAAAAAAGAAATTTAAATTTCTCAAGCATAAATAGTTAATTATCATACATTAAAATATTATCTAAATCTGTAACCTATGTAAAAAAACCCACACAAATATTGGCGTTAGTGTTTATTAGTATATGATACCTCCTTCATTTATCTGATCACCTACAGTGCCTGGATTCCTTATCTTCTAAATAAGATAATCACATATCATAACAAAATACTGAATCAATGAGCCAAGAATGGGTATTAGCTAGCTGTTTGAAAAAAATTCTATGCGAAAAAATTTACAAATACCACAATAATTCAAATTCTTGGTGAGTTATTGTATCTTAAACCTATTCAATTTTTTCTAATAGTAAATCAATACAGTTCCTTTACAAACTTATTTATTTTAAATTTTGAAAGAATGATAACTTAGGGGTTTTTTTTTTTATTTATTAAAAAAAACTATTTAATAAAAGATTTTAATATCAAATATTTGCTGTTGTTTTCAATTTATAATTGCACAGTGATATGCCCCCCACCCCTTAATCTGTTATTATTTCAATAAGAACAAAAAGAACCATGTATAAAAAAATGACTTTCCAGTATTATTAGATAATCAGAAATTAATTGCATGTTTTATTAAAAATTATTTTAATATTTTTATGTGAAACAGTTATTTCTTTTAGCCAAACACTTTATAGTTTAAACATTTAATTATTCTGGATTTTGAGTTTATTAAAATAAAATAAATAAATAAAGGCATATCACAGCAATATACATTTTGATATGAAAGTTAAATTTCTACATTTAACTAAAGAGTGAAATATTTTGTAAATAAAATGACAAAAGTGTTCATAAATATATATACCAAAATATGCACAAATTATGATTATTTCTACTTTTCTATAGAATTCATCATTGTATTTTTTTGTATACTAAGTTTATTATTTTACAAAAATATTTTTTTTTATAAATCTTACATATACAGAAAATTTAGAATTTTTTTTAATGTTCACAATAAATAACTTTAGTTAAAAACAAACAAACTTTTCTCACATCTGAAATTCATGCATAATTATATATATAAAAATAGCAATAATATTAGAAACAAATTATGATAAAATATCGCATATAAAAAAATTCTCCCAGCAAGCAAAGGTTAATATTTTAGTTTGAAAACAATTACAAAAAAACACAATTCTGGAAATAAAATTTCCCGCTTAATGTGTGAAGCAGGAAGCCAGCCAGCAAGACTTCTGCATGCGCAATGTGAGGGCAAGGGGATCATAACTGGAAAAGGGACTAAAATTTACTGATACCAGGGCAAAGTTCAGCTTTTTTCTGTGTCATCTCCAGGGCAATCAAGGCCTGCTTGAGTGCTGTAATGCACAAATAATTAGTTATAAATTATTTCCACAATTATATATGATTTTAGAATTACAATGTTGATTAATTACTGTGCACTATATATGTCTGATTTTGAAAATCTCTAAGAATAATCTTAAATGTATAAATATACACCCATGCATACACTTAACAGTTATATATCTTCAGAAACAGCATTCATACATGACAATCTTTATAATTTCCAGTCCATAACGAACTTTAGAAACATGATAATAAAAAAGTCTGGATAAAAACTTTGAGAATTTAAGATTACATTTATCCATTAAAATTAAGACTATTAATAAATTTTGATCTAAAAAAACTTCAATATTATATATGAATGCAATCATATAAATATATGTATATCCAATTCAATAAATAATGTGCGTGAATACATGCATACACACAGTGTATCTTAAAAATAAAACATTTATAAAAAATCAAAAATATTCAGCTACAGGATATTTTAAAGTTCCATAGTTCTCTATCTTACTTTGATCAGAATGTGTAGAAAATGTGACAGAATGAATTAACAAATGAGATACTGATATGAACAGCATCTTACACTATCAAAGTGGTGGGTCTGAAAAATATGCAGAAGAAAAATGAAAATGTATTGCAGTAATAATAGCAATGCTTCTAGATTTGGGAGACTATTTAGATGGTTCTACTCATTTATTGACAATAATAATAAGCTACTAGAGACTTTCTGAAACTATGAACCAAATATCATAAAAGAATGTGTAGAGATTCCAACCAGGATATAGATTCACTAGTGGCCTTGTTAAATTTCTTCATTTCTGCCACTATATCCATAGATTTGATATAGTATTTATTAATATATATATATATTCTAAAACCAATAATAAAATATTATAATGTGAAGACAAGATAAGATTGTCCATAAAAATGAATGAAAAAACAAAAAAGTTAACAAACTTTTCTTCCTGGATTCTATGTAATATAGGGTATATGAGCACAGACTTTTACACCACCCACCTCTCTCCAATCTATCTAATAACACTGAGACACCTAAACACATATATGCCGAAAAGATAAATAATCACCAATATACGTATTTCATGCTAAACCAGCAATCATCAGTTGGTCCAGACTATCATCTTTACACACATATATAGTATAAGTGCTCAGATATATATTAAGATAGACTATCCTCATAGTTTAATAGACAGGTTTCAATCCACTCCACACTCCAACTCTTCAACCATCCATCCAATTGAAAATCTGATGATGGAATGCTCAAAGGCCACCCTGAGGCCGAGATCATTGTCACACCCATGTTGACCTAAGGTCAATCTGAACCCCACATGTACAGGACATAATCCATTTAATACATATGCAAGGATGGGCAGACATCTCTATAATGTAATAACTGAAACACAGGCTTGTTATATACTTCCCCCCCAAATAATATGATTTTTAAAAACAAATATTTTACAAATAACTCTATTTCAGGTATTTATACATTTTGTCAAGAATAATTTAGGCAATTATTTCCAATAGCTTCATTATCTGTGCGCAGAGCATATATATATATTAATTGATTTCAAATGCTAATGAAGTATAGCTTGAACTATTTCAATAAAGAAAAGTAAAAAAAAAGATAGTTTAAAAAACAACAACTGATTATTGAGAGAATTAAACATTACATTGATTTATGGAATGGCAGACTACACAATAAAACAGAGACATTTTAATAACAGAAGATTTATTAGGGATGGAGGGTAATGTAATTTCTTATCAAGTTCCTAAAGTCAGGTTGAAATGACTATGAACTACGAAATAGGATCCCACAACAATGATAATACCCACTTCTTTTGATAGTAATTTGCTTGCAACTAATTTAACATAATTTATTATAACATTTACATTTACAGCATCACAAAATAATGAAGCCCTTTTCTTTCATCCTTAAGGCACATAATATTAGAAAATTATTTGCTGAACGATCAATTGCTTAGGAGATTTGCGACATTCAAGCATTAATGTAGCAGGTTATAAGCAACAGTTCAATTAAAGTGATATTTTTTTACTTTCTCTGCTGGGAAGCAAACTGGATTTTTTTTAATTTTTTAATCTTTCCACTCATCACTAGAGGCTAACAATTTGGAAAAAATAAATTAATTAGAGAAAAATTTGGAAAATATAAGTCAATATTCATAAAACTTGGAAAGACTACAAGTAACAGGTAACAGAATACTTAAAAAAAAGCTTGAATATTTATTCAAAATGCAACATAAATATGTTTAAGATCACATAATTTTTTTCTGAAGTGGAAATAACAAGCTTCTCATAAAAAAATATCAATATTGGTTACATTTTACAAAGAAATACAAAGTATGCAAAATTGAGTCTGCCATATTTTGCTCATAAAACAGATAATCCTGTAAATTGTCATTTTGGATTTTAAATTATATTTGTTTTCTACAAATTATAAGTGAAAAAAGAGTTTATTATTATTATTTTTTTTAATGAAAAAGGGATAATTTAGCAATAAAATATGGAATTAAAAAAACTAGCCGATCATTTAATTCTATGTTGTGAAAATAGCAGCAATCTACTATATAAAAATTATATTTTAGAACCCTTGTATAAGCATGAGAAATCAACAACCATTAGATGGCAGTGCCATCTAGATATATAGACTAATTTTTGAATCCTTGATTATAAGACTTAGAGTCAGTGACTAAGTGAATTCACTAAAAACATAAATAGTAATCTAATATCAAATCTATGTTGATGGACAAATGGATTGGTTCGAATTCAAAACTTTAAGAAATTTCCAAGTCTAGTTGCTAAAGCAATATTTGTAATCTAGCATTTCTCACTGAGAAAGATTAATATCCACAAACTAGTTTTAGCAATTTTCAAATGACCATTGACTATTCATGTTTATGAAGATAGCTATGGAATAGAGTCATATTGTGTAGTTTACTCCTATTAAAAAAGATATTAAATATAAATTGGATAAGTTATGTGATACTTGGATTCTAATATATTTTAGCAATAATATTTGAAATAAAGCAAAACAATAAAGAGTATATGGAAAAAGGCTTTAGAAAGAATTTTATTAAAATTATAGGAATAGTATACTGTGAAAAATATGATAAGAATAGAAAAAATTAAATACAATTCAGTTACCTGCAAAGAGTGGAAGATGATTCATACATATAAAACAAATAGACAATACTGTTTTAAAAAAAAATTTGAAATAGAAATTTTACAGAAGAGGATTTAACAAATATAAAGAAAATTGGCACATTGAGTATAAGAAATATACAAACAGAATATAAAGAAACACTCTAATGGATATAAAAACAAAACAAAAAGTAGAGATGGTGATAGAGACAGAGAATGAGAAAATAGAGGAGACAAGACAACATATGTTTGATTTATTCAGAGAATATGATGAAACCATGATCAAAAATGAATACATAAAGACCTTTTTGCATTCAATGCCTTTAACTCACGGACAAATCAATTTCTCTATACCTTTTTTTGATATGATTTAATCTTAATTATTATTATTATTATTTGAGAAAATATAAATGAATAATACAAATATATTCTAGAGATGCTTATTTGCAGTATTTTAAAATCAGTAAGTTTGTCATTATTAGAAGCCATAGACTTAAAAACCATAGGTGCATGATGCTTTTTCACGTTAACTATCTCCAGGGTTGATTATTTCTTGCAAAAAGGCTGAATGAATGCCATTTTGTTTATGCAATACAAAAAAAATAGGCATTTTAAATTTCTGATCATTCAATACATATTGCCAAATTCATGGTAAATCAATCTAATTTGTATTGCTATGATAGGGAAAAAATTAAATATATTAAATGTTAAAACTGTGAAAAAAAGAGAGCTCTTTTGCATATAAGATAAATAAAAAAAACTATTCATAAATATTTTTGAATAATATTTACATATATATACACACACAAATATATATTTGCATTAGTAAATTTTAAAATCAAATTATCATCATCAATATACCTGGACGAGGAGGTTTTGGTGGAACAGCAGGAGCATCCAATTGCTTTAATTCTACTTCAATTTTTTTGATTTGGGGAAATTGATTTTGCATTAATTTCATTATTTTTTTGATAAAGCCAACATAATCTAAAATTTAGAAAGAAAAAAAAACATAATTAAAAAAAAAAATCAAATAAATATAAGAAAGGGGAAAAAACAATATTCAGCAAATTTTAAATTATCTATTTAACTAATTTTATCTTTGTACCTTTGCTACTTTAATGATTAATCTCTTGCTTATTTCTTCATATATTATTGAATATCTCCTTTTTAAAGTCCATTTAAAAGATTCCATATTTTTTCTATATTTTCCACAATTTTCTCCAATATACATTTCATATTTATTCATCTTATGTCTTTTAATTAATGTCCACAATAATAACTTTTTAACTCAGTCTTCCCATATTTTATTCTGATAAATGATTTCCATTTTACAAATAAAAGATCCTAAAACTTTTTACTTTGAAAAATCTTACAGCTTAATAATTAGTGTATCCATCTGTCACTCCTATGTTTGTGGCTTGAGTTTGGACCAAGTGACATTTAGAATTTTTTTTTCAATCACGTGCAGACTTAGAACTTTTCTTTTAGATAGAAACTTTAGCCAGCCAAATCAGTCATCTAGAAATGATCAAGAAATGAGAAGTTAGCTACACCAGGGGTCCCCAACCTTTTTGCACTTAAGAGCACATTCTATAATACCGGCCACGTGGCGGGCACCATTTATTTTTTAAATGTAAATTTATAGTTGGATATTGCTAATAATACACATAATGTACAAAAAAATATTTATTTCAAAATTAAAATTTTAACATATAATTAACGTTTATATTTTTACGCTGTAAAAGTATAGTACGTCCTACAATTTGATTACAATGTAATACAATAATTTATAAGAAATCTTAAAAATTAAATTTATTTGTATTAGATAAATAATTTTTTATCATGTTCGGATAGCGGCGGGCACACATAAAAAGGTCAGCGGGCACCATGGTGCCCGCAGGCATAGGGTTGGGGACCCCTGAGCTACACTGACTAGAGGATAAAAATCCTAAATTAATCTAATTTGGTCAGATAAATGCCAATGTGTTGGTTGTAAAAATGAAAAATAAAAATGATAAAGTGTCATAATTCTATAGATATCAAAGGTCCATAATTTACTTTTTCTTTAATAAAAGGTAATTATGTTGACAATGAAATTCTTCTTATAATTACTATTGCTATGCCCCATTAGCAATTAACTAAATAGCTTAAAGACTTAACAGAACTAATCTCTGTTAATGTTGAACTACACAACCGTTTTTCTGTTTGTTTATTTAAATATTAAAAATTAAGAGAAACTATTTAGTGACAAACCATCACTCAGTCAAATATATTAATAATAAACAACAACAAACTCAGAATTATAGTTTATTATATAGCATATTAATCCAATGGAGAATAGCATATGGCAAAAAAGTTATTTCTAACATTATTCATAACAAATTAAAAAAAAAACATTCTGCAATGATTAAATAATATAAAATATTAAATTTATAAAAAAAAATTAGATGAAGACTAATAGCTGGATCATCAATGGATTATGCTCATAAAGTTTTCTTAACTTGCAATCATTTTCATTTTATACTTTCAAAAAAATATATGCAATGTGAAACTAATCACTCTTTCAACATTAACATAAGTCTAAAATCAACATGAAGATATATAGATAGACTGACAAAAACTTATATAAAATGCAATAAAAGTAATACATTCTATCAATATCATTCCAAGAATTATATCATTTAAAATCTAGAATTACACAAATTAAATATAGTGATCACTTCATGTCTCAGATTTTTTTGCATTAAGATGAACAACAGTCTATAAGTTAACCCAAAGTTCCAATAATTAAAGCAGATATAATATTTAAAATATCAGTAATAGGCATTGAGATACTGCATCTTCTAGAAAACATGTTTAGAGTAATGATGAAATAGTATATCAAAAAAAAAACAATCTTAAATGGCAAATTATGAGCAGTGATTTTTAGAGATAGCATCTGCAAATATTATATTTAAATAATAAATAATTTGCTAGCTATAATAAAAAATATAACCCAAATTTAATATGGTTGCAACAATATATAATACTATTAATTGGGTTCAGTGCTTTTAAGAATTTTGATAAACTTTCAGAAACAACAAATGTTCAAAATGAGGAGTTGATTATTCGATAAAAATTTAAATTATATATATAATAAGCAGATATGAAATTACTGGTTTAAATTAAATTGGTATTACATTAATTGCAGGCAATTGAATCAATAATAAAAAGTTTACAGTTATAATACGGATATGGACAATTTCTCGATGAAAAATTATGCACATACAGTAATAATTACTATGAAGTTATGAAATAAAACCATACAAAAATTATTTATATGAGTAATCTGCTTGAATATAAGTATATAAGACAAAAGACATTAAATATAATTTATTGACGTTAAACACCAACAGGACAGGTAATGAGTCTAAATTGTCTAGTAAAAAAAAAAAAAAAATGAAAGTGATAATATTAAAAAAAAATATTAATTACTTTAATTTATTAAATTTATTAGATAAATTAAATTTACACATCAATATTTCAATAAATTTTTGCAACTACTTTGAAAAGCATACAATAAAAGTAGATCAATATTATTAAGAAGCAAAGTGCTACAGGCTAAACAATAACATTTTATCATTGATGATATAATTCATTATGGAATCTCAATTTTAGAATTACAGCCTAAACTTTAAGGAGCTTTGATGTCACAAAACTCTGATGTTAAACCAGAAAAATAAAATTAACTAAAAATAAATAAACAAAAACTCAACTAGGTTCAGTCAAATTTCACTATAAATAATTTAACAATAATTAGTCCAGAGTTATATTTGGGCTCTAATTCTTCTTTTAGGTTTAAACTTTTTTGGCTATAGTGTTTTCCAGCAAAAAAATACAATAAAAAGAATATATACTTTTTTGCTAAGTTTAAACGAATCATAAAGATATTTTTATCAGAGTATGGAATAGTTAAGAATAATTTTTTTAAGGCACTTAATTAAGAAACACACAACTTGCATTAACGTTTTAATTACATATGTATTTGAAATAATTAGCACTAATGTTTATATTAAGATATCTAAGTCAACAATTAATAATTATTCTTTAAATATTATATTATCAATATTTCTTTGATTCCAAAATGTATTTTAGTTCAATATTAACGATGAAATATATAATAAACAAAAATCAAAGCATAACTTCTCCAAATAAAAACAAAAGGTCAAGACAATAGAAAAATTTGACAAATATTTCATTTAAATATATATACATATTAAAACTTAAATGGTAATAGCTAACTGATCATTATATGTAAATCACATAACCACAACTCTCATGGTTAAATAAACCAATACAACAACACTAATCTGTTATCAAAGTAACACTGAAAATGTAATAAAAGGATTGCCTTGACAACAAACTGTTGATATTCTATTAGTTTATTTAATTATGAAGGCTATAGTCATGTGATATATATATATGTAATTGAAATGAAAGTAACTATCTCCTACTGAGTTATGCGAATGTCAAGTCAAAAAACTATGGATAGACAGAATGATACTATCTATCTTTCATCTCTGTTGTCATATAAGCTTATTTTTTTGCTGTAGTTTTAAATAAGAGAGTATATTCTGTTTATTATTTTAATTCATGTGCAGAATAAATAATCTGAAATCACTATTGAAATATTCAGAGGATCAAGGCAGAACCATGGTTTTAACAACTTCTAAATATCAAATGAAAATTCACTTTAAAAAAATATAATAATAAATACTTTTAACTATATGTAATCAAAACAGAAATAACTGTACTCCCCCCCCCCCATTGAAACAGAATTCATTTCTTGTTTAAAATTATAATAACAGAGCTAAAAAATAGATGGTATCATTCTGTCTTCATAATTTGATAACTTAATGTTTACATAATTCAATGGGAGATACAGTTACTTTGTTTCAATTATATATAATTAAATTTATGATTATTTATTATTATACTTATACATATGTGCAACTGATTATAGTTTAATAAGAGAACTTACTAATAATTGAAAGAAGATCCTTTGATTCCACAATGACATTAAAAGAATCACATCTGTTACTAGCTTGTGGATGTTCAAATGTAAACTAACATGGATGGTCTGCTTACTAAGCAGATACAGTGAGTTTATTATTTTTCAACTCTAAATTTGGATCCAAAAAACCATAATGATGTTCTTCCTTGCTAAGATTTCGTTGAAAGCAGAATGGTGTATGTGAATGAATATATGATTAATATTATTTGTAATGAATAGTACAGTATTTAAGATGCTCTGGATTGATTATATGATTATCATGAGTTATATGATCTTGGCTATATTCTGCTAAAGGTCAAAGCAGAGTGATTATTAAATAATACATACCAATACTTTTCCTACATCAATATCTTTGTCAAATCAATTTCATACAAGTACAAAAAGAACAACAATAATAAAAATATAATAATGATGTAAATGTGCAATATAACAGTTCAAATACAGAAATTTGGTTTTATTTTTTTTAAAGAATGATTTAATTTAAAAATTGCACAAACATAAAGAAGCAAAAATTGTGTTTCTGGCAATATTTTTCTTAATTTTAGAATATTTAGATTTTGCACTGATTCTTTGTCATATTTAGGAGTCTGGTATTGGATTTAAAAATGTTTCAATTTATTTTCATTTGTGATATTTTTTAAAAAAAAAAAGAAGAGAGAAATGAATGTTCACATATATGACAAATCTTATACATAGAAAAATATATGCATGTATACCGATGGTAGACTGATATTATTTGTAGAAAAAAAAATAGGATGTTCATAATAAGATAACATAGTTTGTTAATCACATTAGTTAAAAAGATCTCATTTTTCGTTCGTAACAATTAGTTAGAACTATTTCAGCTTGATTAAAATTATATAGATTATTATATATTTACCACAGTTTGAAATTCATATTAAAAATGTCAAAGAATACAAATTCTTCCTGAACGGATAAGCCAGTGCATATGCTAGTAATATCTTTGCCATACTTTTTAGATAACAGAATTTTCTTCAAAAGTTAGTAAAATTTGATTAAAATATATATATTTTCTTTAAATAAAACTTATCTAATGAAGCACTCCTGACATCTGTTGTAATAAAAAAAAAAAGTTTTTATTAATATTAAACAAATTGCATAATTAAATTAGCATTATTGAAAAAGAGAGAAAAAAGGGACTTTTACATTTAAAAAAAAGTATATCTGGTTATCTTGAAAAGACTACAATAATGATATCTAACCTCAAAATTTACATAAATAAATATAATCAATTTATTTTACAAGATATCTGATAAAAGACAGTTTTGAAAACAATCTTTCATGTGCCATTGAGATAGTTTCTTGACTACTAAGTTCTTATTATCTCAAAATATAACCTAAAACACATGGTCTGAAAAGGAATACAGTAAATAAAACTGAATTAATAGAGTAAAGAAAGACGAAGAAAACTTAATAAAAGATCGAACTTTCATTAACTTGACACAGAGGCAAGTATATTAGCAAACAATTGAAATACTCTTTATTTTATCAATTTTTTAAATTAAATTGTATGTACATACACATTTAAACACAAATACATAAAATATTTAAAAATAACTTAAAAGTAATCTAATTAAATATTTTTTTTTTACTACCTCGAGGAAAATCCTCTGGATGGACCAACTCTTTGAAAAATTCATGGGAGTATCTCATTTGATCTACTTCTGTAATATCATCTTTGAACCAAAAACGTAATTGCCGACTCTCCTGGAAAAAAAAGAAAAAATATTAGATGCTACTAATATATATGATATTCTTAATATATATTATTTCTAATATACTTTACTTTAAAATATTACCAAGGACGGCACTGTATGTAAAAATTAATCATATACATACTTCTGTCTCCACAATATATATACGAGGAAAAAAAAATAGGACACTTTTACTAAAAAAAATTTACAATTTTAAATCTTTAATATAAGTTTTATTCATATTAGTGAATATTCATCATCATCATCAGCCACTATCAATCCACTGCAGGATGAAGGTATCTCCAAGTTCAATCCATCTTCTCCAATCTTTAGCTTCTCTTCTCCACATCACTCCTGCACACTTTATTATTTCACCCATCCATCTCACATGTGGTCTCTTTCTGGGTCTTTTACAATCTCTTGGAATCCAGTTTAAGATTTCAATTTCCCATTTATTATCATCTCTTCTAGCAATACATCCAGCCCAATTCCATTTCAGTCTTTTAATTTTTTCAATGAGGTCAATAACACCTGTTTGTTCTCTTACCCCTATATTGCGTTTTCGATCTCTTCTTGTTACTCACAACACGCATCTCTCCATACTTCTTTGAGTGGTCTGAAGTTTCTGGATTGCTTTTCTATTAAGTGTCCAAGTCTCAGATCCATAAGTGAGAACTGGTAAAACACATTTATTAAAAATCTTCGTTTTCAAACACATAGGCACTTTTAATATCAAGTTATTTTTACCAAAAGCACTCCAAACAAGTTTAATTCTATGATTAATTTCATCCATTATGTTTCCATCTGTATTAATAATCTGACCAAGGTATTTGTAACTGTTAACTTCTTCTAACTCATCATAATCAATCTTTATTTTCATATTTTGAGAAAATCCATTGAACATTACTTTAGTCTTTTTAACATTTATCTTTAGTTTTATTTTCATCTGATAACTCTTGCAATATTTCCTGCAGCTCTAAAGCATTATTTGCAAAAACAACTATATCATTTCACTCCTTTAGCTTCCCATTTTAATCCACAAAATATTTCTTGCAGCACTGCTGTAAAAAGTTTTGAAGATATGAAGTCACCCTGTCTTATACCCTTCTTAATGTTGACTTTCCCAGTATCATTATGTAATCTAATTGTTGCTATTGCATTTTTATAAATATTCTTTAAAATATGACAATATCCTGGATCTATACATTGATGATCCAATGCTTTAATCACTGAAGAAATGTTTATAGAATCAAATGCCTTTTCATAATCTACAAATCCAAAGCATAATGGCAACTCATATTCATTTGTCTTTTCTATAACTTCTCTCAATATCTGGATATGATCTGCTGTACTAAAACCACTTTTAAATCCAGCTTGTTTTCTTGGTTGGTGGAAATCCAATGTTCTCTATAGACGAGTTGTAATTATCTTGGTAAAAATTTTGTATAAAACTGATAAAAGGCTGATAGGTCTGTAATTTCTAATATCTTCTTTATCACCTTTTTTAAATATTAATACTGCATTCTCTCAACCATCTGGTACATCTTTATATCTAGACATTCGTTATATAACTTTGCTAAAAAAAATTCTATTTCTTCACCTGCTTCTTCCTTTCTTCATAAATTTAATTGTATGTCTCACTTCTTCATTTAAAATTCTGGGCAATTCTGAAGATGTAATAGATATAGGAGGTACTTGTTCTTTATTATTATATAATTCTTGATAGAAGTCTTCTACCCATTTCATGATGCTATCTCTCTTTTTAGTAATAATTCTATCTTTTTTTCTTATTTCAGATATAAATTTCCTACCATTACCAAAATGTTGTTTTACACTCTTGAGACTTTTATTCTCTTCTACAGCTTTCCTTGCTAGTTCATAGTTATACTTTCTTATATCATTTTCAATTCTTTTCTGCACCATTTTACAAAATTCGAGATATTCAATCCTTTTTAATGCATCATTTTTGTATATCTTCATATTCCTTTTTTTCTTCATAAATTCTCTAATCTCAGTGGAAATTTTATTGGTCAATTGCTGCTTTTTTTCTACCAGCTATTTTTGTTGCAGTTTGTAAAAGCGTATCAGTTATTTTCATATTAATTTCATTCAAATCTGAATAATGTTCAAAATCTACTAATTCTTGAAACTGATTTGTAAGTTCTAATTTAAATTCGTTAGAATGTTTCTGAAGATTAGGTATATCAACTGTAAATATTGTTTTTCTTAATAATTTTTGTCTCTTTAGTTTTGCATTAACATGTATCTTACATCTTACTAATCAATATTTAAAGTGCTAATCTTATAACAGCAACTTATATACTAATAACTAATTTCATATTTTAATTTCAAATTATATATTTTTATAATATTTATTAATTTGTCCCAAATCTTCCTAATACTAAAGTGTGATAATGTAATGGGAAACAGCATTGCATAGGCTAGCCTTAAACATGCCAGAAAAGCTATTCATAAAATGTTATAACTCATTTATCTTAGATACACAAATCTTAAATCTTTTTCCAAGTTACTTATCACTTATATTCAAAAGGAATCCTATTTCAATAATTGCAATGTAACTGCTTACTTTTTGAAGCTGGGTGAATGTTAAAACTTTAAATATTACTTAAGATCTTTCTTTTCTAATTAATATATAGATTTAACTATAGGATATAATTATGCACTGCATAATATATATAAACTATAAAAAGTTAATGATGTAAAGAGTGGATCTTCTTAAATTCAGTCTTCGTTTCAAACTATGTATTGCACATTCAAATATTATCTACATATTTTTTATTCTATTAAGTATCTACAGATCATTAATATTACACTACTAACTCTAACAATATGAACTTTACTAAATTCAATGCTTATTTTTTTAAAAAGTTTTTTTTATAAAAACCACTGATCAAATTCTCTTATTAACAAAAAAGAGAGTTTTCTCTCTCTAATAATAGATTTTCTACAATCATAGGACCATTTTTGAGTGACTAATGAATTAGTGCTGATGTGAGAGAGGATATTATTTGCATTGTATTTTGTTGGACTACTTACATCATCTGAGTATAAAATGTCTTTAGAAAAATTTAACTTTATTTAAATATTCAAAATACATTCAACTATTAATAATACTACTACACATGTCTGTGTGCTATTAGTCCATCATATAAATACTACTAAAACACTATCATCACAAATCTTAACAGTTGAATGTATTTGGAATATTTAAATAAAGTTCAATTTTTTCTAAAAACATTCAATACTCATATTAGATGATGGAAGTACATCAACATATAAATATAACTAAAACACCATTATCATAAACCTTCAATAAAATATTACTTGCATGTTTATTAAAATGGTTTGAAATTTTGGTTTGTAAATTATTTTTATGATAAGCATGCTCAAAATTTATGACTAAGCATATTTTATAGACACGTAAAAAACAATGAAATTATTTATTTGGGAAAACTAGCAAAAGGAATTAAAATACCTCAACCTCCAGGTTCAAAGAAAGAAGCTCCATTTAAACTACATAATGTGTATTTAACCCCTAGAAATAAAAGATTCATGCATCCTAAATCCATCTCCTCCAAGTCTCACAAATACACCAGTTTATCATCTTTCCTTTACAGAAAATATTTATGCAAGCACAAAGCCACCCACAAAGCCAATATTGAACAATGCTTAAACAAACTAAGCAGGATAGGCTTCAAATATATAGATCTCACAAGGAGAATCAACAAATTCTACAAAAAATAAGAACAAACCTGCCCAAAGATGACAACCTTTGGATACTGATCCCATACATACCACATATAACCAAAAATTTAACTAAAATCTACTCACAAATTCACTGAGCAATCTATCAAACTTCTCCCACAATAAACAGATTCATATACAATTCTAAAGATAGATTCCATAATGAACAAATTCCACAAACTGAATATAAAATTGTATGCCTCCAAGAATAATGTAGTGCTATCTATCATGGTGAATCACATGCATGTCTCTCTACAAGTATCTCTCAACACAAATACTTCTATAAAAGAGCCACAAACAATCCTGAATACAAGTCTATTTTTCCTCGATCACCAAAAATATAATGGGTCACACATTTGAACCCATAGCTGCCAACATAGCATGTACTGAGTGAAATGACACAAAGCAAAAAATTAAATAGGCATGGCATATAGCCAACAACCCTATGCCAAGAATAGGAAGGAATTCTACTCCCCCTTGTTGAAGAAATGGGCCTTATAATTTACATACATTTACATAAACTCACCATATATATATATATGCACCTACTTATGAAAATTTCAATCTATGAATATGAGGTTATACATAGTCCTTGAAAGCACTAAGCTTCAGTTAATATGCAGTTATTAATAGCTTTTCTTACAATCATGTCTAAGTTCATATATTTATAGACTTTTTTTATATAAATAATTATATCTAACTATTAATTTATTATATAAAAAAAAATCCTGCTATTTGTATATGATGAATTTCCTATATCATTTATCTCAAAAAATGTTCAGACTTAATGAAAATTTATAAAAAGCTTAGAACAAGATTAAGTAAATTTAAAGAAATAATTATATTTTTAAATAATAAAAATTTAAAGAGAGAGAAAAGATATGAATGTTACTATTTTTTTTTTGTAATAAAATAAAAATATTAATTCAAATCAAAAAAATTATTAATGGATATTAAATATATTATACTTTCATGCATTTATTTAACACAATGGTAGAAATTCTGATATGCATAATTTGATTTTTTTTATAAATGCAAAATATAAAACATGAACTATTCATTGTTTATTGCTTTAGTTGCTAAATATATAATTTTTATGCATTTACTTAATACAGTTATTATAAAAATATTTATATTTATTTCTTATTTGATCATTAGTATGAACCAATGACTTCATCTAATGGATAATTATATACTACAGTATGTCTTAAGCTTTGCTTACTTTCTTCATTTCATGTTTCATTGCACCAATAATATTACATTGCTTTTTTAGTTATATCAATTGATGATAAACTGAACATTGCCTAAACATTACATATTTTAAAACAAAAGATATATTTTAATTATTTCAATTAATTTTATTCATGATATATTAAAGAAACTTTTAGTTTGATAAAAAAAAAAAAAAAATCAAGCTTAAAAAATCAATATTTATTTGTCTAAATTTAAGTTTTAAATTTTCATACATATTCATACTTAAACCCAAATATACATAAAGATTTTAACATACAAAAAAAAAAAGCTACATTTGTTCATATATATAAAGATTATTTATGATATAGTAATAATAAATTATTTTTTTCTTTCCATTCCAAAATAAAAGTAGAATACTATAATAAAACATGTTATATTGACAAATGTGACAAATTATAATGATGAATTAATCAGGAATTTTTTTTACTGATTATGAGAGAACGAGTTTTCTTGCCCAAAGTGTAATAACTAGATTTCAAAGCTTCTTAAATATTGAATAATTAATACATTGTGTTATTTATAATAATTTCTCAAAAATATACAATGTTAATTATTTTTCTCATTAATCTTATAAAAGTTTTAATATCTTAATGTTTTATATACAGATATGAAAATAATACTAGAATAATATATATATTTTTAAGTGTCATAGCATCGGCCGGGATGCGAACCCGCAACCCGGGCAACTGCCTGCAAGTGCAAAGCAGTCGCGCTGACCTCTCGACCACCAATGCAGGACTAGAATAATATATATGTATATTTTGTTATATACAATAATGTATATAAATTAATTGTCACGACTTTTCTCTCTTAGCTTGTTTTCCATGCATTATATTTTTTTTTTTACCCAGAGCCTTCAGTAAGCATTGGATACAAAACAACATGAATATTAATACTTGGAGATCATTATCATTGTTTCTAGATATTACTACTGGACAAAGAACTGCATTCATATAGTAATCAATCAGTAGGCATGGATTACATCACTTTTATGCCCAATAAGCGCTAAAACCTCATAGTACAATAATGTTAGTAAATTTGATTCAAGCAATTATTATTTAATAGATTAAATAATTATTATAGTTTTTTACATTAGAAGATGGGGGCCTTGCTGTGAACTATTTATAAGAAGTTTTAACTTTTATTTATATTTAAATGAGAGAAAAGATAAAAAAATTTCTTTTGAACATTTTTCACAATTTCAAATTTAGCCTATAATAACAGATAATTCAGATATATTAACTGAAGATTATGATTTAGCTTTTATATCTTATGTCAGAAATGAATTTACATAACTACATAATTGTTCTGTATTGGTTAATCCTCAACTTCCTTTTTAATATAATTTTATTTCTACTTTTTATGATATCAAAATTCAAATAATCTTGTCATTTTTCAATATTATTGTATTCAATATAAAACTTTCAATTATGGATTAATATTTTATTTGATGAATATAATTTTAATATGCATATTTAAACAAATTATTTTTGTAATGAAAAAACAAAATGATAACCAGTAGCTACATCTCTCTAAATTACAACCTACATCATCAAAGGATATTCATATAAAATTATTTGTATGCATTACCCTTCAAAATGTTAATCCAAGTCTAACCAATATACTTAGGTTTTCTCATTTTACTTTCATCATGTTAATGAATGCATCTGCTATACTTACAATGCACGAGATGATTCAACATGTAAAAGATATTAAATTATATTTTATTGTTACTCATTTAGATTTCTCCACACATTTGATACTGTAAAGATGTAAGTATTTGCTCAACTAATCTTCATATTTCTAGACATGAACCTCATTTGGTTTACAGATCAACTAACTATATATATAATCAACAGTAAATTCATTCTGCATCAATTGAAAAATTTGAGAATCTCTCCAATAATCTAAATCATTAATAACTTATGCAAAAGTTCCCTTTTATCAACAACTTCTTTATTTGCAATCTATCCTTGAATTATTGTTAAGAGAAATTCAAGAACTATTCCCTATCTGGCAAAAATTGTTTTTCTTGGCATATATTGATGATTTTATAATTATTACAAGAGATATTGCAAAGTTACTTCTCATAAAAGCAGTCATTAAAAATTTTTCCATGACTATTAGCTCATCTATTTTTCTTAACAAGTTTTTTGCATGGCAATTACTTTATTGTCTAGCAAATCTCATCTGTACTTTTCAATTTATTACAAAAATTCTAAATATTCAGATATGTATTTCATAAAGTCAATTTCAGAGTAAATAATATAATAAAGGATAATGTCATATCAGTAAACTCATTCAATCCTCATTCACTATACTATTAATTCAAATATTCCATATCTACTAGCATTTACTTTATTAGCAGATTACACAATTGCAGAAATAAAATATACATTTGCATACCTTGTGAGCAGACAATCACTTCTCATTTAAAATTTGAAAACATTTAAACAGAATGTTTTTGAAAGGATGTACCCAAAATACTGTACCCAATGTATCATGAGAAAATGTTAAAAGCCTTTTTAACATCAATATACAAATTATCTAAATATTTGAAACCAGGCACTCTTCACAAACCTGGGAGCTTAATTGTAAGTATAGAGGATTTGAACTCAGATTTTCAAGCACCCTTCAACTATCCACACTATCTCACATGACCACATTATTAATCTTTTCTACATGTGTGTGGTCATGTGTATCAGTTGTATGAGATAGTGTGGATAGTTGAAGGGTGCTTGAAAATCTGAGTTCAAATCCTCTATACATACAAATTATCTATAAGCCAGACATTACCCATATTGTTAAGATAACTTTTCTCATTAAATGGGAAATACTTAATATCTAATATTAATAAACCAACAATGAGAAAACTAAATGGTATATCATATAATATTTCTTCTACCAAAATTCAGAATCAACTACAATGGATGGAGTACAAGTTTCTAGAATCATCTTTTATCAACACAGGCATTTATTTTATGAATATTTCCCCTGGAAGTTTCCTTAAATGATCAAAACTTTTAGTCATTTGAGAGGATATATTAATAATGTAACAATGAGAGATGAAACAACAACACAATCAATAACTTCTCATTTTTTATAAGTTGATTCTTTCAAAACTGTTGAAATTTGGGATCAGATTTTGGAGCATAAGATCCTCAGATCAATTCCAATTCTGGCACTTCTGGTATTCAAATTTCTTTATGAACTCCTGAGCAATAAATCTATTTGCAAACTACTAAGCCTAATCTGTTATATTTATATTGTGTTATCTTGATTTAAAAAATGAATAATCAAAGATCCATAATTCTAATGTTATGTGCTTATTAATTATATTTATAATATAAAGTTTATGTGCGTGCAATTGGATTTAACCTGAGCTAGAAGTGTGTGCCAAAAGACCCAACTCGTTGACATGCTAGGTATCTAATCACTGGATTATACTTTGTTTTAATTTCCATTTTATTTCATGGTATACATATAAATGCTTAGTTATCTGTTAAAGCTCTATAATAATTGATTACCTTTGTTGTTAAGATAAGGACTGTTGGAAATGTGTTTCTACTTTATATGATAACCACACACTTCCATTTGAAAATTGATTGTAAATCCTTTTGTTATCAGTGAATTGTTTATCTTATTGGCGGCATTATTTATTCTCTGCTAATCAGATTGGTTATTAATCTATTTTTTCTGTACACTTTTTTTCTTATTCGATTGTTTATGAGAGATGTGATGGTTTTAATCATTATAAAATTTCTCTCTTGATAAGGAGCATCCAATTGTGATATAGTCTTGGAGACATTGGGTTCTTGGATATCGTATATGAATGATATATCTGCTATTGGGATATTTAGCAGTTTCTTTCATAATTTATTTTCAATTACGGTCAGCATTTTTATTGGAATATTTTGATTCTAAATTTCATCCACAGTTGATGCTCTAGCTTGATGATTTTGTTTATTTGTAAATGGATTGATGGTCTACTATATTATCTAAGTTTTTTTTATTTTTTCATTAAACAATTCTAGATTTTCATTTTTATGTAGCTGACCTGATTCATTCTAAAACTTTATATTATAAATTGTTAAACTGATAAGGACCATCAAGCTGTAATGTATTGGGTCCCCCCCCCCTAATTTTTATTACTGATTCACCTTTAATAAATTTACTCTTTTGATGCCTTTTATAGTTTTTTTTTGTCCAACATTTTTTCATATAATAGCTATTTCAAATCTATAATCCAGTTCCATTATAAGTAGCATCTTATTTATTATGACCCTTGAAGTCTAAATTAAAGTTCTTCAAACTGACTTATAATGAGATCTTATTATATATTTTGAAGCAAAATTTAGATAACTTATTTTGATCATAATGCTATACCCCTTTCATATAGCAATCTTCTATGTATTCAATACAGTGCAATATTCATAAAACATCTATAGTTAAGAGCATTGTTTTTAGGTATTTTTTTTTAGAATGTATACATTTTGTATTTGGTCTGCCTTGTGTACAGGCTTGTATTGTGATCCAATTTTGTGACCTTTGCTAGTCTTAATGATATTGAAACATGTTTTCTTTAACAGTAAAGTCTGAGAATTGCAGAGACAAACATAATAATATAGTCCATAGCAATATGACCCATAAATCATAATCCTTCATATTATAGATGTAGTTCATCAGGATATCTGGACAGTGTTCGAATTCACATGATAAGTGCAAACTTTCTGAAATTGATGATAAATCTACCAACCCTTGTCACCAATCTCTTGATTGTACAGGCTGAAATGATATTTTTGTAATATTTAGAAGTTTAGGAGAGAAGTAGGCTATAAGCACAAGGCTAGAATACTCAATCATTCTAAATTCCAAACCATACATATTAATGAAAGCTACAAATTTCAAATGAGTTTTATTTACTTGGTTAGATTTCAGAAATAATTTTAATTTATTCAAGTGAATGAGCTAGCTTTTTGGATAACATGGATCAAATTCTTCTAGTGAATCCACTTTTTTCAACAGAATTATTTAGTAAAAAAAAAAAAAATCTTTTAGGAATCTTTTATTTCTAACTGAATTTCACATTGCTCTTTTTTTGCTAATGGTGGTAGACCATTTTTTCTTATACTCTCAACCTCAGCTATCAATCTTATTATCCACATTGTTATTCTAAGTTAAATGTGCCAATTATGATGTGATATCTGGTGACAGAAGCATAAGCTTGTGGTTAAGGCCTGTAGAGGTCCCTACCTTTGCATTTTTATGCGCATATTCTTAAGGTTTACAGCCTTAGCAAATATTACTTAAGTAACCAATGTGCATATAAATAAACTTATAATTTACAACTTTAAATTATCATAATAGATTTCTAACTATAAGATCTTTCCATTGACTCATTGTAAATTGAAAGATTTCATGAGTATTAATGTGTAATAGGAACTGTGGACTTAATCAGTGAAGTATTGAATATCTTCACGCTCTCAGATCTAACCGTTTCAGCTTCACCTATTCATATAAAAAGTTAATTGAAGTAAGGAAGGGCTTCCCTCTTTGAGGGGGTTCCCCTCTATTCTACCAAAGTGTAAGCTTGTGGTTAAGACCTATAAAAGTCCCCACCTTCACATTTTCATGCACATATTCTTAAGGTTTACAGCCTTAGCTATTCTTCCAAAGTGTAAGCTTGTGGTTAAGACCTATAGAAATCCCTACCTTCACATTTTCAGTACATATTCTTAAGGTTTACAGCCTTAGTAAATATTAATAACATGATTTATATACCCAGCAGTTTAAAGTTGTTAGCTTGTACATGAAATTACATTATTATCTGGAAAATTTTAATTTGAGCTTACAGCTCACAAATTTTCAAGACAGACAGCCTGTATATTATTAGCTTATCTTTCGGAATTATTAATTAAATAAAATATTATATCCTGATATCCTCTATAAACAGTTAATATATCTAAACTTTATTAACAACTATCTATGCAACTTAGATATAAAGTTAACACATAAATTAATGTTAAACCACTAAACATCACATGATCACTATCTCTTATACTAGCACATAATTGTTAATAAACAAGGTAAAACTCTTTATACAGTAATGCCACCCTGTGCCAACCAGAGTAATCAATGGATGCCAGAAGGTTTGTGCATAAAATCCCTATCTAATGCCTATTCATCCAATATCCCCAGACTAGTTTCTGCCTTGTGGATTTCATCAGTGAGGAGCCTTGGATCTGAGAGCACTGCACCTAGATCTTAGATGCCAAAATGTATGGGTGTTGAACTGAGTTCAGACCCATATGACTATATAAGTTATTGAGCTTAGATTGAAAATATTATAGTGTTTTCAATCTCATTCTTATAGTTTTGTAGTTAAGTAGATTTAAAAGGTGGCTGTTGGAGGGTTGCATTAGATCCTAAGATCTAGGTGCAGTACTCTCAGATCCAAGGCTCCTCACTGATGAAGATCACAAGTTCAGAAACTAGTCTAGGGATATTGGATGAGGAGACACTAGATAGGGATTTTATGCACAAGCCTTCTGGCATCCATTGATTATTCTGGTTGGCACAGGGTGGCACTACTGTATGGAGAGTTTTGCCTTGTTTATTATAAATTAATGTTAACAATGCTCTCTTGATTTTGAAAGATTTTCTACAATTCTGTTGTGACATTTCTTACAGCCTCTTGAAATATTTGTTGATAACAAGCAGTAGTTTAAAATTCAGTTTCATTCATTTTGGTAATACTTAGTCTTTGATATTACAAAGAGACCATATAAAACATAGTTCTAAATAAATTCAGAATCTGTGGCCATGAGTACTGAACTGTGTTCAGCTAACTGCAGAGCAGAAAAATCGGATTGAAAAAATCAGGTAGATAACTAATAGGGTTAGGAGACAAAAAATAATACATCAAATGAGATAAAGCAGACCAATCACAATAAATTTACAATTCGTTTTTATATGAAAGTCTATGCTTACCATATAAAATAGAATAAATCCTCTGACCATTTCTTATTTAAAAAAACAAAACAACAAGGACAAATAATTAATGCTTATTATAAAGCCTTAACAGGTAATTAAGTATTTATATTCATCATAAAATAGTATAGCAACAAAAACAAAGTGTAAGATTGCATTCTGATGATTCAACAATCAGCATTAACAATTAGGGACAATCTACTAAAAGAAAAAAAAGCCTAGTCAAAATTTTGAATAATCCTTAATTATTCCAATAGAATAAAAAAATAGATAAGAATTGTTCTCTTACTCTTGAAATTTATT
Source organism: Epiperipatus broadwayi (assembly GCA_028023455.1). Classification (NCBI taxonomy): domain Eukaryota; kingdom Metazoa; phylum Onychophora; class Udeonychophora; order Euonychophora; family Peripatidae; genus Epiperipatus; species Epiperipatus broadwayi. The sequence continues at coordinate 14,744,574 of JAQFVV010012400.1, forward strand.
TAGATAGCTAGATATCAGTTCATCTTCCAAGCCAAGGAAATTGGCACCTCATTAATACTACGTGTAATAATAGCTAGAAAACTTAAGTACATATCCAGATATTTAGAGATAAATTGTGGTTCAAAAACAACTCATCTTGTGGCAATCCTAATTAATTGATCATCTGACAGATGATAAAACAATACATTTTTTGGAAACTACTTCAATTTTAAATCAAATCTAGATAATTTAAGAATAATTTCTAGTAATGGAATGCCTAATTCATAATTCTATTAAATTTTATCCGAATTAATCAAAATATTTAAACTAAAGAAATATATAATTCTCTTCTATTAGTATTAAATTATTTTTTTATGTATTTTTTAAAGCATATATTGATTAAAAAATACATAAATACTTTATATGGAAAATAAATGAGTAATAAAATTAAAAAATCTAGTCGGATTTCATTTATAGAATCATAAAATAATAATGACGTAATTTTTAAATTTCGATTCAAAACTAGGTTAGGTTTCAAATATTATGACATTGGTTTTTATTATGTTTTTATTTATTTATTTTAAAACAAAAACTTAAACTGATATAAATTAAAGCCTTGAAGGAAGGAAAAATAAAACATTTTCTTTAAAAGCTGCAAAAACCAGTTTCTAGTTAGGTCTACTTATATAATTTAGCTAATTTATAATTATATTTCCTCAAGAATACTCTGACAATTTTTAATGAACTTAAAAACTTATTTTATATATGAATTTACACCATTATAAATGCATAACTTCTCAAAAGAATGTATAATGGCTCGTAAATAATAACAGTAAAAAGTCATTTTCAGTATAATGCATTCAGTTTTAGTTACAAAGCTTATGCATGTATACAATGACAAATTATTGCTAATGATGATCACATGGTCATAGTACTTAATGCATGATCATTCCAATACACATATATCTATGTATGTCTGATTGAGATTAAGCTCTTTTCAATAAAATTTTGTCAAGAAAATACACATGCTTGAATTATTGAATCAAGTATATATTAAACAGTTTTCTCATATAAATAACTTAAAAATATGGAATGTCTTTGTATATAAATCTACAAACTTATTATTAAGATAAAATTAGACTACAATGAAAATTTATTAATTATAAGAAATGAATTAGCTTGAAAGGCTGATCTTTGAATGTAATACAATTGTACACATGGCCTCATATAAAAATAAATGCTTATTTACTAATAACTTATAATGAAAACTTATTTAAATCATAATATAATACAAAGAAAAATAAAGCAACATAAGTTTGAATCTTACCTCAAAGATGTACACATGCCATGTTTTTTTTCCTTACTGAGAAATATTAGGCTAATAGGGTCTCTTGGTTGGATACTTTGGTATCAAGATAAAATTTATTACTCTTTTTAGAATAGTCAGAAGAAGTAATTCAATTAAACAAAATAATTTTTCTGGCAGACATTGATGCTTTCTTCATATCTCTTCAGAACTTATTCCAACAACAAACTTAACAATTTTACTAGAATCTTTTTGATACCCTAGATTTTCATATTTTTATCTTATGCAACTGCTTTAAAATCAAACTCATTCTTGTCTATTTTATTTTTCTCTTTCTTTTTTCATTAAACAACAAGCAAATTAACTATGGATAAAATAATACTGTTATTCTGACTATCTATGGTTCAACAACTTCTGTCATCTGGGAAAAAATTACACAAAGAAAATTGTGAATACTATTATCTTAAAATAAGTTATAATTTATTTAATATTTATATTTAATCTTGAATGCAATAACATGAACTAGCACAGAACATTAATGAAATCGACACAAACATATTCACATTTGGGAATAAACTTAAAGAAAAACCTACAGTTCAATAAATCTATGTAAATTAATGAGCTCCACATTTTATTTTGTTCTATTTGAAATAAGAAATTAATGCAGCTAACCTTTATAAAAAAAAACGATTGTGGAAGTTGATCCTCAATATTTATTTATTTCTGGTACCATTTTGTTTTATAAAAAGTAGTATTTCTATGATAATAAAAATATGCATGTAAAGTCTTAAAAATATTGAAACATCACTGACTTTTACAACTTCTCCTTTGGTTTTTGAACCATGCTCTGCATGATTTAATACAAGGATATAATGGTGCATCTGAGATCAAAAGACCCATAAATATTAGCCCAATCTTATTATTTTTAGCACCCAAACTTTATAAAATTTCCCAAAAGAACAAAGTATTTAATTATTTTTATAATTATTTCTATATTATTTTTTCTTCAAAAGTAACAATCCTCTAATATATAACTTTGTACAATATTTTCCTTTTTTTTTTTTTGCTTTATAATAGCATTCCAATCTTCTAGTTTCATCATATAACTGGTTTTAATTATTTTTCTTTTCAATTTTATAATATGTGATCTCTTTTGATCATAAGCATATTTAGGGGAGGAGACATGATGCAAAATTGATTATTTATTAATTTTTTTATCTGTTAGAAATCTTTAATTGACTATTCTCTAAATATTTATTTTAAAACCCAATACATTATTTCTGTCTATAACCATATTTTCATAAACTGTCATATATGATTCATTCTTAATGTTAGTTTTTCTTGTTGATTTCTACTTCAGTATCATCATAACAATTCTTTAATCTATTCTTATTATTTCTAGATGTAATGTGATTATTATATTAATAAAGTTGTGTATAATCATGGGGAATAATATGCTGGAGATAGCTTTTCTCTGTATTTCTCATTTTTCCCTTAACCATCAATATAACTTCAATTAAAATTCAGAATGTTTATGTCACAATTGCTTTATTTTATTGTATAGTGTAGACTTATAAAAATTTTAATCACATACATCTCCAAACAAAACAAATAAAAAGACAACTTAGAAAATAATATACAAAAGAAAATAGCATATGATTGATATTAGAAATAGAAAATAAACAAAAAATAAAAGTAAACTTACAATGGATAGAACTATGAAATAATTCTAATACAAGAGACTGTATTTCTTAACTACTAACATCTCATTTAAAGAAAACATCTAATGAAGAAGATATATGTATATGTTGAAATGAATGTTCTCATGGGCAAAAGATGTTTTATAAAATATGTTTTCAGGAGCAATTGATAATAAAATAATAATATTAAAGTAAATATACTGATCTTTTGACAAAATAACACTTGTCTTCAACTGGATGAAAAAAAATAGTAATAAACACATATTTGTAATAGAGACAATTATATCACTTTATTGTTATATCACATGATTGTTGAATAGTTTGATGTAAATATTGTAACCATCTGGATTACATGGAACACAGCAACATAGTTGTGTGTTGTTGTGTGTGTGCACACATATAAATAAAGTAAAGGAAAAGTAGAAATAAACACAGACAAATTTTTGTAGACATTTCTTCATTTCACTTGGAACAAAAATAATAAATAAAGAGTTAAATAACTCTGAATTGAAAAATAAGCATGTTTTCTGATAATTATAAAAATGTCTATTTTTGAAATCTTTTAATTAATTGGCAAATCTCTATGTAAAAACATGTATATCACACTATATAGAACTTCAAACTTGTTTTCAAACGGATGAGACAGATTGAAAACAGTCACTATGTTTTTATCACCTGACCCAATCAAGATTATAAAAAGACTGATAAAAATATGTTTAGTTTGGCTTGTAATTTCTGTAAGAGCTGGCAAGAAGGCTTGGCTAATAATATTTTTAAAAAGCAGAATAGTTAGCTTCAGAATTAATTATCAGAATTGGATAGGGCTCCCATGAAGATGTAGCAGAAGTCAAGGCAGGAGATCCAGCAGCAGTCTACAGTTCAATAGTGGAGTTTGAATTCACATGGAGGAAAATGACCCACATCTTTGTGTTGAAATTCATAGCCTTAAAAAGTGTTCTGAAAGACAGCTTGCTAATCCTGGACAGAAGGAAGCTCATGGCATGCCAACAAATCACCTGAATTGTATCTCTTCCTGTTGCTGACAATAGCCTGGAATATTTTTCTGATGATGATGAAAAACAATCACAAAAACCAAGCTTACCAAGAGAAAGCTTGAAGAATTGGTATATATATGCTATTTCAGCTATATGCAGAGAGAAGCACTAAACATGTATACAAACGAAATTTAAAAAAAAAATTTTTTTTTTAATAATTCATTTTTGAAATGACATTCTACAGTGAGATATATAATATATGATGATTATTGAGAAAACAAAAAGACATTTTAAAATTTCTATATTTAATTTAGAAATCATTATAATTAATTAACAATGGTCTGTTAAGAGAGAGAAAAAGTAGAAACCTGATGAAAAAACAAATCTTTTTTAGAGTAATCTGTCAAAAAAAATATTAAATAATAAAATATACCTGCTGGAGAATTTAACTTTTATCAGAAGTCAAAAAAAAAGAAAAACTTTATTTTATTTATGGAAAAGAAAATTTTTTATGAGAGTGTTTATAATTAATTGATATTATCTATAATTTTATTTATATACCATTATATGTTTGCATTTATATGAAAATTATATTTTAATAACTTTTATTATTGAGTCGAATTGAATATGTGGTATAAACAATAGCGTGCACATACATTTCTATATACACACATATATGTTAAGAGATATCTGTATCATTAAAATGTAGAATTTTAATCATTTATTGTATTTTATATGATTCAAAGATATTCAAAAATTATTATGCCATAACCATATGTCTGTGTTTGTATATATATGTCAATGCTTGTCAATTAGAATATATATGTAAAATTTAATAATTTTTTGTCATTATTGAATATCAATTGAAATATATTAATTGTATATTATAAATCAAGCATCTGTGTGCATATTGAAACAGTAAGATCTGCTTTGCAGATCTTCGTTTCACCTTTTCTTACCTATTTCCTACCCTCATACCTTAGTTTGAACCCCAATCTATCGTAGTGTGTCTGCAATAAGCTTATATACCGAAAATCCCACCTAATTTTAAACCATGAGTACAATGCTCGTATTATATATATAAGTCATTCCCAAATAAATAAAAGGTTATAGATTATGTATATGTTCACATAATTTTGATATATTAAAAAGTAGGTTATATAAGTCGTAATTGCGCACACACTATGGTATGTATTTTAAAAACATATCAAAATTATAAATTGTTAAAGTTATTTTGTTTGAATCTATTTACAAATATATTACTGTCGTAATATATTTTGATTTAAAATAAAATTCATTTAGTAAATATTCGTTTAGTAAATAGATTCAAATATTGCAAGTTAAAAGTAAAATAATTTTCGTTTAATTTAATAAAAGTCATTCCAAATATTTCTTTAAAATAAATGAGGGACAATAGTTTAATTAGCTAATATTATATAAGTTTTATCTAAAAACAGCAGATGTCCACTTAAGGTTTTCTTTAATTAATAAAAGTAATTTTTAATTAAATCTAGTTTGTAATCCGAATGTCGACAGGGAAATTAACAAAAGAAATTAATTAATGTTGAATTCCTTTAGACATTGAGATAGATTTAATTACAACTGATAAGTCCGATATATTTTTGTAATGCTTCAGGGCAGTTCTATTGTTAACATCTACTATAAAAAGAATGGTTTTCTTTTGTTCTCCAGTTTTTCTTCTAATGTTTCTAAGAGAAATCATTCTGAGTTCTATAGTAGTAATTTGTAAATCTTGACATGACAGAGTAGAGTGCAAGAAGGCTATTTCTCTCCAAAATGGTCATATGCTGCCATAGACTATCGGAAGTTATCACACAGGGAACCCCGGAACTGCTGCCGCTGCCAAAAATATGAACATTTCCAGATTTTGCTGCTGAATTATAAAACCTGCTGAACATCTACCTGAAAATGCTTCTCCAGAGGTAACCCTAAATTAACCCTAGAGCTCTTGTGATAACTAACATGCTATAGCTATTTAAAATTGTTTTTCTTATATTTCACATAACTTCATTATGTATTTCTTTAACGTGTTTAAATATACTCAACATTTTGCTCTCTATCCTTGGGTTAATATTTTCTATTTATAAAGCTTTCTTTTATTTTATTATGATAATGTGTCAGAATCGTCTTTGACCGAGTGAACTATTCCCTTTATTGAAAGTAAGACGCCGCTATTAAGGCATATTTTAAATTTATAATTTTCCAATTTTATTATCTTGCAAATCACTCGTTCGAGGGCGATTCTATTCTTTAATATATAATATAATCACATAGTTTAAAATCTACATGTTATTGATTTTAATCTAATATGAGAGTATGTGCGAGGTCGATGATTAAATGTGTCCCCTAATGCATGATTGCGTATATAAATCTATACTTACTTTTCAAACTCGCAAGCATGCATTTTCCTATTTTAATTACCGTGTTCTACTTTAATTATAAAGTTCATCATTGACGACGAGAATGTGCGGACCCTTTTAAATGAATTTCGGGAAATTTGATTGGGCATTTCTCTTAATCCGAGTAAAACCCATTCAGTATGTTTTTATATACACTAGTATCTCGTATTGCTGGTAAATGAATTGGTTGTTGAGGCCGCTTTGTTTTATTTTTCCAAGGATTCTTTACATGGCAAAGTCCATTCTTTTCGTATATTGCAAGTTTCCAAGCGGTGTGTTCCAAATGACACCTGGGAATTAAAGCAATCGTCACACAGTCGCTAAGTTTGGCTGTTCATAAAATACTTTCCTACGGGTAGCAGCGGATGCCCTCCATAATTATTCTGGATCTTCAATATTGTTTTATTTTATATTTATTTTACAAAGCATCTGTGACTTAAACGTGTCACACCCTCCAACTTTAATAAATTCATTATCAGATACTGACCTCCCAATGCAACTCTATTATTATTCTCAAATAAATGCTTTGATCACATTCCCACTTTGATGCTTAGTAAGCTTTAGTCGTGCTATTCTGAAATCAATAAATATTTTAGAACACTTAATTTTCAAATATTTTCTTAAACTTGTATAATTACTCAAAGCACCTCGCACATGTTCCTATCTCGTCAAGACATTATCTAATGCTATTAGCCTGAGGAATAGAATATATCACTTTGTTTTAAAGTCTTTTTGTCAGTTGTGGGAATAAAATGCCAACAATTATTTAATACGCATCCCTGTCTCATATAAGCAGACAGTGGCATTATATATATATAATTTATATGAATAAATTTTGTGAAATTATTTAAAACTAAATTTGATCTCTTATTTTATTTGATTTCTATCACTGTCTCAATCTATATATATATTTCTGCATTTCTTTTGTAAATCCATAGACGTTAATTAGCCACCCAAACTTCCTTTAGTATAGTCTTTTGTTTCTCCCTGACCATCAGGCACCAGTCAAAGGTCATACTAGTAATGGCATCAGATGCGTTGTCACGTAGATGGTGCTGTGAAATTTGGGCTTTAGATTCGAACTTAGTATATCTAGAAGGCAACCCCTCCTAGAATGTTCAGTTTCGTGTCTGGGGTTTGAATTCTGCAGTGTGTTAGCGCGATAGACGATTCTGACTGTTACAATATATATGTAAACCACCATGTAACAATTTGAATTTTGTATTAACCACATATAGGTAAATCACAATGTGATAATTTGTTATTATTGCATATTAATCAAAATCAGAAGACTTCTAACTGTAGAACCACATCCAATAGACACTTAAATCTTTTTTTTATTGTTAATAAACTTATTTAATTGTTAAAATTGTATTCCATCATCTATTGGCCAAATAACAGTAATAGAGCTTGTGTTCTTCTGAACTAGATTCATGTACAACAGCTGATATATTAAATGGGGATGTATATTACTGCTTTTAGGCATCCAGTCAATCATCATCCTGGTTGGCACAAAAGAGAATACTCTTTAAAGCCCATGCACTACATTTATTTTAGTTTGGTCTTATTAAAAGTTAAGTTTATAGTTGGCCAGTACAAGTAACCAGAGCATTGATGATAATCAGCATACACTTAAGTGGTGCATCCAAATTAATATGTTTAAATAATTGCCCAAGCTGACAATGGCTTAAGAGTTAGCCTGGTCTACATAAGATCCATTTCCAATCTAGTCACCAAATTGACTGTTGAGTTGTATTTTTTATTGTATTGATGTATTTTATGATTGATCATTCATGATGATAAATGGTTGATGTTTTGAATATTACTTAATTTGTAATAATGCTGGTTGATATATGATTAATTATGATTATAGTTACTCTGAGGAGTAACTGGCTGATTTCTCAGAGGTTTCATGATCTCATGCTTCTTTAATACATATTTTTGTGATAAAATGTTACTTTAATAATATTATACTTTTGAAAATTTTAAATTTAATTTTACTTGGGAGTAATGATGATTTTCCATCACCCTAGGGATGACCACCCGTGACACTCCATCCCATTACAATATATAATGTACCAGTCCGATTCTCCCAATCACCTTATCCGTTTAAAAAAAAAACAAATATATATTTATATACATCATGAGCATGAAATGACACAGACATTCTAGTTGGAAAATCAATAATAATCTTCAATAATACCCTGGGATAAATATAAACAAGTATTACTTTAAGAATTATTAGAAAAAAGAAATTCAATTGAAAATAAATCAAAATCTTCCCTTGTTAAATTATTTATACTTCCACCCCTATATCTGTCTACATGTAGACATTTTTTTCTTACTCTTTACATATCTTTGAAAGTATTGTGCTAATTGGACAACCTTTCTGTGCCACCCCTGACATGATAAAGAAAAGAAAAATGACAAATAGTTCTACCTTCCCTTTCCCTATCTACCGAGAGAGTGTGCAAAGAGGAATTTTAACCCTTGTTGGAGATATGGTTTTATTTGATAAAAGAAAATTTGGTGAAAAGTAAATTATAATTAAACTCCTCAATATACTATTCCAATGACTAGCTCATTCATAATTCCCTATCTCAGGTACTTTGGGATAAGTATTTCTACAATTTTTTATAGCCATGGTAAGCATATATTACAAATAGGTGAGTGCATTTTATTATATAACAAAACATATGATAAGCAAATGAAATATAAGATAATATTATTTATTTCACTATCTCCCTCCACCACATATATATTTAAATAATATAAGAATTAATCATAAATCCATTATACGGCTTTCTAATTTAAATTTTGCTATTCTACACATAATATACATCACGCATGAGTATTTGGATTTTATATTAAAAATATACATTTATGTTAAAAAAAAAATACATTTTCTAACTTATACGCAAGTTAACTTATTTTGCCCTAAAATATAAAATGATCAAAGATGGTGGCTAATGGGTGTCATCTATACTCCCCTCTCCCTGCACAAAACTATGACTGCTTAATTTCATAAATTTAACAAAATAATGACTCTAAAATTATACACAGATCTAATCATTTGAACATTCCTCAATTACTAAAATAAACTTTTAAGGTTAGATACACCTTTACCTTTAGGTACGTAAAACTATATCCTACTCATTTCCCTTTTTTTTTCTCTATTTAAAGAAAAATGTATAGACCGGTTCATAGCACCCTCAATATGAGGTGTCGCCACCATGATTAAAAATAAATAAGACATAAAGGCAAAAATGAGAAAAAAAAAGTAAATGAGAATCCTATACTTGGTGGATTTAAGTGAGACCTATGTATATGCAATATTATTTTACAATATTATACACAAAGAAAAAAATACGATCATATCTAATAATATGCTAATAAATATAGTACAATTATAACTTATTATATCAAATCTAATAATGCAATAATAATAAAAAAATATAAATATATCTTTTCTTTTGTTTTACTTATCTCATTCTGCATTCTCTCCGGGTTCAAACTTCTGGGCGGACCAACTAAACTGCTAGAAGGGATGGTGAAATTCACTTTAACTCCTTTCCATACTTGTAGAATCCTTCAATCAGGATACACTGGATCTCTAGAACACACATCTTGGTGATTAAAGATCTGAATGGGCGGATGCACTGCTATGGTTCTTCTATTCCATAATTTTCTGGACAATTAGATAAAACTTGGTTATAATTTTTGGGATGTTTCTTTACTGGATAACTTAATATAAATTACCAATTCATGTGACTTCCACAGTAAGCTTGTTTTCCATGAAATGGATTTAATCTTCATTCTTTCCTTTCTTCTTAAATGTGATTTTATGATAGTACGACAAAAAATTACCATATCAAGGTTCCATTACCAATTTAACTATTAGAAATTACCCCTTGATGCTTCATTCCTTATTATTTTAGTAACGGCAATCCAATATATATATATATTTATTATCACCAAACTGCATATAACTACATGATTTCCAAAATCATATGGGTGTTGGTAGCTTTAATTAATATCTACGCAAACCATGAATAAAAACATTCAACAAAAGTTTATATCCGTTCCATAACCGGCAGATCCCATAAACAAAAAAATACATGCCACGTCATGAACAGCAGGAGAATTTCCAACAAACTCCCTCTCGGACTAAAAAAAATATTCAGCAATCCAACAGCATAATGAGCCAAAAGAATAATAATCATCTAATTCCCCTACACCCCATAGATAAGTTATTATATCCCTCAGTTTTCCCACAAGTTGCAATTGCTTATATCCTCTTTGCATCAGATAATGTTATTTTAAGTACACTCTTTTACAAATTTTGTTTCAAAATCTCTCTTTTTCTAATTTTTTTCTTTTTAAGAATTTCAAACTCCATATTGGAGTAATAGACCACCCACATTCTTTAGATAAAATGTTTTTAATTCGATTTTACAAATTAATTAAAACTACTCTACCTTATTACATACAAAAAAATATAAATAGAAAGACAAAGATTGATTAAATCCACCCTTTTAAATGGCAGATTCATTTCACAATATATACATATTTTAAAAAAAAAAAACATTTTAAAAACTATCAAAAAAATAAAACATATTAAATATACAGAAATCTTTATACATATACATGTTGGACCATTTGCCAATAAATATGATACATATACTAATAAATACACACAAAGAGATAAATACATAAAATATTCCACCACGTAAACAAATGTTCTCTTATACATTTATAGTATGTGTTAATTATTCCAAAATAAACTAATATAAAGAAGATGGGAATCTAGTATAGACCAATTCTCATTGTTTATTCACTGAATTGAATAAAGTTAGTTGTGCCAAATTGTTGGCTACAGCCATCTTGTGCACGGACGTTCTAAGGTCTGGCACAATATATATATCTCAGATTTAAAAAAAAAAATTTTTGTAATCTTATTTTTAATGTATCAATTTATATAACAAATTGAAATTAATTAAAAAGTTTTATATTACAATACTTAAAAGAGAATGCATATAAATATGCATTATTCATATATAAAAAATTTAATAAAATTGTTTTCTCCCCTTTCCATGAATCCATATATTCAAATACATTATACATGTTCATGTTTTGACTACTTCCTTGTAGTCATTACCAACAGTATTTTTCAGATAGAAAATTATTTAATTTATAAGTATGCATGTGTTTATATAGAAATCAATACTATTCAAGAGCTCATGTGATATTTGAGTACCAATGCAATGACAAAGCATAATAGTATACAACTGAGAATGTTTATAAGCTTAGTAGGAATTGTTCCAGAAATCTGAAACTCTTATATTCACCACCACTTGGGCAAAAATAAATACTAATTATACTTGGACTAGATTGCAATATTTATATTAACACTGTGCTACATAACTCTATAGCCACCTATATACAGATTATTAGTTATCATTTTGCTCCAGTATCATTTGGATAAACATCAATAATCAACAGACACTGATGCCAATAAGTTCACCAGATTGTTTTCTGTTTTAGGTCTTGTCAGTAAGAAATACAGGATTATATTATAATGATTATGTATATGTGCACAGAAATATTTCTTATAGAAAAAAAAAATTCAAGATAAGTAAATGTCTTCAAATTATTAATGTCTAAAAAAAAAATTCAAGATAAGTAAATGTCTTCAAATTATTAATGTCTAACATAAACAAACATTTGAATATGTAGGATTAGGTATTGCTTATATTTATATTAGAAGCAATAATTCACTCTATTTACTCGATTCCAGAGTCATCTATAGTAAGATTGAGTAATAGTGAATGCAAAATTATAAAGCAAGTTGAGAAAGTTATATGATATTTTGACATGTAATTATTAAACTGATGGCAACCAATAAGTAAAAATTATAATTAATATCTAATTTTCAATAAGTCTATTTTTTAATGCATTGGATTTTGAATATTATAGTATAAAAATATTACTATAGTATAGTGAAAGATTTAAAGCTATTTATCTTACTATCGTAAAACTAATAAAATTCTAAAGTGAAACTAAACAGCATAAGTTTTTAAATTAATCTCATGACAGATATTTTAAAGTAAAGGCGATCTTGATATTGAAATAATTCGTGCATGATGTTGCAGTGGTTATGCCTTCAATAGGATGACCAATCAATTTTAAATGAAACAAAAATGAGACATTAGAAATATATAATTAAAATATTATTTCATAAATATACACAGAAACAATAACAATATTAATATATAAATATCAGTAAAAATTTACCTGTGTGTGAGTGTTTGTTGTTGCTGAAGTTAAAAAAACTTTAAATTCTAAAGATAACTGAGGTAAAATGGGGTCTTCTTCATCTAACAAAATAATATATAAATAATATTTTTTTAACACAATTGCTTCATATCTACTTTAAATACACATAGTATACATTATGAAATTAATAAATTGAAAAATACAATAATATATATCAACATAAGACAATAATAAAAAAAAAAAATAGTTGAGAATCATTGTGCTTTTCCAAAGCATAAAATATATAATTCACAAACCATAGGCACAAAATTTAGAATAGCACAAATTTAAAATCCAAATGGATAATCCTGCTCACATTTTAAAAAATTCAATTAAATTTCTTGCATTGTTTCATTTTTTTTATCATTTTCCTGTTGTTTTTTTTTTTGTCCTTTCCCCCCTAGCTCCAGTGTTCTTCAAATTGTTATTCTATCACACGGATCATTCGCAAAGCAAGGGCATGAGGCAGCATTTTCATATTGGATAGTTTGTCTTCCAAATTTGAAATAATATATTAATGTATATGTTTAAACACAAATAGTTAGCTTGTTTGTAGTCGAGTGGTCAGCACAGCTGTCTTACAAGCAGTTGTCCCGAATTGGCAGGCTCGCTTCCCGGCCGATGCTGTGACACATAAAAAAAAAATAAAAAAAAATATATACACAGAATAATTAAAAAACTTTTTTTTTTCCATTTATGATTTAATTAGGATCATAAAAATAATCTTATTGTTTAAAAAAAGAGGCAGACTAAAGTTAACTTATTTTTCTTATGTAGACCACAATATCATTCTCAGAATAAAACTGGCCCATATCCAATCATTTTTCTTTCTTATAATAATGTTTTAATTATCTTAAATTAGCATGTAACCATTTTATAATTAAATAAGCCATACCATTTGAATTGAAACAAATATCAATATAAGGTTTTAAATTTTTTTCTTTCATTCTTATTTTTTAAATTTCAGTAATGATTGTTATATTAAAATTATACTTGGTACAATAAATTTTACAAAATTTTTAATATTTAAACTCTTAGTATTTCTTTTACATATATATTTCGCAAATGTGTGTAGAATATTTTGGATTATAAATCTGTTACAATTTATAATGTATTTCTATAACTCTATCAAATTTTGCTTCTTTTCCTTAGCTATGTAATACATTTCCCAAGAAAAAATTAAACTTTATTTCGCAATTTAACTAATAACTTGGTGAGCAGTGCTTTCGACATGGAAAGTCATAATCGTAGCACTCAAACTTATCTGCTAAACTGGTGTTATTAGTAGAAAACATGGCATCAATACTCAATGGTTAATGTGTAATATGTAAATTCGTAATTTACATATTCCACTTCCGGGATGAGGCTATATAAGGGGCTTTTTCATTTATAGCATAGATGTTATTAGAAATAAACTATGCCTCTTTAAATTTTCTTTTCTAATCATTGTGCTCTGCACAGACAATGTTAAAAGTGGATTAAAATCATGGCCAGATTTCATTTGATGCTTCAGAAACATTGACTTCACATTGGGATCTTCCTTTGCATTAGAATCAGCCTAGTGCATGTGATTCCCATAATAGATTGCTTTGAAATTAAGTTCATTGCAGTTGATTTTATAAACAATTTGAAGGGCCTGGTCTAGAGACAACCTATCATTTTCTGAAGGTTTGTGATGATGGTGTTCTAGCTGTATTTTAATATTGGACTATTTCCATCATCTAATGTGTGTGTTGAATGTCTTTAGAAAAGTTTAATTTATTTAAATATTTCAAATACATTCAACTGTTAGTAATATCACAGCAAACAGATTAGTATATGTACCAACTGTTAGTAATATCACAGCAAACAGGTTAATATATGCACCTGTTAGTAATATCACAGCAAACAGGTTAGTATATACGCAATGTTTCGAGAGGTATTTTTCTCCCCTCTTCTTTAGGTGTTGCTAGCCTGACCAGTGACAGGACCCAGGCTCGAATCCCATGTTGGTATTGTCACTGATCAGGCCAGCAACATCAGAAGAAGAGGGGAGAAAAATACCTCTCGAAATGTTGTGCATATACTAACCTGTTTGATGTGATATTACTAACAGGTGCATATACTAACCTGTTTGCTGTGATATTACTAACAGTTGGTACATATACCAACCTGTTTGCTGTGATATTACTAACAGGCAATGCATATACTAATCTGTTTGCTGTGATATTACTAACAGATGAAGGTATTTGGAATATTTAAATAAAATTAAACTTTTCTAAAGACATTCAACACACATATTAGATGATGGAAATAGTCCAATATAAAAAACAACCTATCATTTATATTGTTTAAGAGCTTATTCAAATTTGGAGGGGTTCTAAAGCGAAATTAAATGTGTCAGCACATATATTCTTTAACTATTGTGAATTATATAATTTTAAATCTTCTCATTCGATAAATACAATTTATAAAACAAAATAAGCGTATGTCACGCTTGAATGTGGAACAGCGCCTAACATTCTTGACTGAATGCAAAAGATTTAACATCGTTCCAAACTGCTGCAAAATAAAAATAAACGACTCCATTTATAATCGCGACAAAATCATTGACACACTTCAATTACGTCTCTTGACTTTTGTTATCCATGGATGTAAGAATGCATTACGTAAAGAAAGAAAAAGATGGAGCACAGTTACAGCAAACAACACCCTCCCTCAATGGATTATCGATAAACTTAACTTTACAGAAATAAACCACCACAAACGTTTCGTTTTGAAAATTAAATTTTTAGCTAATAAACAAAATATAAATATTGATTTACTACAAACTTCATTTGTCAATAGAACTGGCTTCACTCCCCCTGACAGAGTAGCAAGAGTCCTTTCCCTTGAACCTAGATTTGTAGGAGGCCAATGGAGACAACCTAGATTAGAACTAATCGCTGACGTCGAAGCAAATTTGATTAATGATCCACATAGAGATAGTATCATAACAAATATAGTTAAATCTATCTCACAAAAACAGCTACATATAAAAGATCATAGCTGGAGTAACGACATTAAAATTACAAAACAATTCATTGATCATAATAATTTAATTTGCCTTAAAGAAGATAAGGGTAATAGATTCGTGCTTTTAAACTCGCATGACTATAAGCATAAAATAAAAGAACAAATCACAAATCTACAACTCACTCCTGTCACACAATTCAACAATAAGCTTAACCGAGATAAGTTTATTGCATCCATTCTCCGTCCTTATAAAAACAAAGGCATTTCTACTGCTGAATACTACCGAGTTTATCCTTCCTCCACCAAAGCTCCTAGAGTGTTTGCCAACATTAAACTCCACAAGCCAGGTGAACCTCTGCGTCTAATGATGGATTTTGGGGGAGTCCATTATTTTCAAACCGCAACGATGGTTAATCAACTATTAATAGACAGCCTGGGCTTTGGGAATTTTTCTGTTAATTCATCCTTTCAGGTTGTAGAGAAAATAAATAAAGCCACGATCTGTAACAACTTCCGTATGACCTCCTTTGACGTCAAAGAGTTGTATGGATCTGTAGACAGAAAGCAATCTATTCACATTATCCAACAAGAACTCACCAATACAATGTCATCTGAGCGAATTAATTTCATCATTACATTTTTAACTTGGATGGATAAGCATATATACACAACATTTGAGCACACTTGGTACAATATGAAAAGCGGATGGCCGATGGGCCTCCCTCTCAGCGGAATCATCACTAGCATTTTTCTTAATTACTACGAAAAATTGATAGTGCCTAAATACCAAGCTGATAACCCCCACATTTTATACATCCGGTACGTAGATGACATACTTATTCTAGCCAATCAACACACCACAAACAATATTATACAAGAACTAATGCACAGCACTAAGCTAACCATTAATTCCACATCTGAAGATGCATCCCAAAGCCTAAATTACCTGGATCTTAAGTTAACGCGCGAGGAACCATGTATAAATTATTCAATGATTATAAAGCCTTTTGAAATCAGAGGCTTCATACATCCACATTCTAACGTTCCTAACTCCCACAAATTAGCAGGACTACAAGCATTCCTACACAGAAACATGCAGCTGTGCAAATTTGAAGCAGATCGAAAGAACAACATACACCTCTATACTAAAGACCTACTACAGGCAGGCTATAAACTCCACACTATCAACAACAAAATCAAGCAGTTTCATACAAAAATCACCATTAATAATAATAACAATATTAAACTTCCATACATCACTCTTCCCCACATACATAAAATCTCCCATCAACTACTCAAGATTTTGAGCAATAAATTTAAAATCAGCTTTCATACACCCCCTTGCACTAACCGTCTCATCAATAACTCCAAGGACAAATTAGAACCTTCTCAGACCCCCCATGTCGTTTACAGCATCACTTGCCCACAACCCGGTTGCCGCGCCATTTATTTTGGAGAAACCAAGGCAGGCACAACCATCCGGACAGCACAACACAGATACACATATAATAGAGCTATGAAAAACAACGATAACTCATCTACATTTTTGGAACACTTCAAGAAAACTGGACATTTATTTGAACCTTCCCACCCTAAAATAGTTTGTATCGAGAAAAACGACATTAAACGGAAGATCAGAGAAGCGTACTACATCAACAACAATAACAACTCAATCAATAGATGCGACACATGCTTCGACATTTCTAAACGCTGGACTATTTAGTCCATTTGCATATGCTTTGCATCCAACTTCTCCCGCCCCATTTTTTATTTTCGCAGCTCACAGCTTCGCTATGAATATGAGGTAAAGGACCTCGAAAGCGCTTAGCGTATTTTAATTACTGTATCTTATTATAGCTTCACATTCAAGCGTGACATACACTTATTTTGTTTTAACTATTGTGATAAACCACAAGCACGAAGAGACTAATCCATTTAATCATGCTATCACAAATGTAAAATAAAAATTTATTTTGTGTATTTAAATACAATATTATGCTTATAGGCTGCATTGACCAAATTTTTAATGTACATTTCAATGTTATTCTTCAATCCACTTCATATTTGCTTACCAATTTCTATAGAGAAAACATTTAAAGCCAGCAAGCTTGTATGAGAGGGGAGTGCACAACTGAGAATGTACTGCTCCATGAAAGATGAAAGGTCCAAGAATTTTATTCCCTTGCAATCATCTTCTTGTTCTATAATTCATACTAATGATGAGTTCTGCATTAAATCATTCCATATTTTATTAATATTATCCTCTGATATACAAATTAGCACATTGTCTACATAGTGGCATATAAAATGAATTATTTGCAGTAGAAATAAATTTGAGGATAATTGTTTCCTCATATTTATTTAAAGTTATGCTACAGATTATACCATTTATTGGCAACCCCATAGGAGAGCCATGCTACATCTTATAAAATTTGTTGTTAGATAATTCAGTAATGTCACCAACAATCTATTTCAGGATATCAATAACAAATTCAATCTTGCTCTGATTAAAGTCTGAATTTCTTAATATTTCATGCATTATTCATTTATTAGTTTCATTGTCTTATAAAAATAAGCAACCCCAAAATCTGTTAATAGTCTTAAGGGGTTATTTGTTTTGTGAGCTTTTACATTTGCAAAACATTGTAGGGGTAGAGACAGTTATTGAAAAAAATCCTATGATATTCTGCTTTGTTGACA
This sequence comes from Epiperipatus broadwayi, assembly GCA_028023455.1. Taxonomy (NCBI): domain Eukaryota; kingdom Metazoa; phylum Onychophora; class Udeonychophora; order Euonychophora; family Peripatidae; genus Epiperipatus; species Epiperipatus broadwayi. The sequence continues at coordinate 14,762,983 of JAQFVV010012400.1, forward strand.
ATCTTATTCTGATGTTTTCTCAATATGGAAATCATGAATTTATCTTTCATCTATTTCAAATTGTAATTTTCCATTAGTTTAAATTTTAATTTATCAATTTGTTCATCGACTTTAATATTATATTTATTGTTAGTCAATACAACAAATCTGTTCTCTAATTTGATTAATTTGCAAGTAATTTCTAATGATTTATATATTCTTTATTCATGCGTTTTCTTTAGTTTCAGTTGTATCCTACCCCCTTGCTCACCAAGGCTTCTTTCAAGATGCTATCTTTGTAACTAGTCTCTACATCAGCTATTACTTCCATGCAAGTTTTCCACTTACCCCCAACAAATTTTGGACTGGAGTAAAGCACTTGCTTTACATTTTCGGGAGAGGATGGCTTGGTAAATTAACACACTTTTCATTAGTTTCATTATAACTCCCTGATTTATGCCAAACATTTACATTTCTTATCATATTGTCATATAATTTATTTTCTATATTTTGGCATTTTTCATTTAAGCTTTTAGGGATATTGAAACTACATAGTTCTGTTTTCAATGCTCTTACACCCTTGAAGAATTCTTCAAAGTAACTGTATTTTTAAAAAACAATGTACTTATACAATGAAGTTAATGTCTCCCTTTCATGCCTGATTTATCACAATGGTTAAAGAATATATGTGCTGATGCATTTAATGTCAGTTTTAGAATCCCTCCAAATATGAATAAACTCTTAAACAATATGAAGGACAAATTGTCTCCAAATCAGACACACCAGATTGTTTCAAAATTTATTATAAAGTATATCAGCTTATTGGCTTATTAATATTATAGATTATAAAGAATCATGTGTTAACAATGCCACGGAATATTAAAATAGTATGTGCAGAGCATCAACAATTGGAAAAAAATAATTTAAAAAGGCATGTTTTATCATTAATAACATCCATGCAATAAATACAAAAAACCTCTTCTATAGCTTTGACCCAGAAGTGGAATATGTAAATTACAAATTTATATATTAATTAATGAGTATTAATGTCATGTTTTCTCCTAACAACACCATTTTAGCTGAAAAGTTTGAGCGCTATCATTATGATCTTCAGAGTTATTATTTAAATTGTGAAATAAAGTTTAATCCTTTCTTAGGAAACGTATTAACATTACTTTTGGAATTATATGTATTTCAGTGAACAATCATTAAATTGTTCTTATTTATAATTTTTAATGGTTTTCCAATTCTATTATTTTTAATTTGTATACAGCTGTTCTGGACTTGCAATTTATTGACCACAGATCTTTAGAATATAATTAACCATTTACAGCTGAATATTTAGATTAATAATGTATTTAGCTTGAATTGGTACTTCAATAAAACACTAAATATTTAAACAATTTAAAATCCTTTAAAATTTATTGGATAACAATAAATCCATGAAATCACAAATGAAAATTCTAATTAGCTAAATCAAATTAAGAATTCATTAAAATAATATACAGTTATCAAAAATCAATACCTACACAAATTAAAAAAAAACAACCAAACGTTTATATTAGATCACCTCCCATTTTTAATTATTTCTTATATTTAATTTAAGCAAATGCCTAACTTCATCATTTAAAATTTGGATTGTTTGAGCTTCTAAATATTTTAAAGTAATGAATATTTAAAACTGATTTAATTTCTTCCAATAAGTTTTGTAAAATCTGAATATTTAAAATTTATTAGGATTGGTCTTTGGTCAAAGAAGTAAGTCAAGCTAAGCACATTATTTTCAGAATCCATTATTCAGCTAAAATTACTGACTTATATCATTTAAGTTTATATAATGTTAAAAAAAAAAAGACTGAAGTCATGGCAATATAGTTTTCTAATCTATTTCGATTATATATAATATATACACAAAATTGCAGGCAATATAACTTGCACAGAAATCCATTAATTTTAATTAGAAATACATTTGATAATATTTAATTATTTTTTATAATTTTGTTTAACTTTATCAATTCCTTTTAAATAGAAGAGATATAAAATTATTGTACTTAAAAAGAATTTCTTAAATTTCATTTTTTAAATAATATCATAAATGGATAAGTTCCTTCTGTTAAAATGATAAGAAATGAAAAAAATAAACATTACCTAGGGTTAATTGCCTATTAATAATAATTCCTTTATGCTGTCCTCCAGCCACATGTACCACCCTGTTATCTAATTCCTGCTCAATTTTTTTTCGTTCCATCATGATAGTTGTGGAACGAATTCCCTTTTTGGTCGGAGTCATCACGATGCGCTCTGAAATGACAATAAGAAAAATTAATAAATGATAATACTTATTTTAAAAAAATCAGAAAATTCAATAATATAAAAAAAGGAAAAATGAATAGGCAGACATTTTGGATTACTCATGAGATCATATTAAATCGACAGAAAAAACAACAACTAAAAATGTAAGTATTTCTATCATCTAATTGAAATGTTAATTGTTTTTAAGAAAAATTCAAACTTTATTTGTTTCTAAATACATTCATTTACTAATAACATTACACAGGCTAGTATAAAACAGAAATTGTTACTGCCATCCAGCAACACTTGAAGAAGAGAGCAATGAATATCATTTGAAAGTTTGAGTTCCATGTTAATCTGTGGATTATTACTAACAGTTGAATAAATTAATAAAGATATAAATAAAGTTTGATTTTAATAACGTGAAAGGCTAAAAATTTTAGTTAACAGTTAAACTACATCAGCAGTCATGTATGAATTAATACAAGCATTGAGTATGATATATATATATATATTAATAATTTTAATTTTAACACAAAAATAATAATAAATAATAGTAATATATATTAAAAATTAGGACAACATTTGCTGCTTTTGGTTTAAAATTATTTTACTAATCCTTGGCTCCAATGATGTCACCACAACATGCAAAGTAGCTTCTATTTCAAGTCGTGATGATATTTATTTTTAATAGCTGTTACAGTTGAGAATGTTTTTTCACACAAGTAGCTCATTGTGAATGGAGACAGATTTACTAGATATAAATATAAAGAAATACTTAAATGATTGTAATATTGAATTTAAAGTACAAATTAAATAAAAATATTATATTAAAATAATTTTTGTCTAAGTTTTTTTGAAATTAGTTGTTTTCATTTTGAGTTATATGAAAGTAAAACTAAGTTTGTATTTATATGTTTTATAATTTGTTAAAGAATTATGTTGTATTTTGTTTTTTGTTAATATAATGTTCATTTTATTTCATAAAAATAAATGAATGTATAAAAGCGTCTTTGTTATGTTTTATATGTGTAATTTTGTAATTTGTATCTACAAAAATTATTTAAGATTAATAACGAATAGTATTCTATTCTTTAATAATTTTTATAGATGTATTTTCCTTTAAAATTCTTAATAAAATTTTTGAGTTTTAGTTCATCCAATTACCAAGGATGTGCCATAGTTAAATTTGATGCCTAATCAATTGTATAGAATTTGGTATTGTTATTTTGTTACTTTTTCTATGCTGCTGACCGAGTAGGGGTTAATTAAATGCTTTTGAGGTAGATGTTCTGCAAGTCACAATAGTATGTTGTAACAAATCAATTAGCAATATAATATTCTCATTCTATTTTTCATATAATAATGCAGCTTAAATAAAATTTATTTTTTATTTAAAAATTTTATTAAATAAGCTTGACAAATTTAAATAACATCCAAATTTCTTTGCGGACCATTAAAATTATGTGGGTATGAATCACCAGTGATCCACGGACCACAAATTTCTGAATGCCGAACTAGATGATGGAAATAATCCTATATATAATTATAAATAAAGTGCTATCATTAAAAACTTCAAACAATCATTAGAATATAATCTTTCTAACAAGAAAAATATATAAAAGCTTAAATAGATATTCTTGCTTGAAATGATATAAGTAATTTAAATTATACATTTTTTCACATTATACAGTGCAGATTCTATGAAACATTAATTTAAACAGTAATGTTATTTATAATCAATAACAAAAGAAGAAGATATAATAGAACAGTTAGGCAAGATGTTGGAAAACAAAACTATAGAAATGATGACATATTAATCTTTGCACACATATATGATAAGGTACAAAATTACATTAAAAAAAAGATAAATGAAATCACAAAATATTGGCACGAGGAATAGTAAAGTCTAGTTGAAAAAAAAAAGCATAATAATAGAAAAGTCCAGACACTAATTAATATTATAGTTTAATTGTTGAACAATGAATTTATACCTTGGCTAAGCACTAACATGCATCTTAGGCATATAAGAAATTTCATTATCTTATGATATAACTTTAGATTATAGATGTTAAAATGCTAAGGATTTGTTAACAGAACCCTATCACCTAGATACCCAAAATTGCCTTCAGTAAAAAACAAAGAATCCCTTCTGCAATTACACCTTCATTATAAAAAATGTGTAATGCATCAAATTATGAAAATTATTAATTTGCTAAATTATCATAATTTGAATGAAACATGAGTCAAAAAACAAAAAGGAACTCACAATATATTTTTTCTATAAAACAATATAGATTTTAGAAAAATAAAAATATAAATTATGTATCTGAAAAAATTGAAAAAATTAATTTTAACAATCTGAAAAAAAATTAGATTGAAATAAAACTACTGTAGTACAAAAACATATGAAGTTGAGAAGTTTAAAAATAAAAAGTTAATTAAAAAAATGATTATAGTATAAATCCAGGTTTTGGCTTTCATCCTCTTTAACATGTATTTAATTAAAAAAGATAATCAATGAAAACTTAAAAAGCAGGAAATATGTACTGGAAAAAGATTTCACTTCATATGACTTGCTAAATAAACAAAAATCATATGGCTAGTCTTTTGAGATTAAATAAGTTATTTCTTAAAAAAATGTTTTTACATAGAAATTAATATAGAAAACCTTAAGCCTATTAATCTCCAGTAAACAAAAGTGCATAGTTTATTTATAACACTACACAATGCCACACATGTAAAAAAGAGATTTAACAAATAACAAGTAATAAGGAAATTTTTTAGCAAACACGGCATAAAAATAAATGTGGAGTAAAAGTGAATAGTGAGTAAAAAGATAATTTTATATTAGATAGTGGTTATGAAAACAGTGAAAAAACAAAACAAGAATATATGTTCACATTTTTTATTGTCATTATACATAAAATTTCTAGTATTAACTGATATTAACATATAGTACCTTTCATCAAAACTTTCATGTAATAAAACAAATATTTTTTTCTTTTCTCATATTTTTTTTTATTATTATTAAAAAAGACACATTTCAATTAAGTTATTAGCTCATTTTGATAAAAGAATATAAAACAAACAAACAAACAAAAAAAGAAAAACAGCATAACAAAGCAAAATACAAACAAAAACAACAACAACATCACAATCATAATAATATACATGTGAAATTTAATAATAATATACATGTTTAACTTGAATTAAACAGTAGTTTGAAATATTCCAAAATTGCTTTAATCTAAATCAAAATACAATGAAATGAAAAATTAATATAATAAAATTTAATATCATAATTACAATAAATTACATTTATTTTTTTAGTTTAGGATTTTGTCATTATTATTTTTTCCTACTATAGCTATCCTCCAAAGTGTTAAAAAAAACAAAAACTCTCAACTGATTCATGAATTATTCATTTTAAAATTATTATAAAATCGGTAAGTATACCATTTCAAATGTATAATTTTTTAAAAAAATCTCAGTTTTTTTCAAGCCCATCAATACTCATTCTGATTAGAATTCCAAACAACAAATTGAGCAAAATAAGAACTCTCTATATGACTAATTTAGTTGCATTCAATATAAAAAATCACATATTTTATGTTTAAAGCAAAACAGCATATTAGAATCCATGATGCATTTCAACATCTACACCCATTTTTCTAATTAAAAATGTTGGAGATATTTAAAATGATTAGCATTCTCATTTCAGTAATTATTGAAGATAAAAGTTAAAGACTTTTCTTCAATTCCTGGCTGATAAAGGAATTTAGTTTTTAAAATATTAATTGTTAACTAAAGCTTTTAAGGTTGCGACCAAATTATTATGGACATTCTACAGATAATCTTTTGAATTGGCAAGGTTGGCATAATTATTAGCATACTGTAAGTTTAGAAGTTCTTGTTTTTGTTTTTAATTAGTTCCAAATTAAATATAACATCAAATCTGTATCACATCTTGATGTCTGAATCACAAAATCAATTACTCTATAAATATTTTCAAAGCTTAAATTTCATAAAAATAAAAATAAAAGTTTTAAATGTCTCAGATTTTCTGCAGCAATAATAATACTCCATCTTACATTATCACGTAAAAGCTAATACACTTTGGCAGACAATAACTGACTAATTGAATCAAATGCCTTAACTAAAAAGCAATATATAAAACATTTCTTTGTAATTGATACTTTTCTTGCTCTTGAAAGGCAAGATTTCTGCAATAACTTTAAAAATACCATCACTGCAGTGGATAACAAGGATACTGCATAATATTTATTGTAGATTTTTCTTTCTTCTTTATTATTATAAATTGCAACAATCAAAACTTATTGACACAATTTCAAGGATATATATGTTTATTAAAATTTCAGTAATTTTGCAGCTAATGTGTCACCAAGTATAAAATGCATATTAATTATGAATAAAAAACTTTATTATCTTTCTTTACTAAAAGAAATATTTGATTTTCTTTTCAGATTATTATTATTATCTGAAAGCTCTTTTAACATTTTCATATTCTTGCTAAAATTTTACTTGATAAAGAGATTTAATCATTAAATTTTAACTATGTAAGTTGTTATTTAAATAATATTTCAAAATATTCTAATTTTGATATTATTATAGCAATGAATTCTTTTTTATTGTGAATACAAAATAAACCAAATCTCTCTTATTTTTCTCTTAGTATGACTTTACAAATTATGTTGATTTAAAAATGAGTGATTGGTTGACAAACCTGCAATGTATTTATAGATTATAGCTATTTTATAATAAATATATATTTAATATAATGCAAGTAACATATAAACCTAAAAACTATATTAAAACCCTACAGCTGCTTTTTATATGATAATGATAATATTTCAAAAAGATAAAGAGAATATTTTGATTCAATTCACTTAGATTTGAACAAATATCCTGCTTGGTGAAGTAGAAATATCCAAAACAGAAAGGTCCTGATGGAATAATGAAAGAAGTTTTAAAATTTGATTAGGAATATGTAATTCATAAAGAAATTGTTTTAATTTACAAAAATAAAAAAAAATAAAATAATTACAATAATTATAATGAAATATCATTATTAGACACTAAAGAAAAAATATTTTCAAGTATTTTATTAAATAGATTGCATTCAGTCATAGATATAGGTTACAAAAAAAGAGTTTTCACTTTAGTGTCAGAAAATATAAACTTGTTTGTTTTTGCCAGAAAAATGCAATAAAAAAGTTGTGAGGAACAAGCAATTATATTAGCGGCCCATGGCAATTTACTCACTTTATACAGTAAAAAATCTTAGGTATTTAGAATGAAAACTGCAGTTAATCAAGTTATACTTGCAATGTTCTTTTCTCACCTTTATGACAGTGGTCTTTGTAATAGTTTAGAGTCAGCTTTATAAATCAGACATTAATATGCAATATAAGTTTGATAGTGAAGTTTAAAATCAGAAAATAAACATTTTTAGCTTTTAAATTTGTAGTAAGCTGATGTCCATTAATGTATAAAGATTTGCTATATAAACTGAGCACTGATTTTATATATATATATATATATATATGTGTGTGTGTGTGGGAGATGATAATCTGGATCAACTGATGAGTGCTGGTTTAGCATGAAATATGTATATTGGTGATTATTTATCTTTTCTACATGTGTGTGGTCATGTGTATCAGTTGTATGAGATAGTGTGGATAGTTGAAGGGTGCTTGCAAATCTGAGTTCAACCCCCCTATATTTATATTTAGTATGCTGATGACTGCACTATTATTTCTCATTCAGAGAATGATTTACAGAAAAGTTTTTAATGTTCTGAATGCAACCTTAAATACTCTTTGGTGTAATAACTATGACTGATAAGGCTCAGCAATTTTTAGCTTAGATGGTTATTAGAATTGACTGTATGATATCATAATGATATAGCTATTACACTGAAATATTTGTATATAGGGCTGTTATGCTTATAATAAAACTAATCAGTAGATTTTTATTCTTACTTGATGTCCTGATGTAAATCTACAATTCTAAGAACATATTTTGTTTATCAGAATATGTGAAGTGAATTAACACACTTCCTAAAAAAGTATTTTACAATAAACTTGAGCAAAGATTTTGTGAGAAAGTTAGCCTCCCTCCCAATTTATATTTTAAGAATTATTTTAAAAACTACAGTAATGATAGTTACTAATAGAATGATATGGTATAGCACTGACTATAATAGAAGGAGTTAAAAGTCTGTAACAGCAGAAGTCATTGCAAGATGTTATACGAACTACATCACAAGCATGTGATACATATGAACATGTTTGTGGCTTTCGAATTGGCTTGTATAATTATCACAAAACACACTTTGAACTTTTTATTCTTTAGCTTTCCACTTTTTTTTGGTTCTAAAATTAGTATGATTATACTGTTTACAGGTTGTGGCTTCTAGTGAAACAAACACACATAATATATATTTCTATAATCCAACATTTATATGAAAAATAAGACAAAAACAAATTAAACAGTAATAATATTAATCACATAATTAAGTAAAATGAATAAAAACTTGTTTAAACTCTTCCATTATAATTATAGTTGATGTAAATTCCAGTGTAAAATAATAATTTAGCCCAGAAACTAAAAAAAAAGTGATAATAAAAATTTCTAATTAAGATATATACATGGGTTGAAAATTAATGAAATCAGGAATAGATTAAAAAAAAAAAAAAAAGAAGATAATGTTAAATAGGACAAAGTTAGATGCATTTAAAAAACAGTGCAAAAGATAATAGATCTTGATAATGGAGATTTCTAAAAAATTAATGAATTATACTTGAATATTACCAAATAGGAATAAAAATCAATAAATATGTTATAAAATAAAATTAAAACAGCTGTGACATGTTATTAAAAGATAGCTGTACAGTTAGTGGTTGTGCATTGTGAGAATAAAAATAATTTTCTAAAGGAAGTAGTAATTAACAAAAAGAATTTTAAATTAAGATATATATATATAAGGGTCGGGATTTAATGAATGCATGAATAGACAGAAAAAAAGAGAAGATAATACCGGTATAAGATAGGACAAAATTTGATGCATTTAAAAAACAGACCAAAAGATAATAATTGATCTTGATAATGGAGATTTCACTTTTTGATATTTCTAAGAAATTAATGAAGGTTTCTATTGAAACATTAACAAATATGAGCAAAAATCAGTAAATAAGTTATAAACAAAATGGCTGACGTATTAATGGGTGTCAGCACAGTCAATGGTTGTGCATTTTGAGAATAAAAAGGATTTACTAAAGAAATGTACATGTGTATAATATATATAAGTAAAGATCATTTATTTTTGTAAATATGTACAAACTATTTCATTTATAAAACATTATCCTTTTTAAAACTAGTCTAGTAAAATCTACAAAGAGATCACCACAGTAGCAAATTTAATTGAATAAAATTCATATGCAAATAAAAGTATTTATATATCAATGAGTAAAGTAAATAAATAAATCCCCATACAATCAAAGTAGAGCAGTGGAAAAAGACATATTTGTTGTTGGAGAAAAATGGTTACCTAAGAAAGGGAATACATTGAAATTAATCGAATCAAAAGCAAGAAGTGACAGTGGAATTATGGATAAGTAAATATATAAATTGTGGGTTCCAAAAAAGTCCTCAAATACTAACTTTAAAGATGTTTTGTATGCAGAAATAATATAATGTTTCTTAAAGACATTTAAATTGCTGAACGAGTTATTTCTAAAGAACTATATGTATTTGCTAATATACATATGTATATGTGCAAATTGGAAACACATACATGCAATTAGATGATTCCTTGTGTAAATAATATCTATTTCCATTTGAGAATAAATTTTAGCTTACTTGAATTTGTGGACTATCACATTATTAATGTTTTTTTTGCATCATCATTATTATAATTGAATAAATATTGTTATATATAAAATTCTGCATATGCTATTATTTTTTATCCTTGCCTGACTGAAATTAGATAGCCTCAGAACATAGCAGAATAGCATAAGTTGACAGAATATGCGAAGGATACCTAAGTTAATAGGAGAATGGCACAAATTAACATTCATTATTAATTTGGAAAGAGACAATTATAGAATGGCAACACTTAATTATTTATGAAAAACTTGTCTCTAAAAAGAAAATAATGGTATTGAATACTACTATTCAGAAATGCTACATTAATAATGTCACCTCATGGAAGTATTATGTCAAACATGCAGAATATTATATGTTTATAAATAAGATAGAAGATGAGCATCTTAAAGTATCTACACTTCACCATTTTGCAGATAAAGATGTAATATAGTTGGCAAATAGATTAACTGATCCCAAACAATTGAGGAACTTCCATATAAAGATGTTATTGAGAAATTAAATGGCCATTTTACTCTGGGAATATAAAAATGAATAGCATGGCTGAGATTGTGATATAGGGAAATTATCTTATGAAAAGTACATGGATTTAGCTTAAAGAAAGTTGGCTAAAGTTTGTGAGTTTGACCCTGAAATTAATGACGTTATTAGAACAATTCCTATATATCATGAAGGACAAGAATTTCAGGAAAGTGTTGTTGAGAGATCCTAACCTAAATTATAAATGGGCAATGGAAAAATATGTCATACAAGAAAATATGTTAAATAATATGTCAGTATGCATTGCCATAACAGTTGGAAAAAATTTCTCTGACAGTACAAAAAGTAAGAAAAAATATTATAAATCCCAATAGAGAGAGAAAGAGTGAAAGAAAAAAAAAGATGAAATGTGTTATTATTGCAGCAAAATTTTACATTTGAAGAATAACTGCCAGCATGAAAATAAAATGGGCAGAAGTTATGAAAAAAAAAGGACCTTTAGCAACTGCCATTTTAAGGAGCACTAAACTATTAACAAGCAAAGCTTGGGTAGGGATAGATTATAAAAGTATTAATGTAAAGATACTTAATAATATTAAAATGACCATATATTACTGGATGTAGATATTTGTGGTCAAACTGTAACGCTGGAAATGGATGTGGAGCCAATTTGTCACTGATATCTAACAGACAGTGAGTAAAATGGATATGATTGCTACAATATATTAATAGAATTAAAATAAATATTTGTAGAAAAATTATAGTTCCAGTAAAATTAAATTTGAGAATAAATTTTTTTATGCTATATTGTAATGCTACAGGGAAATTGGGGTTTTACCTGGGGTAATGGTCACCAGTACATGAACATCAAACACCAAAAATTGGTTAGCCATTGGCAACTCTCTAGAAAATTGGGGTTTAAACTATGAGGAATCTGAAGAATTGTATTTTTATTATCAAGTTAAAAAAAAAAAATTATAAAGACCAAACTAAATAAAAGTTAGTGCATGGACTTTGAAGAATATCCTATTCACACCAATCCAGGAATCATTTATCATCATTATATTCTTTAAAGATACAGCACTACATTTTATTTAGTTTAGTCTATTAGAAATTAAGTTTATAGACATTCAATACATTAAGAGTAGTATATGGCCAGAGCATTGATGATGATCAGCATGTGTTAATGTCCCAGCATTATTGTTTTTCTAATTATATATTCTATGGATTAACACTTAATTAATTGGTGCATCCAAGTTATGTTTAAATAATTTCCCAAACGGGCAAGAGCTAAATAGTTAGCCTGGTCTACAGAAGACCCATTTCCAATCCAGTCAACAGATTGACTGTTCATTTATATTTTTTATTGTTCAAATCCAGTCACAAGATGGACTGTTTGATTTTATGTTAATTGATGGATGATTGGTTTTATTTTGAGTATTACTTATAATTACTTTTACTTTATAATGCTGATTGATGTATGATTAATTATGCTTATAGTTGCTCTAAGGAATTAACTGATCTAGCTGGCTAATCTCTCAGAGATTCTCTAATCTCACGCTCTTTTTAATATATAATAATACTTTAAAAATATTTTATTTAAATATACTTTTTATTTAACATTATTTGAAATATTTTTGACTTGGGGTTGTTGATGTTTTGCCATCGTCCCAGGTACAACCCACATCCCATTACAATATTTAGTAAATAAAGATTTTAATTTGTTGCTGGGAAAAAACTAGTTTTGATTTCTGGGTATTCATGTACATGCTGATGTTCTGTCCAAGTTAATTTATAGTCAGGAGAAATAATATGATGTTAATGAAATTACTACATAAAAACATATTAAACTCTGTAAATCTATTTAATAGTTCATATTCAACTCATGAAGGGAATAAAATATGGCTGACCTAAAACTCATCATATCAGAATAGTAAAAACAATCTGAAATGTTCTAGATGGTCTTTCAGTCTGCAATGATGTGTGTTAATGACAGATCATATTACTTCTTATCCCCTCCCCCAAAGGATGATTACACATATTAGATTTTCTGCATTGTTCCAATCATACATATGGTGGCCAAATTTAAGTAGTCATATCAAGAAAATGGTTAAAAAATATACCAATTGCCAAAAAGCTGCAAAAATGGCACCTAAACAATTGCACTCATGGACAAAGTCTGCAATCCCTCAGACCCATATCCATTTAGATCATACAGGACTTTTAAATGGATATATAATACAAGACAGAGAATTTAACAAGAAAAGGGTGGACCACCCTCTTCTTGTTAAATTCTCTGTCTTGTATTTATGATCTGATTGGAGGTTTGCAGTCTCTCAATTTAATTTCAAGACTGTTTGAGCTTTGTAAAAATAAATATTATTTACATATGTTACTTCAAGTTATAACATCTAAAAACTACTGCGTAGTAAATTGTAGGATTTCATGCTGTATGTTTGTAATATAGACTCAGTGAGTTAAATGTGAAGATATTTAAAGCTTCATGCTTTAAGATCTAAATACTTCAGACTGGCTTGGATATATAGAAAGACAAGTAAAGAGGAGTGTGGACCGCCCTCTTCTTGTTAAATTCTCTATCTTGTATTTACAATCTAATTGGCTGTTGAATAGTAACAAGAGTGAGAGGTTTGCAGTCTCTCAATTTAATATAATCAATCAGTTGATTTCTATTTATAAATTAACTTTTATTATTAAGTTATGTTTTTAAATAACTAATATTGTGAACACAATATTTTCAAAATCAAAGATAACAATCTTTGATTTAGTTTAATTAACCTTTTGTTAAGTTTTTAGAAGGGAAAATGAATGAAAAGAGAAAAATATGTTTAAAAAATATGATTCACAAGTTATTACTTTTATACAATTTTTTTTCTATTAATAAAAATACAGTGTGCACACACAAAAATACATTTAATAATGTTTTTATTTTTTTCCTATGGAGTCCTTCCTAATTATAATTTCCAGTTTTTCTAGTTGAGTTTTCTTTTAGAAGGTTTCTAAGCACAAACATGATTAATTTATCCATTTCCTGGTATACAGTACTTCATTTCTAGTTTAACAATAGTAAAATTTTATCCATTTTCTTTTAGTAAATTTCCCAGTGAGACTAAAACAGACTTATGCTCTTGTTTGCAGACATGGTTGCACATTACTTTAGAGAACTAACTTCTCTACATGTTTATTTCAGTGAATGCAGGTCAATTATGGATGAAGATGATGTCTAGCTTTTAGCTGAATTTTGCATATAGTTTTCATTGTACAAACCATTTTTATGATTAAACTCATAATATGCTAGAAGTTTAGTTGAAACTCCTGCTATTTTATGCAATAACTTGGTAAAGACCTCTGCTTGATTCTTCTTTATCAGCTGGATTAAGACTTGACTGCTCTCCCTTCAACAGCTAAATTAGGAATAATTTCTTCTCCTGCTGTCTTTTTCAGTAGCTGGATTAAAACTTGAGTGCTCTCTCTTTAACAATTAAGTTAAAAATATTTCTTTTTATAGACACTTGAGTCTTCTGACTTATTCACACTCCCATTATTTTTTTTCTAGAACAATCTTGACTACAAAACAATCACAATCTGTCTCTTACATGCTAATTTTTATAACAACCAATTAGATAAATTTTTATAAATACAATTTATTAAAAAGTGAGTTTTTTTTCTCTTGGTACTTTTTTTTTTTTTTTAAATTAAAACAACTATAAAATTATTGAAGAGAGAGAACAAAAAAATTATTTATATGATTTTATACTTTTCTCTCTCTTCTATCAATATTTACAATATATATTAAAATATGTATATCATAATTTAAAAAAAAAGTTTTGACAATTCTTAAAAAAATTGTCTAAAATGTTCTTGCTATCATGTGGGAAGAAAAATAAAATATTTAACTAATTTCAGACTGACTTATTATTATAAAAAAAATATGCATGAGAAAATTGAATACTACTTTCCACATTGATTAAATAACCCTAAACTAAACCTGAGGAACATCCTGCCAACTTATTTAATTATTTTTAATACAGCTATATAACCAATTAGTTACAATATATATATATATATATATATATATATGACTTGGAAATTAATGAACAATATATATATATATATATATATATATGACTTGGAAATTAATGAATGCAGGAATAGATAAAAAAGATAATATTAAATAGGACAAAGTTAGATAAATTTAAAAAACAGAACAAAATATAATAGATATTGATAATGCAGATTTCTAAGAAATTAATGAGATTTATATTTGAATATTAACAAATAGGACTTAAAATCAGTAAATAGGTTATAAAGTAAAATTAAAATAGCTGTGACATGTTATTAAAAGATAGCAGTACAGTCACTTATTGTGCATTTTGAAAATAAAAAAAGATTTCCGAAAGAAAATATTTCTAAAAAAAAATTAGCTTATGCGTTTGTCTGTCAACCAAGATTGCAGCCCATATTTGTGATAAATCTGCAGTTTTGGGAGATTACAATAAATCTGTACAAAAATATGGCTGCTAAGAAACATTGTATTTAATAGTTTTATTTTATTTTTCATTCCTGTTATTTTCAAAAAAAATAAATCATTGTCAAAAAATTATAATATTTACAGTTTATTATTTTTTGTTCATGTTGGTAGCCTGAAGTCCCTAATGGTCTCCAAAATCATCTCAAATGGATCCTGTTATTCATGCAGCCAATGCCATATACATTCAGCTAAATAGGAATCCAGGTGTTGTTGCATGGTTTCCTGGTGTTTTTTATTTCGCCATTTAACCAGCCTCTAAAGTCTTTCAATGTTTTGTGTATGCATGTTAGCTGGATCAATGACTGACTTCAAAAAGTTCAAATCCTGCATGCATTAATTTATCATTTTTAAATGTTTTCCAGCAGTCTGAATGAATTGTAGAATCATTGGCAACATTTTGATTTATCGCAACCACAACACTAACTGCTGTTGTAATAGGAACACTTATAATGAAGCACTCTTTGGTTTCTCTACACAAGCCACCAAATAAATACTGTTGTGGAAGCATTCTCCCCTGTTAATTTTTATGCTTGGGAAAAAGATTTTCATCAATTTCAACAATTCTGTTAGGTCCTCTGAATTTGCACAATGGTCAAGGCAAAAAGCTAACTTCTCTTGGGTAGTTATTTCAATCTATGATGGTGTTGTTGGACAAATCCAGTCAATCTTTTCCCCATTTAATGGATATTACATCACTACTCCAGCTGTAAATAAATCTGAGTGCATTCAGAAATGAAATTTTGGAGCCCTCTAACCACATTTCTTTATGAATGGATCCTATACCTTTGGAAATACTCCAGTGCATCATGTTTTGCAATGAGAAAGTCCCAAATTTTGATCATGATGAAAATTTAACAAAAAAAAATTAAAACATAATGCTGACAAAAAAAAAACATGCTGAAATAAAACAAAGTAGAACAATGCTCAGAGCATCTCGTTGCATCCACATTATTACACAGGTAAAACAAAAATTGAAATAAAGCATCTTAATGTAATTTATTGGAATTTATTACATTTTTTAAATTTAAGTTATTATTTTAAAAAAAAATTAGAATAGAAAAGGAAAAAATAAATTGTAGGCCCCCAGAATACATATTCATCAAAAATATGAGCTGCCATCTTAGTTGATAGGAAAATGCACAAGTACTGAAAATTTTCCTATTTATGATGAAAAATGTGGCTTGGTAATTCTCCTGTAGTAAAGAAGTTGAAAAAGATACTAATGGCTGAACTGATAGATGAACAAAGTGTACCAATGTTAATGCCAATAAATATCTTTTCTAAGATTATATTTGACTTTTTATAATTACATCTTTACCCTGCATAGCAGTTGGCTACTTAGCGATATTTCACAATAGCGATCATCATCAATTTGTACCCATTACTTTGATTTATAACGATCAGGAAAAATAAAAATAATTTTTTTGGCAGCCATCTTGAATTTTGCATCACTGATGACATCAGAGAATAGGTATTTTAAATACATTTTACCCAATGTTTTATTCATAAAGCACAATGTTAGTGCTGCATTCAGTATTTTGATTATAAACATATAAACTTAAAATATATATAAATATATATATATAAAATATATAAATAAAGTTATTTGCTTAAAGTGTTGAAGGAGTATTGATGAATTTATAGTGTATATATAATTACTGAATCTATAATACTATATACATATAAGTGTTGAATGTCTTTAGAAAAATTAAACTTTATTTAATTATAATGTACAGTACTTGGATTATTTAAATAAAATTTAATTTTTCTAGACATTCAACACTTATATTAGATGATGAAAACAGTACAACTAAAATACCATCATCACAAACTTTCAGGAAAACACTAAATACTAATATTAAATTGTGTGTATGTATTCCTTCATTATGTGCACCCAAGTGGTTTCAAATCAAAAGAAAAACAACATTTTAAAATAAGAATGTTGAATTAGAAAAAAATTTAAAAAGAAAAACAGATTGCATTTAAAATAAGTGTTAATGAAAATTTTTTCTACATGAATGGGAAAACACTATTACATTAGTAAAAACATACAATAAGAAAAATAAACTTAGTGTATGTTTTAGAAAATTAGAACAGTTAGATTTTTTTTCTTTTAAAATAAGTTGATTTTTTTTTCTAATGTTGACTGATTTATAATAGCATTAAACCTTTTGTTATTCTGTAGTACAGTAATAAGTCTTTATGTTCAATTAAATAATTTATAATTAAACATTGTTTTTTAATTTGAATAATTTCACATAATAATAAACATAAATGTACAGTACGGTAATACAAATTAAAAAAAAAAAAAGCACTCCAGTATGGATTTTTTTTTCATTACGATGAAAAACTTCTGCGGAAGAATATAAAAACTCTTAAATTCAAATTTAGTTTCATTCTCTCTTTCTTTTTGCTATACCGTATTGTTTAAATAGTGAAAATATGTATTTTTTTCCTTAGTGATATAAAACTTTTCTTATAGATATCATATTTAGTCATCATTGCCATCAAAAAATCAAGAAAATCTTTGAGCTTGGAAACCAATGTGAATATATTACATCGACAAACTGACCAATTTTTTTCCCACAGACCCCCATTATAAATACATATTCTGTATACAATATTCTTGCTTAACGATGAGTTTTGGAGGACCAATTGCCATTGCTAAGCGGAGTAAAGGTGTATTTGCAATCCATTTATTGGCTTTCTTCATATTATAGAAAAGATATGGATAATAAATGAAGAAAAGTATAGAAAAAAGATTCATTATTTCTAATAATTATATAAATCACTGCAAATATTAAAAAGAATTATATATATAAAATTAATATATGGAATTGTAATCAATCAGTTGACTATTTTTAGAAATGAAAATAATTATTATTATAAGATTGAAAAATAAAATATAAAAGATGTGGGGAGGAGGATGAATAAAAAAATTTCTATTAAAAGATTAACAATAAAAATAATAAGTATTATCTTAGAAAGTAAAAACAAACAATCGAACAAAAAACATTTCTTATTACTAGATCTGAGCAAGAATTGAAAAAAATGACAGAATAAAGTTGTTTTGCATGCTAACAAGATTATGATGACAATAAAATAGAGAACATTTATTAAAAAACTGAAGAAAACAGAAAATATTTCCAAAGAATAGGAAAGTTCAAGTAAAAGACCAAAAAAAAAAAAAAAAGACTGGAGAAAAATAAGCTAAAAAATAATACTACAATACTAAAAAAAAAAAAATCCTAACCCAGTTTGACTCCTGAAAAGAATATCAAAATTTAACTAGACCTGGATTTAAAATCCAAGGTATGAAAATTGCAGGCAGAGGTGTTAACCATTATACTACTAGGCAGTTCGAACAAGCCACTGTACATATTTTATTAACTTATAATTTGAATAGTTAATTCATTCTTTTGTAAGATGCTTTCTAAAAAAACAAAACAAAAAACGAAACTGGTTTATATAAAAAAAGATGACAAATTGGGAATGTTCTATTTGAGAGGGAAGAAATGAATATACTCAAATGCCAAAAATTATTCTCTTTAAATATACATTCATTTATTAGCTTCAATAAAGACTCCAAAAAAAATAAAACATGAGAATTTTCAGATCTCCATATGAAAGATTAATATTCCAATCATTTTATTAAATTATAATACCTCTTATTTGAAGTCTTCGGTAATCATCTTTGATTATAATTAAGTATAGTATAGTTTGTATTTCATAGATTTATAAATGTAGAATTTAATTAAAATTTACATTTTAAAACTTAGTGGAAAAGTTTTAACTTGAAAATTGTTTAAAAATTGTTAGTTTTTAATTTATTTACATAAAATATTTAGATTAATAATTAGAATCAATTTTTCCAATTACGACAAACTTTTTTTTTTAAAGGTTGAGGAAGGAGGAAATGCATATTAAAAAAAAAAACCATTTTGACACAGAGGTATTAAAAAAAAAATCATTTCTTTATTCTATATTAATGAAGACAGATTTAGATAAGCAAAACAATAGGGAAAATAAAAAAATTATATAAATAAAAATATTCTTATGAATGAATAACTAATATTAATATGAGATTTGAAAAAGAGTAAAAAATAAATTTTAATTCAATCCCTCATTTGTTTAAGAATAAAAAAAAAAAAACTAAACCAACTAGTATGATATAAATCACATGACTAAAAAAAAAATTAACATATTATGCTAAAGAACCATTAATAATAGCTGTGAACAAAAAAATTATTTAGCAGCGGTAATGTAAGTAAAAATAGTTTTTTGATAACTTAAGTAAGTATTAGTTGTGTGTGTGTTTGTGTCATAGCTACGTGTATGTAAGTTTGGATACATTTTCTGAGTAGAGTAATTTTTTTTTTAGCATATTTAGTAAAGTTACAAACTAATTTACTGAAAACTTTTATAGTATTCATAATAGTCTATGGTGTTTGCGTAACCACATTTCTATCCATTAAAAAATTCTGATTTAAAGCATTTAATATTTTATTATTTTCTTTATGACTTTATTCTGCATCTATCTCAAGAATTAAGTGACTACAAAAGAATTAATAAAATATCTGGATATTTAACATTTACTAATAAATATATATAATTTATTTAGAACATAAAACTCTCTGTGCCATCTCATATTGCTGACCTACCTGATCACACACATGTTGAAAAGATAAATAATCACCAATATATGTATTTCATGCTAAACCAGCAATCATCAATTGATCCAGATTACTATCCTCACACATATATAATCAGTGATTGCTGGTTGTTCTTTTATATATGTATTAAAAAAAAAAACGTATATTGGTGATTATTTATCTTTTCAACATGTGTGTGATCAGGTAGTAAGTCGTGTGAAAGTCTGAGTTCGAATCCCGCATATATTACATATATGAATGCAGGTTTAAGCCTGTGCAATGTATTATAACATAAAAAGAACTATAGAAATTTATATCCTTATGCATATATATATATATATTAATTACTTCAACTACTTGTTTATGTATTTTATATAGGCATGTATGGTTAAATGAATCAATGTTTTCCCGGACGAAAAAATATTTTTCTAATTGGTAATTTTGTGTAAATGGATATTTAAAAAAATCAATAGCATTATTGGAAAAAATCTATATCGATTAGATTGTAAGATATCTCACACTTATTTGAATGAAAAGCTGGTAGCTTATTTCATTTTCTGAGGAATTGTAAGAGAGTACGATTCAAAAAATAAAAGACACTTTCACATAACATGGTTCTTTAAGATGCCAGTGATAGTATCAAATATTATAAGCTATTATTATTTTTCAATGTTACATATAATACAAATAATGTTTTTCAAAAATCCCATCAAGCAAGAATATAATTCAACATGATAATTTATGCCAACTTGAATTTCTGAATCAAAAAATAAATACAAACATACATATTCCAAGAAAACGTGATCTCATAAAGAAGACTTGAATAATATAAATCAACAAAAAAAACAATCAGTAAATGGCATTTGTAATAGATGATAACAAAATAGTTTAAATGCATTCTGGCCATTGTTTGTTTTTGTTTTTTTACCCATTGAGTACAATATATGCTTTTATATGAATAAATGTATATTATTCATACAATTTTAGTATAAAATTATAATGCATGAATAAAAGAGATAAAAGTTATGAATGGAGTTTTTATCATTCATTGCCTGTATAAAAATATTTGAACTTTAATAAATTTAAAACCAATATCAGATGTTGATCACTGGCTATTAATGAAGGGATTATGGATAATTAAATAGCTTTTAGATATGAGGATTAACTTCATATAATCAATAAATATTATCCGAACAAGATTATTTATTACTGACTTGTAGAATAAAATGCTTGCTTACATTAAAGTTAATTACTGTTTCTGATGCAATCTATTATTTCCACCTCATTCCCTTTCCATTCTTTGTTTTATCATTTTTAGTTACTAAGGTTGACATAGGATACAGTCATCATTATACATTATGTTGTAGGCCATTATCTTGCATTAATTAAGATAATGGGATTGTGTTTATATAATTGCATTTCTAACGTTCAATTAAATCATAACAATTTTTACTTGGATCTTTTGATTTTTTTTAAATATTAGTCTTTGGGTTTGAGAAAGCAATGATGGAAATAGATTTAGCATAGTTTGGAAATGAGAATACTCCTTAAGTGTTTAAATTTATACGCCACATATGTAGTAAAGTGATCCCTAATGATTGTTAGTTATGATCTTGTACAAGATAGTAAAAACAAGTTGCTTTAAAAGTGGAATTTAGGACAGCTCTATTTAGGGATGATTATCTGGACTTTATATAGAAGAACCTAAAAAAGATGGTCTAGAAATGGCTTTTGACAAAATCTTGTTAGGTCACTATATCTGGCAGATTATTTATTTAAGTGGTAAAAGTAGTTATACTATTTCTAAATATAGATACCAACTTTCTGAAAGTAGTATAGTGCTTGTAGTTAAAAAGTGTCAATACAACCACTAAGTTTAATGAACAGATTGAAATAATTATATAAACAGAGATAAAAAATACTTGTTTCTTCAATCATAATTGGCGTTTTTAAATTTAACTTGAAATAAAAGCATGGGGGATCCAGAAAGGAATTGACTTAATTAATTTCTGCCCCCCCCCCCCCATGCTTTTATTTCAAATTAAATCTAAAACCCCCAATTATGATTGAAGAAACTTTTTTTTTTTTTGCTTTTTAGTCCACGGTAAATAAAAGCATTTAATATATATAAAAAATATTTTTATTTATTTTAATTTTTTAATATTGGCACAGAAAATACAAATATAAGACTATATTGTACTATAAATCAATTGACACATATATATCACTAGATATTTCTGCAGTAGGTTAATATGTATATCCCTTATGTATTGTAACCGAATAAGTATAAGCTGTTACATTTCTTTCAAATAGAAGTAAAATATATATATAAAATCACCCTCGAGTAGAAATATATGTATAAAAAGGGGGGTGGGTTAATAATTTGATTTGAATTAATATATATAATGCACAGATGGCAAACTAATTATGTAATTTAAAGTTAAAATCTAAAAACAAGATTCTTTTTAATATAAAAGAATTTTTAAAAAAATGCTGTTAATTAGTTATTTTTGTTCTTAGAATAGAAAGGATTTTCTATTTTGAGGTAATAGCAAACAATCCCTTGGGCATATAGTCAGATAAGAGATAAATTAAAAGAATACTATTGATGGGAGTTTACAGAGTTAAGAAAAGAAAAAAAACTTTGAAGGGAGAAAAGATTTTTGGGATTGCTAAGTATATTTATAAGGGTGCTGCGAATCTCCAAAATGTAGGGGTCAGCAATAATTTATGTTTCCCATATTTGCAGCAGCTGAAGCAGTCTCCAGAATAGGACTGTTCTCAGAAAATAGCCAGCAACGAACTTCTCTCCATCTAAAAGAATAGGAAATGGAAAGAACTTTGAATTCTGCCATGCATCAAGGATTACAAAGATGGACTTTATCTATAGCATAGGAAAATATAAACTTTTCTTTTAAATGAAGTATGAACATTAATCATACAATGCAAACTTTTTCCAGTATTTTAAGTGTCACTTAATTTTTAAAAGAAATCCCTTATCTGACTAAATTTTAAATTTATATATTTTCTTTTTTAAAAAATATGCTTAATATCATTTCCATTCTCATAATTTCTTTTAAATTAATTATTTAAAGTCAGCTTGAGTGGCTGCATAGATTCGTAAGATTGTTAGTTTAAAATATGTTAATTTTGGGCTAATTGTTTCGTACTTGAATCGGTGCTAGTGGATAGATGTACGGATGTTTTATGTCAATGTAACTTGAGTAGGTGCATTAGATACTCGTTCCCTTGTACCGCGTTAGCATACAGGGCATAATACCCACGTGAACGTATAACCCAAAAGAGTAGTCATCACGTTGCCAATGGTCGTAGACGTAATTCCTTCGCCATTGATTTTCTTACACTCTGACTGGGACAGTAAGCTGGCAAAGATGACTATCACCATTTACAGAGCTTCACATATAATTTCATTCTTGTATCATGGGGAAGATGCTCATTGCTTCTCACCACGATTCATTATTTTCCTAATGATATCATGCTACAGATGTAAAATTCCTGTTAGCATGATTGTGTTATGCTAATAATCTCATTTTGCATAGGTCACATCAGTATATCTAAGCTAGCATTGGTTTAAATGTGAGATTTTTGGCCTAAGATTAAAAGGGATTGGATTGGTTATTGCGTAATCTATGTAGCATGTTCACACTTAATAAAATATTAAAATTGTCTTTAAATCTATTAAATGCTTCAATCTGTGCATACAATCCAAATCAAATATATTTAGTTGATTTAATTTTCATAATTTTTTTAATGCATGTGTGAGTTATAATAAAATGTTTTGTTGAATTAATTTTGGCTGTAATTTATTTTATATATTTTATTAATATTTAAAAGTAAGCATTAGAAATTTGAATAATTTCAGTGTGATTGATATTTTAGGCTCAGCTTCTCCCTGAGCTAGCGACTGGTGCTTTTGGTTCGATAAAAAGGTAACCTCTCCCATGCGTATCCACCTATTGTATAAATTTTCCAGGTTCAAATGGTCTGGTGGTGCCCTGGTATGGCAGATTAGGTTAGGGAGGTTTATTGACTGTTATAGTATATTTAATATGTGTACATAATTATATATGTGTATAATTAAATCATTAAGTAATTTAAAATATGATATCTTTTTGAGTGTTTAACATTTTTTTTTTGATTGGATTTTTTTTTAAAAAAAAAAAAACCTACCAAAACTATATTGTAAACTAACTTTATTTTATTCTAACTTAAATCAAGCTTTCAATTAAAATGCACATTATTTAAAACATATTGAAGTTCTAGAATGACTTAAATTTGATATCAAAATTTCCTAAGCCTACTAATCCATACTGAAGAAACTATAGTGCCCTATTGCTTTGGCAGGGATGCAGAAAAAGTATTAAATTTCAACAAATTATATTGAATTTATATCTATTAAACCTCAATTTAAAAATATTACTATAACTTTACTCATGCTTTCAAGTAAAACTAAAAAATCTCTCTATTGCTTCCTCACAGGCATTACTTAAAACACATTGAAGTTCTAAAATGATTTTTAAATTTGATATCAAAATATTCAAAATTTCCCTGTATAGTAGTTTATAACTAAAAAACTAAGTCATCTACCTAAAATATTATAGTGTAATATGACTTTGTCAGGTATTTATTTCTAATGTATCAAATTTGAAACAATTCTATTGAATTTAAATCTATTAAACCCCATTTTAAAATTTTATTCTATCATAAAAAATAAAAGAGTTTACAAGTATTAACAAACAAACAAACCAACAAATTGAGATAAATAAAAGAATTTAAAAATTATTTTTCATAACAATAATTAAATAAGATTATTTATTAAAAAGTAATATTAACAAATCACTATACACCTGGGTCTCTTTTTACGTGGACTTATTTAACACGATTTTGAAGTTATGCAATTCGTGTTTCACCGGAAGTCGAACTCCGATAATGCGCTATTAATTTAAACAATAAATTTCGAGCACTTACGTTATATTGAAAGTAATAGCACATTATTGGAATTTGACTTTCATCTTAGTAATTTCAATATTTCCAGTGCTTTATAATAGTAAGATTTTATGCAATAATGAAATTAAAATCATGATTTCCACATTTTATGTATACACACATTAAATTTTACAAGATTATAAGGTAAATTTGTTCAAACATTGTGCGTGTTAATTTTGCATTTTAAATCACATTCTGTTTTTGCTTTTTAAAAAAGAATGTAATCAATTATTAATCATTTAGTATCTGCAAGTATATTTTTAAAAGGTGAGTAATAGCAGTGGCACAATTAAAATTGAAAATTAAAGACAAAAATAAGAATTTAATTTTTAGTTGTTAGATTAATTACTAATTATGTTATCACCAGAAAACCATTAACACAACATGAGAGTGACATTAGCACTAGTTGTATTTTCTCTTGTGAAGAATCTGTTTTTTTACCAGTTTGCAACCTGTTTAACGGCAAATAGCGATAATAATTAAAACGTGTATAAAAAAATGTAAATTACTGTAAATTATGCATAAAAATATATTGTTTTGAATAAAATTAAATATTATAGTTAAAAAAAGTTTGTCTTGTATCAATTTTTTTCAAATTTGAAATTTTTTATTAGTCATATTTTATTTCCTTATTTTTTTTTTTTTTGCGCGAATTTTAAAGTAATTTTACGTTGGTGCTTTGCTTTTACGCGAATTTTGAAAAATCACAGACCGCACCCCCCCTTTTCAATGTAAGTTACATCTATTTTTGTGCGATTTCGTTTGAGCGTGTTTTCTGAGGAACCTATCTATCGCGTAAAACGAGACCCAGGTGTAATTAATATTTTCATGAATTTTTTAAATATATATAATTACTGTGACATTAAACTCTATATACTGGACCATATATATACTCATTCATTTTGTCAAAAATATTGTGTGGAATACTTTAAATGTAACATCTATATGTTTTTTTCTTTTTTTCATGTGTCATCGCATCGGCTGGAAAGAGAACTGCTAACCTGAGACAACTGCTTGTAAGGCAGTTGGGCTGACTTCTTGACCACCAATGCTTGGCAAATACAACATTTCAGTGAATAATCATTAAACTGTTTCTCACCTATACTATTTATTAGGCTTTCATTCTATTATTTTTATTTATCCGTATTTATTTTGCCCCATTCCTTAAAAAATGTTTTTTGGATTCATTAAAATAAAAAATTCTGACTGATTCTTTGATGATTGCATTTTTAATGACTTTTAAAAGGTGACATTTTTTGCCAAAATGATTCAAGAATTAATAATAGATTAAAAGTGTAAATAAAATAATCAATTGTTAGTTATGGGCATTTTATAATTTTTTTAATGCACTGAAAGTATAAAATGGATCTAAAAAATGATATATAATTCTACTAAACCATTGGATAATATATGGTATTAATAATTTTTCAAATGGATGGAAATATTTTGATAATCATTTGAATAATGATAGTTAATAATTCAGATGTCTGATTTTATATAATTTAAACTACAAGATATTTTATCTTCATGAATCTGATTAAATCTAAATGAATATGTAAAATCAGAAATCTGGTTATTCAAAGCAGATTGTTCACATTATACAGTTTTTACAGAATAAAATTAGCATTATTATTTTGATAAAAAATCTGAAATGAAACTTGTTGCCAAACAGGAATATTTATTAGTTCAAATTTTGTTTTACATTTTTATGACAATAGACATTGGAATCTTTTATAGGTGACTTCATAAACAAGTTTAAAGGCACACCATAGATTTGATAATGAAGTTTTTAATTTGTATCAAGATAAAAAAAAAAAAAAGCAGTCAGTGGCAACAGGTAAAAATTCCATTAATAAACAGAAAAACAGTTATCTTAATTAAATAAAAAATATTAATACTATAATAGTATATAAACTGTAAAAATATCAAACAAATATACTGTCTTTAAAAAAACTGTAAAATAGATCCAGGATAATAAAACTTGAGTTATGTAATTCAGAGTCAAAAAATATTAATCTTCAGCCTATGCATTACTATTGATTATATTCTTTAATCTATAATATTAATATAATTAAATACTTAATACAGTCATTGAAGGCATCTGAGGACATTAACACCGATATAAACTCATACTGAGATCTATAACAAAAGTACAAAAGTTCCCCCTCTACCATTTACTTAGTCTAAATTGAAAGTAGTGATTCATAAATAAAATAGTCTTACTGGCATCAAATTAAAAAAAATGACTTTATTCCATGTTATAAAAATTTGCATCATAGCAACAGTATTATATGGGTGTTAATTTCTCTGCATAAAGCAGATTAAGTTAACTAGGCAAACAATATACAATAGAGCCATAATTTTTGAACATCAATATCTGTAAATAAATAAAATTTAAAAAAAGCAGTTTATGATTACCATAAAAATTACAAACAAGACATTTTATATTTCTCAACTCTTCCAATTTATGTAAAAAATCAAGCATTCTGAATCATCTTTCCTAGTGAATATATATATATTGATATGAAGATTTTCACAGATTAGTTATAAATGATATATTTTGCCGGTTCATCTGTGAATGATTTTTTATTACAAATACTGTATACAGACATTTCAGCTTGATCCCACAAGGTTTCAACTGGATGATGAATACAATACTGTAAAGATGATTGTAGAAGTGCTGTAAACAGTGATTTACAACAATGTTAAAGTTCTATCAATAAAAAATAAAAAATAAAAATATGTAAAATAAAAATAAAAGTCAGAAAATCTTCAGAATAATGTATTCTTTAAAAAATTCTTCCAAAATAGGAGGAAGTTTGCATGTATCATCATGTTTATTGATACAATTTAATCTTTTGAGCATCTCCAATAGCTTCTCTAATCTTACATTGGTAGAGAGTGTCACATCTGAATAGGATCATGGTATTAGAGAAATCAATATTGTGACCTGAATCCATAGTATGGAGTGAAAATATTGTTGCTGATGAGTGTTGCTTAATTGCATTAGCATGTTTATTTCTTAATACTGATGTGATGCTTGCTCATACTCTATAAAAGTTTTACAAATGCCATATGAAATTTAATAAACTCCAAAAGCTTCAAGAGAGATTGAATCTTTAGGCTTGGTTATGCTGTTTATACATTGTAGCATTTTGGAATATGTCCAATATTGTTTGTAATTCCCTTTATATATGGAATACAAATTCTAATAGTTGTTTCTTCTTTTAATTTTTTATTATTATTTTGAGCTTGAATTAAGGCTTAGTATATAATTTTATTATTATATTTATTTATTTCGGATGTGATTTATCTGAAAGATTAATTGCTCTAGTAAAAAGAGTTTTGGCTATAGAAAAAAATCAGAGTTGGATGATGATGTGATGAAAATTGTAGGTATCTCTCTCTGTGTGTAGTTCTTCTGAAAACTGAACATGATTAAAGATTATTTTGTTTTTTGCTGACTAGTACATCAAGAAAGAGAAGTTTCCCATCAGATTCTATTTCCATTGTAAATTGAATATAGGGATGCATATTATCTAACTACAAGATAAAATCACGTAATTTATTTTTGCCATATTGCCAGATGATGTGTCATCTATATATATGAGCTAACAACAACCATTTTTATAGTATTCTATTCATCACCGAGTTGATGACTCTTGTGATCAAGCTGAAATATTGATATATTTGTAATAAAATCATACATGGATGAACATGCAAAACACATCATTTATATATATAAAACTATTTGAAAAAATGATAAAATCATAACAAGATTTGCATATAAGATAACATACTCAATTAATATTCATGACAAAAAAAAACTGAACATTTTTGTCTCACATCATGTAATGTTCAAGCAATGATAGATTGAACTTCAACCCAGAAACCTTTAATTTTTAAGATCAGGCATTAGTAAACTTTTTCATTGAAGGGCCAGCCTAATAACAAATTTTAAGTCTTCATAGGTTAATTTAATTATTAGAGATGTTATGACCAAATTATTTGAATGAAATAAAGTTTATAAAATTACAAAATAATTAAGATCTTATGTCCAATTTTGATATTTTCTACAGTCTATATAAGTAATTTTTACAAATTTTCATAAAAAAATAATTTCTATAATCTCTTTTATAAAATGTTCCATTCATTCAGATTTAATCTATTTTTAATTTAAAAATATATCATTCATCTTTTGAGAAAAGATTAAGATCATTTTTATGTTTTTCTATACAAAAATTAAAAATTAGTGTTTTTAGTTTCACTTTCTGGTTGCCAATATTATATAACCAAAAAATAACCTTTTACTTCACCTGTAGATTATAACAAGATCAGAAAATAATGTTTTACTTTATTTGTTGATCATTTCAAGCAATATGATGTTTCACAGACTAGATAAAACCATCTCATGGGTCAGCTGTGACTCATGGGCCATAGTTTACCAAAACCTATTTGAGATCATCACTCTATTACTGTTCAAAAAGCAAACAATTACTGACTATATGTATGATTTCTGCAAATGCTGACCTTGATATTTAGCATAAAAACAGAAAATTTTAATTGTAATTTGAAGCTCACAAGATTATGCTTTCAAAGATAAAACCTATTTTGAAAAAAAAAATTTTTTTAGAAGTTATTACTTTATGATGTCAGCAGTAATATAATTTCATGCAAGCAGACTTCCTGTTATCAATCTGGAAATTATTATTAATTTTAAAAAAAATTAGCATCACACCTTTCAAAAAATGCTTTATCATTATTATTATATAAGTTACATGTTGCTGAATATTTTCAAAAATACTGCAAGTTATTTATGTAAATGATAATATTAAATAGTGCTATCACACTTATAACGTAAAGCTGTATAATTAATATCAATTAGTCAATTAAAATGGCTGAGCACTTTCGAGAAACTGTTCTTCTCATAATCATAGCCAGTTCTGACTTGTTTGTTGAAATAATTCTATCAGTATAATATGCAAACTTTATGCAAATGCAAACTTTATGCAAATGAGTCAATTAGACCATCTTTTTGACATAGCAAAACATGCTTCTTTACGATTAATGGTGAAGGAGTCCTCTGTTATAAAGTAAGCCTTCTTTACCTTACGCTTAACATCATGCCTCTCAGTACAAACCAATTTTGCAGATGTGGGTTCAAACTTGTGTCCTGATACTTTTTGATGTTATGCAAAAATTGAAGTCCATTCTGGTTAGTATGCAACTTATTATACCTATACTTATGCTGTGACAACCTAGTAGCTATGGTGGCTCTGGTTTCACCATAGTATGAAGCTTTGATCCATTGTGAGGGCATGCCACCCTGATGTTTTGGTAATTTTAATAAAATAAATTAATTAAACTGTTAAATTTTTTGTGATCATATAAATAATTAAATTTTCTAGATTTTTTTGTTTGTTTTATCTAGTTATTTCTATCTCACATGTGCATATATACACAGGTATCTTACTCACAGACTGCAGAAAGAAGCTCGCTATTAACAGAAAGGAGATCCTTTGATTCTTCTTGAAGGCCTTAAAAGAACCAAGCAGGGAAATTCCGAATGTCCACTCCATACATTCTTGTCATTGCAGCTGTTATTACTATATGATTATTCATATAGTATACGAACATGGATGGGCTGCTCACCAACACGCATTACCAGCATGATGAGTTTATTTGTTTTTTACTGCTGAGTTTAAGATCAAGAAATACCATGGTCTTTCTTTTCAGTTGCCTGATAAGACAGAATGAATATATGTGTAAATGATAAATATTTTTCCAATAGATATATACAATCATGATAGACAAAAATAAATCATGGCCTTTATTCCCAGGAGGCTGTAAAGTCACCAATCAAGACACGGTTGGTGGCTGGAGGTGGAGGATGCTAAGAATCCCCTAATTGTGGACCTAGGATGCCACTTGATGACAACTTTTTATTTAGGTACTTACAATTGCAGACCACTTTCAAGTAAAAGAAGATTGCAAGAATTAGAAGAAAGAACTGTCTTATATTAAATGGGACATTATTGGACCTTGTGAAGTTAGAAAAAAAGGTGAAGAGATGATTTAAAAAATGGACACATACTCTACTATAAAGACATAAATATTGGAAATTCAAGTGGAGTAAAAATTCATTATAAATAAAAAGTGGAAGAACAAAATTTTGGAGATTGATTGTGTATTGGACAGAGTGACAAGATTAGGTATACAACTTAATAGCAGATACCAAATGCAGATAATTCAGGTTTATGCCCCAACAAGTTCTCATAGTGATGAAGGAGTAGAAGATTTTTATATGGATGTACAAAAAGCTTTTGATCAGAGGAAACAATATTTTAAAATTGTTATAGGAGACTTTAATGCTAAAATTGGTAAACAAATGAAAGTGCTGTGGGTAATTTTGGTTATGGCAATAAAAATGAGAGAACATAGAGTGGAGTTTGCAAAAAAAAAAACAAAAAAAACAACAACTTTATATTATGAATTCTTTTTTTGAAAAAAAATATTAAAAGGAAATGGACATGGAAGCATCCAAATAAAGGTACAGCAGAATTGGATAATATTTTGATGAACAGAAAATACATATTTCAAGATTATAATGTCATTAATAAATTTAACAGAAGAAGTGATCATCGATTAGAAAGATACATGTTAATGCAAAACTAGACAGACAAAAATTATTAAGAAAAACAATATTTACATTGATATTCCTAATTTTCAGAAATATTCTAATGAATTTAAATTAGAACTTACAGATCGATTTCAAGTATTAGTAGATTTTAAACATGATTCAGATTTGAATAAAATTAATAAGAAAATAATTGATACACTTTTAAAAACTGCAACAAAGATAGCTGGTAGAAGGAAGCAGCAATTGACCAAGAAAATTTCTTCCAAGACTAGAGAATTTATGAAGAAAAGAAGAAATATGAAAATATACAAAACTGATGCATTAAAAAGGATTGAATACCTCAAATTTTGTAAAATGGTGTGGAAAAGAGTAGAAAATGATATAAGAAAGTATAACTGTGAACTAGCAAGGAAAGCTGTAGAAGAAATAAAAGTCTCAAGAATATAAAACAACATTTTGGTATTGGTAGGAAATTTATATCTGCATTAAGAAAAAAAGATGAAATTATTAGTAAAAAGAGAGAAGACATCATGAAATGGGTAGAAGACTTTTATCAAGAATTATATAGTAATAAAGAACAAGTACCTCTTATATCTATTATATCTTCCAAATTGCCCAGAATTTTAAATGAAGTGAGACATGTAATTAAATTTACGAAGAAAGGAAAAGCTCAAGGTAAAGATGGAATTGTAATTGATATATTAAAAGCATCAGATTAAGAAATAGAATTTTTTTTTAGCAAAGTTATGCAGTATTAATATTTAAAAAAGAGGATAAATAAGATATTAGAAATTACAGACCTATCACCCTTTTATCAATTTTATACAAAATTTTTACCAAGATAATTACAACTCGTTTACAGAGAACATTGGATTTCTACTAACCAAGAGAACAAGATGTATTTAAAAGTGATTTTAGTACAGTAGATCATATCCAGGTATTAAAAAAGTTGTGGAAAGAACAAATGAATATGAGTTGCTATTATGCTTCCAATCCATCTTCTCTGATCTTTACTTTCTTCTCCACATCACCCCTGCACACTTTCTTATTTCATCCGTTCATCTCACATGTGGTCTATAAACATTTCTTTAATGATTAAAGCATTGGATCATCAAGGTATAGATCCAGATATTGTCACATTTTGAAGAATATCTATAAAAATGCAACAGCAACAAATTAGATTACATAATGATACTAGGAAAGTCAACACTGAGAAGGATGTAAGACAAGGTGACTCCATATCTCCAAACTTTTTATGGCAATTCTGCAAGAAGTATTTTGTGGATTAAAATGGGAAGCTAAAGGAGTGAAAGTAAATGGAGATTATTTAAGCCATTTAGATTTTGCAGATGATGTAGTTGTTTTTGCAAATAATGCTTTACAGCTGCAGGAAATGTTGCAGGAGTTATCAGATAAAAGTAGGAAAGTAGGACTAAAGATAAATATTAAAAAGACTAAAGTAATGTTCAATGGATTTTCTCAAAAATATGAAAATAAAGATTGATTATGATGAGTTAGAAGAAGTTAACAGCTACAAATATTTTGGTCAGATTATTGTTACAGATGGAAACATAATGGATAAAATTAACCATAGAATGTGTTTGGAAAGAAAGGTTTTTAATAAATGTGTTTTACAGTTCTTGCTTATTGATCTGAGACTTGGACACAATAGAAGAGCAATACAGAAAGTTCAGACCACTCAAAGAAATATGGAGAAATGCATGTCAGGAGTAAAAAAAAGAGATTGAAAACACAATATATGGGTAAGAGAACAAACAGGTGTTACTGACCACACATTTTTAGTTGGTCTGCACACATTTTTAAAAGAGATATTAATAGATGGACAATTGAAATATTAAACTGGATTCCAAGAGATTGTCAAAGATCCAGAAAGAGATCACATATGAGATGAATGGATGAAATAAGAAAGTGTGCAGGGGTGATGTGGAGAAGAGAAGTTAAAGATCAGAGAAGATGGATTGAACTGGGAGAAACCTTCATCTTACAATGGATTGATAATTTTGATGATGATGATGTTACACTTCATATAAATATAACTGGCATATTCAGTTTCATGATCTTATGAAAAAAAGTTTAAACAAGTTAGCACTATTATGACAAGAGGACTTAATAGATAATAACAGTCAAGATGAATTTTTAAACAAAGTAAACAAGTTATTTCGACTTTTTTTATAAGTAAAACTGCAAATAAAAAGTTCTCGATATTGCTAAATAGAGGCAGACTGTCCTTTCAAAATTTTGTATCTCAGTCAGATTAAAAAAGCCATCTGGATATACTTTAATCTTGGAATCAAAAACATAATCAGCAGCAGTCTAAAGCTGACAACAGACTACCAACAACAGGAGTTTGAAAAGTGATACTCTACCTTAACTGTTTACCAATGTATTTAGGACTGACTTTCTGCATCCGCAAATGTTGATTCCTCCATAAATTTTTAATAATGTACCAAAATATACTTATCTGAGGCCAGAAGGAAGAGTTCATTGTTAATGTTTTAATAGACTTTAAAAATGTGTCAAAGCGTCGGCCGGGAAGCGAACTACGGGACAACTGCTTGTAAGGCGGCTATGCTAACCAGTCGGCGACCAACGCTTGACAAAGCCAGTCTCTTGATGGCTATAAAGCAGATAAATGAAAAAGTTCAACAGAAAGGGAACGTTTTTGGATACGTGAATCAGTATGTGGGCATGCGTAGTGCGTGTGAGTTTGCATGCATAAATCTACAATTTGTTTCATCACAGTTTATTTGACTTTTTAACATACATTTAGATTTAGCAGCATAATTTGCACCATTTTGATTTTTTTTTTAAAATTTAATTTTTAACCTATTTTTTTCCCCCACCATTTGTGGAAAGAGAGGGTGGGGGACTGGCTTGGTACATGTTTGTCTACTTTGAATTTTAATTATTAATTTTTCGAGATGTTAATCTAAATCATATTTCATAAAAATGTGCATCTATTTACAAAGGGATATTTGATTTCATTATAGCAATATAAGCTTATAAAATAATTATAACATTAATACAAAACAAAAGTAATTACTAAATATAAATAACAGCTAATTCTTAAAAGTGATTACAACATTAGTACAAATTACTCTTTTACTGCTTTGAAATATGAATTTTTCTTCAGAACAGGCTTTTTCATAACTTATATATGTAATTTATAAGGAGTTGAAACTCAGACTTTCACGCGACTCTCAACTATCCATGCTATCTCACTGATATACTTGATCACACACATTGAAAAGATAAATAATCACCAATACACGTAATTTGTGCTAAACCAGCACTCATCAGTTGGTCCAGATTATAATCTCTCCACATACATATAACCAAAGCTCTAGTTTTATTAAGATAGCCAATCTTCATACTTTAATGGGCAGGCTTCAAACTACTTCATCTCACACCTCTTCAGCCATCCATTTCATTAAAAATCTGATGATGGAATGCTCGAAGCCCACCTTAGTGCCAACCTTCTCATCCTACCCATGTTGACCTCAAGTCACTCTGACCCCTCATGTACAAAATACAGTCCATTTATATACATATACAAGGGATGAGCAGACCTTAAAGGTCTATATTTTGAAATATGAATTTTTCTATAAAACAGGCTTCTTCATGCCTGCACTTTCATGCGACCCTCAATCATCCATGCTATCTCATTCCATTGCTACACTAGCTCACACACGTGTTGAAAATATAAATAATCACCAATATACATATTTCATGCTATATCATGAGTGCTGTTTTAGCATGAAATACGTTTATTGGTGATTATTTATCTTTTCAACAAGTGTCATGTGTGTAAAGATGATAATCTGGACTAACTGATGAGTGCTGTTTTAGCACAAAATACGAATATTGGTGATTATTTATCTTTTCAACATGTGTGTGATAAGTGTATCAGTAGTATGAGATAGCATGGATGGTTGAGGTCGCATAAAAGTCTGAGTTCAAATCGTTTACTGTTTTGTAGAATATATTGTTAGTTTATTGAAGATCGGTCTAGTGTTTCTTATCAAGCAATTTTTTTCCCTTCTTTCTGTGCTGTTTTTCTCTATCCATTTTTTTTTTACTTTGTCTTTGGACACTGTAATGTTGTTAATTAAAGGACCAATTGCAATGAGAGTTCTATATCATTGGTTAATTCTTTGAATTAATTAGATAATAAAATTGTGTATTTATTCAACACATTTCATTCCCAAACTTTAACAAAACATTCTGAGAAACTTTGATTCCAATAATTTCTCACTTTTTCTATATACAAAATATTTATACAACAGCATTGAGAAACAGCAATGAAAAAGGTAGGTTTAGAAGATTAAGTCCTTAGTTGTGATCTTTCATAAGGCAGTGCAATCAATCGGATGATGATTGGAATTAGATTTGGGACATTAAATGATTAAATGTTTAAACTTCTCTATTTAATTATCTTTGCAGTTTTCCACAAATATGGATAGATTTATAAAAAAAGATCTCACAAATCTGACTATGATTCTATTCCTAGTATATTGTTCATTTAAGGCATAGAGACAGTTGCAATATGAAAAATAAAAATGATGTCAAAATAAATAATAATGGGGATAACAAAAATAAGATTTTAATTTTTTAAAATAATGTACCATTGCTTTGGTTCAATGTACATTAGTAATAATCTCCATTTACTTTCACTTTAGCTTTTCATTTTAATTCACAAAATTATTCTTGCAGCACTGCTGTAAAAAGTTTTGGAAATATGGAATCACTATGTCTTACACCCTTCTCAATGTTGACTTTCCTAGTATCATTATGTAATCTAATTGTTGCTGCTGCATTTTTATAAATATTCTTTAAAATATGACAAATATCCTGGATCTATACCTTGATGATTCAAGATTTAATCACTAAAGAAATATTTATAGAATCAAATGTCTTCTCATAATCTACAAATCCAAAGCATAATGGCAACTCATATTTATTTACCCTTTCTCTAACTTCTCTCAATACCTGGATATGATCTACTGTACTAAAACCACTTTTAAATCCAGCTTTTGCTTTTGGTTAATGAAAATCCAATGTTCTCTGTAGATGAGTTGTAATTATCTTGATAAACATTTTGCACAAAACTGATAAATGGCTAATAGGTCTGCAATTTCTAATATCTTCTTTATCACTTTTTTAAAATATTAATATTAATACTGCATTCTTCCAATCATCTGGTATATCTTTATCATTTAGACATTTGGTATATTTTCTGTTTCTTTACCTGCTTCTTTTAATGTATCAATTATAATTCCATCATTACCTGAAGCTTTTCCTTTCTTCATAAATTTAATTGCACGTTTCACTTTTTCATTTAAAAATCTGGACAATTCGGAAGATATAATAGATATAGAAGGTACTTGTTCTTTATTACTATATAATTCTTGATAGAAGTCTTCTACCCATTTTATGATGTCATCTCTCTTTCTGTAATACTGGAATTACAAATCATATTAATACTCTTAAATCATAAACAATATATATATTTCTTTTTACTCATCTCTTTGAAAGTCCTAGATAATTAGTATTATTTTATACCCGTTTTAATTGTAAATATTCTTAAAGTTAAGAAATATAATTTATCGTTTTAAAAATCCAGTGAAAAACTATTTTAAAATTCTGGCTTGTTTTGCATCTGCTATTTTTTTGATCCAATACTTTAGTTCTTTTCAAAAACTATTTTGTTTTTAATTTTTGTCCACTAACTTTAAAATAAATTATAAAATTCATTTTTACTATTGAACTGCTTTATTAAAATTATTTAACTGAAACACAGGCTTATTATATATACATCTGTGTCTATATATGTAAGGTATATGAGCACAGACTTTCACACCACTCTCCAGTCTATCTAATAACATTGATACACTCAAGCACATATATGCTGAAAAGATAAATAATCACCAATAAATAGTATTTCATGCTAAACCAGCAATCATCAGTTGGTCCAGATTATCATCTCCCACATATATATATATACTATAAGTGCTTTATTGGTGATTATTTATCTTTTCAGCATATATGTGCTTGAGTGTATCAGTGTTACAGTGTTATTAGATAGACTGGAGAGTGGTGTGAAAGTCTGTGCTCATATACCCTATATATTAAAATTATTTGAGAAATTGTCCTCTTCTTTTAATAAAAATCAACTCAAGTAAAATAAGTTGGAAAGATTTTTTTAAAAATTTTCTTTCACAATTATTTCTTTGTGTTTCCATTCATATGTATAAAGCAACACACACATATAACACATAGCATTGTGGATTGTGGCCATGTCCGAAATAATAAAATTTCAGTTTAATGTTGGCAGTTCTCAACCACTTTTAGTTTATATAAATTACTAGATTGCAACAGGCAAACAGTCAACCTCTATGCATATTGGGCTATAAATTCACATAGAAGGCATTCCTACTTCTATGGAAGTTCAAAACTCGACCAAAATGAAGACTGACAATGGTTTTTCAGAGCTGGCTTTCCACACCCATTACTAAAGTATTCTCTGTAGACTAATTAATAACTTAATAATTTTTACTAATAATCTTTAATTTGAGCCCATTGTCTATTTAGCTTTAATTAAAAAAAAGTTTCTTATTTATTACAGTAAAAATAGATAATACAATTTTATAGAATTCATACATAAAAAATATTCAATAAAAATTTTTTTTCTCCAATTTTTCTTTTTAAAAATCTTTTATTTTCATGAGGCGATATATATTCCCACATATATATATTTCTGGTATGTTAATTAATTCCTTTTAATCATGATCAAGGATTCTACAATTATATATATTATAGTTAACACGGATGAACTCCCAAAATATGTCTTTTATATATGCAACCCATGAAAATCTTTGTATCAACATTATAGTTATAAATATAATAACATTTCTTTAATATCTTTATATATTTTATAATGAAAACAAGCTTGTTTTCGTCCCAATTATATTTGGAGAGAATACTTACACAGACTACGAAATGATCAACCAAATAAGAAGCTTGTACAAAAACAAACTTTTCAAAAATATGCAACTACTTGAACGAACCTACTCTGATGATACTCCCAGCATAAATCACGGTGCATCAGATATAAAAAGTAAACTAGCAACAATGCCAGAGTGAACATACCCAAGTCTCCATGCAATACCAAAGTTTATATTAGTGCACTTGGAAGCTTTTGGCATTCCCATAATGCTGAACCTAATAGACCTACTTTCCACCAGACAACTAAATGGTGAAGAGCTATACTTTATAGGACTGGTTCCCTTCCTTAAAAAGCCCACCTTGCCTTCACTGGTAGAGAATTTAAAGCAATAACAATCGGGGTGTTTTGGAGTCTTACCACATCTGCTGTACAGGGTGCCACCAGGCCATTTGAACCTGGAAAATTTATATAGTAGGCAGATATTGTTAAGATTTAATTTTATTTTATATGTTATATATTGAGAATTAAATTCTTAATGTACATATTTAACAATGAAAAAATAAAAAAATTAATAAACTACTGTCAGTAATATTTCACAAAAACATTTATTATCACACATGTATAAAATTGAATTAAAGGAATAAACATTATTACTTTAGTTTAATTTTTAAATTATTATATTTAAATTTAAGTTTTAGTTCAGACAGATAGAGATTCTTATTTTAATTGTTTAATAGATATAAATACGCTACCATTTACATCCAGTTTTAAATTTTAAGCTTTAATATTTTAAAAACCAAATGAGCCTGCACATGTATATATATATATGCAGCACAACCATCCACCACAAATTATTCTAGTTCAATTATTATTAATTGGAATGTATAAAAAAGGTTATACTCTTCTTGAGTTCCTTGAGACACTCATCATGAGGTGTCACATCCACAAATAATGAATTTATAGGGGAGTCTTAGGCAAATACATCAAGACACTCAACATAAGGTGCCATATTTACTGATAGATGCTGAGTGTGGAGGTACACACATACATAACATATGACATCACTTAATTTAATTAACAATTATAACTTTAATATTTTAAAAACTAAATGAGCATATACATGTATACATATATGCAGCACAACCATCCACCATAAATTATTATAGTTCAATTATTATTAATTGGAATGAATAAAAAAGTTTATACTCTTCTTGAGTTCCTTAAAACATTCATCATGATAAACTTATAGGGGAGGCTTAGGCAAATACATGAAGCCACTCAACATAAAGTGTCATATTTACTGATAGACACTGAGGGTGGAGGTGCATGCAAACATGTACACATAATACATAACATCATTTAATTTAACCAATAATTATATTTATTAATTATAAGAAATAAATTAATAGAAATAACTGTTTTATGATTACATTTAAAACATTAATAAATAATTTAACCTTCTATGTTGGTCAGATAAGATTTTATGATTTAAACTTGATTAGGCCTTAAATGAAGTTTTTGTAGTTTATACATTACATTAGAGGAGTTCCCAGTTCATTTCCGCGAAGTCTTCTATTTATTCATACTTTCTGTTCATGCTGTAGTTATCAATCCGGAAGTAGCTTTAGCTGGTTCGATCCTGGAACTATTTTATTGCAGTACTCATATGATTTGGGGGCTGCATAGTGCCATTCATATTTCAACAGTTTCTTCATTTGAAAACAGCAAGAGGGTGAAAAGTGCATTTTCCCCCCTTCTCCTCAAAAGTCAAGCTGGAACTATTCTTAATTTAAATATTTTTCTTTTTATACTAATATTACGAATTCACTGACCATGGTTTCCTATTCCGGTGGTTTTTTCATTAGGGTCCATTGACCTTCCGCAAGTGGTAACACAACCTTTTTTTTTTATATCTCTTATCTGACCTTTAATTATAAATTTGCTCCAAGGGCTCATTTATTTTGGATTAATTAAAACCAACAATTATTTCCATTTTGAGTTTTAACACAATAGGCAGTAATTATTATACATTCTTTATCTTTAAATCTTTAAGGTTTTGCTTAAAATTGACTTTTAAAATACTCTTTTTGTCTTGCGTTGTTAGCCGAGAGGTATCGCAGCCGCCATGCAAGCAAGTAGTTGGTTGCAGACGGGTGTGTGTTCGCGTCCCGGCAGATGCTATGACATATGAAAAAAAAAAAAAAATTCTTTTTTGAATAAAGTTTTATTTTAATAATTTTCCATCTGTGCAATTTATATATATATATGTTTTTGCAAGCTTTTAAGGTTTTGCTTAAAATTGACTTTTAAAATACTCTTTTTTGAATAAAGTTTTATTTTAATAATTTTCCATCTGTGCAATTTATATGTATATGTTTTTGCAAGCTTTTAGTTTTCAATTTTTAATTCTAACTTTTACTTAATAACTTTTATTTGTGAACATTTATATTTTAACTTTTAAAAAAAACACAGCATGTGTGCCCCATTCCCAGGCCAATCTCTATGACATCACTGATGATAAAGCTTATAGAGTCAATAATAAAAGATAAGATTCAGGACAATGTATTATGGCACATCTCCAAATATCAATTCGCCAGGAAGAAAACATCAACATCATAAGCATTGAGTTTTTTTTACATGATAGTTGATTACCCAAGAATACAAATGAAATCCAAACCAGCATTGTCCAACTTGATATCAACAATGCCTTTGATTCAGTGAGGATACCTTGGCTCTTGCATCTCCTGGAAGAATCTGAAATTCCCTCTGGCATTATTACCATTATATCTAATCTAATCTTAATAACAAGGAGATATACATTTCGCTCAATGAAAAGATCTCTCACCCCTTCAAACCTTCCAAATCAATTCCCCAAGGCTCTCCGCTCAGTGCACTTTTATTTGCCATATACATAAATCCATTTCTAAAGTTAATAGCTCAGAACCTTCCAGGACTGGACATTCCAATATTGGCAAAACCATTATTTACATTGCCTACATAAATGACCTGGCTGTGTTCCTTTCTTCACCAAAGTTCATTCCTAAACTGGTAAAAATTTATGGATAAACTCTCCCTAGAATCAGGACTCTCATTCAACCTTAATAAATCTGCAGCTTGGAGGCTATTCTTGGGAAAGGGCATAACCTCACAGTTTGCAGCACAATACAAAAATTCCTGGGTCTTCCTATACACTTCTCATGAACTGCCAGGATGAAAGTGGTCCAAGAATCGATGCTTGAAGTGGTCACCAAATCTCTATAAAATATATGCATCACTATATGCCAAGACATCATTAATGAATATACTGGTCTTTTCCAGGATAGCCTATTTCCAACTGTTCATCAAATTCACCAATAGATTTATAAACAAAATAAACTCATTATGCCCACACCTTCTTTGGAAAGATAAAATGGTGCCCATCAGCATCAGAAAAATACAAATGCATACAAAGTGGAATGGTCTATCACACACTCAGTCCAATCAATGTGAATTCAATGCACATTTAACCTACTAAGTAAATTAAGCAACTTTCCCCCTCAAATTACCTCACCAAATATAATTATTCCCACAGACACACCTTCGCCTATTAATAAGAGCTGGACAACTAACATTAAAAATAAAATGACCAAAATCCTATTGCCTCCCTTACAACAAAATACAGAGATCTCATATTGGGATGTGCTCCAGCTCTTAAACAAAATGCAGGAATCAGAGACTACAGTACTTAAGACCATGAATTTTGGGATTATAAAAAGATTCAAATGATGGCATCTAGAGCCTAAGTTCTTTGACTTTTTAGTCAAGGTTAATATGGAGGTCCCTCTGATCAACCATTTTTTAGCAGCTCACAAGAGCTTCAAAAATGTAGATCCCATCTGCACCCAGTGTGAAAAAGATGAGACTATAGTGCACCTTTTTGAACAAGGCGAAATGTTATATGACTGCAGAACCACTATACATGTAATCTACTGTATTAAACAACTTCTGATAAACTTACTAAAACATGCAGTTAGAGATGGTGAATTTGCAATAGTGAGAAGTGTCAATTTCCTTATATATTGTATCTGACTTACAAGATGCAAAACAATATTCAATGTGATTAATATCCCACTGACCCAGATTTTCCTTAAGAAACTAATCAAATTAAGAGACAGGGACTATCACATAGCACCACAAATGACATACAGGACAACCTGGGATCTGATCAACATGAATGCATGAACTTTGAATGAATAAGAAGCTAAAATCAAGTACAACCACATTCCTGACCAGATATAAATGGAGAATCAAAGATATCATTGGATACCAAAAAACTTTTGGGTCACAAGTCCACAAAACTACACAAGAAAATGACTGATAAAATAGTGCATGAAATGCTAATGTAAAGGTTATAACAAAATTGAAAACAGAGATTAACATAGTTTAAATAATGTTGATAATAAAAAAACAAGCTTGTTTTAATTTAAAAAAAAAAAAAAAATCAAAATCAGTATTAAATAAAACATTAAATAGACCTTTATATATAAAGTTTAATTTTAAATAATTTATAATATTTTTGCATAACTTACAATAAACACAAACTAGTAAAAATGTGTTTATTACATTAATTAAAACAAATATACAAATGCGTATTTACAATATTTACAATGTAATATATTTGCCTGATACTATTGGTTTGGTATAGCGTTTAATTGTATACAACTATTAATGAAAGGGATTTCTAGTACCTTTCTAGGTTTCATATCATATCCAGTTATACCATGATGGTTTGCATTGTGAGTAGATACGGTCACACTTCCGGATGTTTTGTGATAGCTTGCCTAATTTCTGAATTAGGTTCTAGAAGTTTCCAGTTCTAACATAACTTGCCTCAATGCTTTAACCATATTGTAAACAATGTTCATACTGCCATTCAGGTCTGACAGTAAATTGTTGTTGTCTCCCTCTTACCTCTAGTCAGATCCCTTTCTGTAATAAAATAATTGGTTTCATGAACATCATCATTAATTGGCTATTACTACTATTAGATATATGTTATCTATTCATATATCTATTGGTATATGACAATGAAACTTCAATCCGATAACAATAAGATGGAATCTGAATTAATCTATAAGTTGAAAATAAGGTAAGATATTACATTCCCTCTCCCTGACTAAAATTTGCCTTGAAGAATCTCATTCAGATGTTTTGATAGCTGTCTTCTTTGTTTTCTGGTTTCATCAGGTTCATTGATTTCATCAGCAAATCTGGACCCTTCATTTGTAGATCTAGAGACTTTGAACTCTGCAGACTCATCACTACTTGTTGGTGAACTTTTACTGTTGGATGATGACTGTTCACTGTTGATTGGTGATGTATTATTGTTCAACTGAAATTAGTTTCTGGCTATGTAGTATTGCAGTTCATTAGCTGTTTAAACAATCACTATTTGCAATTCTTTTAATTTATTCACAACTGCTAGAATTTATTTGGTGATTACTTTGAACATACTAGTTTTTGAGCAGCTATCCATACTTTAACACTTTTATTTTCATGAATTATCCTCGAAAACAAACCCAGTTTATCATCAATCACTTCTAAATAGATCCTTTTTGATTTGATTTATGAATAAAGCTCAA
Organism: Epiperipatus broadwayi; assembly: GCA_028023455.1. Taxonomy (NCBI): domain Eukaryota; kingdom Metazoa; phylum Onychophora; class Udeonychophora; order Euonychophora; family Peripatidae; genus Epiperipatus; species Epiperipatus broadwayi. Next base: position 14,807,078 of record JAQFVV010012400.1, read on the forward strand.
GTGGTTGAATCAGTCATGGCCAAATAAATTGTTATGCTTACTAGAAGATATAACTAGAGGTAAATAAATTGTTTTGCTAGATATAATAGCTTTAACTTTTGTTTGTCCTATTAGTGATATTTGATTGCCTTGTTAGTCAGTGATTATTTTGCTGCTAAGTTGCAGTTTTTTTAGTTTGCTTATTAATGATAACCCATATCTTTCTTGACATAATGAATATTGTAGACTCACTACCTGGTTCCTTTATTACCAGGATATCATTAATAACAATTTTGCATTTAAAAATTGAATCCTTACATTATTAATTTAGGCATTGATATTATTTGATTTTATATTGACATTCTAGCTTTTTGAATGAACTCTTGTATTCTCTTCTGAGCATCTTATTTTTTTCTTTTTAAAACAAGTAGCTTTTTGAATGAACTCTTGTATTCTCTTCTGAGCATCTTATTTTTTTCTTTTTAAAACAAGTAGCTTCTATGTTACTGACAATATCTGATCACTATAATAAATTGGATATTATAGAAGAATTTAATGTGTGATGATTTGGGTGGGTCCCAAGAGGTATAATCTCTAGCCACAATTGTTTTTTCTCCCAATATTGATTCAGGAACCAAAACCATGAATTTAACCAATGGTAGGGTAAAAAATGTCCCATCTGGTAGAATAGATGAGTACTTACAGAAGATGATTTGGATGATGTCAGAAATGAAGTTATGTCAGAAATGAAATTAGGAATATCAGAATTGAAATTAGGAATGTCAGAAATGAAATTAGAAATGTCAGAAATGAAATTAGGAATGCCAGAAATGAGATCAGAAATGTAAGAAATAAAATTAAAAATGCAGGAAAAGTTGGGAGAGAATGCCCAACAAATATCAGAAATAATGCAGAAGTTAGCATAGAATGCCCACCAAATGCAAGAGAAGTTAGCAGAGAATGCTCAACAAGTGTCAAAAATGAAGTTAAAAGTGCAAAAAAAAGTTAGCAGAGAATACTCAACAAATATCAGAATTGAAAGATAGTTCAGTTATGCAGATGCAAATATTGGAAGATAAGATTGAGAATCAAACAATAAAAATGAAAGATATTAGAAAAAATATTAGGAGTCAAGTGTATAAATTAGAAGTGATGGAAATAAATGCTGAGGATCAGCTACCGCAGAGGAAAATAAACAATGATGGTTCACTATTGCAATTTAAGGAAGAAAATCAGCAGATTGTTAAACTCAATTAGAAAGAACATTGGTTTAGTTAATGAAGAATTCAAAGCAAATCAGAAGTTTATAGAAGTGGTTAATTAAGAACTAGAGTTAAGCAGAAATGAGATTATTGACATTACAAGCAATAAACCCAAAGATAAAAGTAAAATGTTTGCAGAAACATTATATGAGGGTATTAAGTGTATAACATACAATGTAGAGCATAGAAAAAGGTATTAATCCATCTAGAGACTTAGGTAAAGCTAAGATCAAACTTAAGAGAACAAAAGAAAGGTTGAGTAAAAGATATTGGAAAGGCTAGAGTTAAACCCAAGAAAGTGGAAATGAAGTCTCTGAGAAAGAAACCTATTAGAAGAAGAAAGGTAAAGAATAAAAAGGCAAGATTTAAAAGTAATAGTCAGAAGTTCCTTAAGTTATATGAAGGCCCCTATGAAATAGTGAAACAGGTGAGTGAGAACATGTTCTTACTCTCTACCCTAGAAGGAACAAGAAGTACATATAATGCTCACAGCATGATACCATATCCAATGAGAGTACAATAATCAATTAGAGATTTGAGTGTAAATGTTTTGTATGGATAATTTTCAAGTTATGAATTAATCTTATTGTATAAGGTTCTAAATTACTAATATAGCAATCTTGTTATGACTTGTTTATTTCATTTTTTCTTTAATAAAGGGGGAGTTGTGACCTTCTAAATGGTCACACGGATCAGGTTTTAAGTAGATAACACTGTATCAGTAATAACTAATTGTGTTTAGCTAAAAAAAGTGAAATAACATAAAATTTAAAAAAAAATCATTAATAATCCATAACCTTGTTTAGAAAGTTATGTACAGATACTATTTAGAAGTTTTTTTATGGGTATTTAATGATAAAAAGGGGGATGGCTTGTCACAGAAACTGTTAGTGCATAGGTTGAGTTGATACAGATGTCTTATTTGTCTGTAAGACAGTGTTTGATATTTGTTTAGTGATTTTCTGGTTTATTTGCTCATTGATACTCCAGTCCATAGCATGGTTAGAACAGTATATTTGATTCATGGTGATATAGGCTTCTATTTTGATCAGATTGATTTAGTACTTCTAGTGCAGCATATGTGTATGCATGTATGTTTGTGTCATCTTACAACTTCAACTTTCACTCATGTATTTGGTTATGATACATAATATTGTTTTGCAGTGAAATATTTAAATTTATAATAAACATCTTTGATAACCAATTTAAACACATTTTAAGTGATTAATGGGTAGATGGATCGGTGAATTGTTAGGCAGACCAAATATACTATCAATTATTTTATTTACTGGGTGATTATTATTTTTTATTATTTCATTTTTAGAAGGGTAACAAATATTTTTACTCAATTTGACAGAATAAATATTTTTTTCCTTCTAGAGAGAAAAAGATTTATTGAATATTTCCAGCTAATTATCTTAGTGCAAAAGATGAGGTTGACCTTTGGAGGGACTAACCTCTTGAATAGTAAAAAATGGATATCTAAGCAATAATCAGTAAAAAAAGATATATACAAGAAAGCAATCTGCTTTATTACAGTTCTCTCTCTCTATGTGGTTCTTCTTCCAAAATCAAGTGGTTAATATTCATTAAAATTCAAAAGTATTACTTTTCTAAGTATTATTTTTCTTATATGAAACCAGTTAAAAAATTTTCTTTGGAATATAAAGACAAGGATGAGAACACAATTAACTTCAAACAAGGTATATCACCCTATGATTTCAACTAACTAACTTTAGATTTAATATAATTTAAAATGCATATGAGTATCTATAACTTAAGTTTATCTTACCTAACCTTAATCTTTAGTATTAATGAAAAAATGGAATTGTATGAATTTTGCTATTTTATAGGAAAAATTATGCTGAATTTTTAACAAAACATTTCATAAACTTTAGATTTAAAAAATTCTTCTGACTATAAAAAAGTAAAACTCAAATAGAAGGATGTGTGCATCTAACTTAGTGTAACATGCCATATATAATTATTGGATGGGAATTATATCTACCCATTTATATCTTCTAGGATTAAGGAATTGAATGCATGGCTTATATAAAACTAATAGATAAGTAACTTCTCTTAAATGTGCCTATAACTTAATGCGAGTGGAAGAGCATAAATATTATGTGTACATTTTCTTATTGTTCTCCTCATTGATACTTAATATATCACTAAAATATATTGTCATTTAAAGAATTATGTAGACTTCAAGTGAATTTCATAAATTAATTAACTATTTGCCTAATAGATGGCCTTTGATAAATTATTATAAATGTTCCTTTTGAAATTTGCAAAACGGATTGCTGAGTTATAAAACAGCGAAACCACCAGTTAATTAAACGATAAAATATTACTAGAAATCTGCAGTGGTAAAACTAATTTGTCATTATGAAAAGAAAATATGTTGAATACTTCACATGCTATATTGTCAGCAATTTCAATTAACTATGTTCTAAGAACTTTGGAAACTGTTCTTCAATTGGATCCAAAATGTGTATTGTTTGTCCTGTGGGAATTTGTCTATATGTCTACTAACATCTATTCATTCTGTAATTATTATCATTATCTTCGTATATGTCTAAGAGGCATTATTTACAGACTGTGTGAATGAACTTTTATTTTCCAGCTAAAAAATATTTAATTATTTCTTTTATTGTTAGTGTATGGTAGATAGATAGATCAATTTATTTGTCTATATGTCGTTTTATTATTATTTTCTTTTGCTCCAAGAATGTCTCAGATATGTATAAAATGAAAAGTATTATATTGGGTAATTGTTATTTTGATATAATTTTTTATATGCATATATTCTATATGCTTATGTTAGTGGTAGAAGTATTTATTTGCTATTATGAAGCTAGCAGCTAATTTAAAGATAAAAAATATTGTTTTATCTTTGCATTATTAGAGATGATAAAATCTGTTTAATAACAATTGTTTACCTAAAAATTTGAAGCATTTATAATTTGTCATGAATTAAAAATTTATTTTTGATTTATTGGTTAATGTTGTTATAATATCTATATATTGAATATGATTTAAAATTATTTTGTGTGCATTATGCATATCTGTGCCTGTTTTTGTGTGATTCATTTCTATAATTGTTAAATTTAAAGTTGCTTGACTTGTATTTTTCCTGATCAGTTTTGAAAGATGTGATATGCCAAAAGAGGTGAAAGAATTAGGAATTTATCTACAAAAGATTTTGTTTGTTTAGAATGAAATATGTTAAGTAGCTATGAGGAAAGAAATCATTAAGGATATATATATATATATATATATATTGTCAGGGATTGAGAGAACTCTCCCTTAGTTTATTTAAATACTTATCAAATATTTCCTAGGTTATGCATTTGTGCATTATGATGATTATATTATATGAAATGAAGCAGTGCATTTTCCTTGTTTTTTGTGATGAGACTGAGTCCACACCAATATTGAACCTCTGAGCAAGGTTAGGGAATCACCATATTTTGTCATTTAGATTAGTAGAATTAAGAAGGTCTTCTTGTCCCTCATGTGTCCATTTGGAATGTTTTCCATTGTATAGTCATGGCTATGTGTAATATAGTTTGTCAATTAAAATAAATGGTATGATTAATTTCTATGGAGCATCTAAAGCAGAAGTAATACTAAAGTCATTGATTGGTCTATGACATTATCCATATTGTATTTTATCTCAATTTCATAAGCAAACCAATGGGATGTAGCTATGCTGATTATATTATAAGAGATGGCATAATACAGAAGCATGCACTATTGATTCTGAAAAGATGGAAGAAATTTGTCACTGGATTTTTAAGTCTTGGGTAGATATTTCAAATCATATCATACTAATTTATTTTAACTTTTAAACCATAAAATCCTCAAAATGATTCACCCTCATCTTGAATGAGTAAACAAAAAAAGGGGAAAAGAAAGTGTAGCTAGTTAACAGAATTGCTCAACTGACTCATAAAGGACAATGTGACCTCTCTAACTTATATGTTTAGATCCATATTGCATTGTTTAATTACCCCAGTGTTGATTTGGTTGATGAAGAATATTAGTATTAGCTGATAGCATGTATTATGTGAAATAAAGATGTAACGGTATTACTTCATTTTGTCAGTTTGTGTTACAGGAGTAATAAAATAAAGTTACGAATTCTGGAATATATAAAAAAGGAGAAGAAAAATATAAATATTAGATATCAAGTCCTGCAAGTTTTTTTTTTTAAAAGTTAGGAGTTATAATTGATAAATCTAGTCAATAGACTCTGATCCTAATATAAACTGATTGTATTTATTTTGGTTACATAATGTAATAAATGTTTCATTTATTTTAAACTTTGTTGAGAGTTGTTCTTTTACATGCATTCATATTCTTAGTTTCCACACCTACATATCCTATATGATATGATGGCACTATTTCAAGAACTTAATAATGAACAGGTTCAAATCTGATGATATTATTTTTTTGATCCAAACATTATATGAAATGCTTAATCATTTGATGAACTTCTGGGAAAGTTTATGTACTTAGTTATTCTCTATTTGAAATAAAAAGGTACTCTATTTCTTTCATTGTCTAACTGCTATCTCATTATAACAACTCTCAATTTTATGTTGTTACCTTTTATGATCGTAATTTGTAGCTATTATATAGTACAAATTTCCCTTATTGTTTCAGAGTAGATATTAATTTAGTCATTTGATTTAAACTTACCATATAGCAAAAGTTAATCAGTGCTAGATCTTTGTCTATTTAATTTAAATTTATTATACAGTAAAAGTTGATTAGTGCCATATCTTTGTCTCATTTAACTTCAACTTATCACACAGTAATAGCTGGTTGGTGCCATATCTTTATTTTGACCTATTAAAATACTACCATGGTTAGTTATGAAGTGCATTTAGATGATGGGAGGAGATAAACTTGAACTGTAACTTATTAGTTTGGATGAATGGAACTTTATCAATTTTAACTACTTATTTATTGCAAAACCAAGTAGATATTTTAATTTTATTTCCTCCTATATTTTATTTGTATTTAACATATTATGGAACTCTATCCCCCCCCCCCCACAGCTAAGCTATATTTGGACATTAGTCTTGATATTGACTCAAAGTAGAGTCAAATTATTAGTTTATTCTATTATCAATAGAATTGGTGCCCCAGGTATTTATTCATAGATGTAGGATTGGTGTTGGGTGAGGGCTACAGTAGTTTTTTGGCACTCATTGGTGTAGGCATTTGACATATGCTTTCTTTGCTTTGTCACACCTTTAGAAAACTTTAACAATATTATTGTCAATATTATATGAGGTAAGCCTATTGTGATCAGGAAAATCTTTAAGCAAGCTGACTTTGGGATCTACAGCTATAACGCTGGGACTATTTCCATTTAATGGAGCAGTTTGACTTGCTGTAGACTCAACTAGTCATCTGAGAAACAGCTGATTCAAAGGTGATATCAGATTCCATCAACAACTTGACTCTAAGGCTATGGTCTTTTCATTCCACAAATGAAAGGATATCCCAAGGTTTCATTGAAGAAGTCTTTAAAATTGCAGTAAAGGCTAGCTTTCTTAGTTTAACAGCAAAATCTCTCATTTTCTCCCTCTCTTTTTCTATATAGATATCAAAGTGATATTTCTGCATTATCGTTCTTATTTTGGGCAGAAAAAGTTTGTCAGTAGAGATAAATCTAGCTCAGGTGGTATCACAGGGGCAGCCTATGCAAGTAACAAGACATAGGTCTGAGATCAAGATATATAAGAAAAATATGGCTAATTTTAATTGAGTTTTTTAATTTGATTAGTCTACATATAGAAAAGCACTTGATTCCTGTAAGATAGCCAATTTTCAGACTAGACCCAATCGAACTCTTCTCTATAGTTAATGAATAATAAGCACTTGCATTTGATTTTTATTTTTTATTGACAAGCTAAAAATGTTAGTTGTCAATTTTTTAATAACAAAGGTAAAACGTATCATGACTATATTCTGTTTAATGCATGATTTGTGATAAACACAAACTCATAAAAATACATTTATAATATTTATTGATTATACATATTTACAATATATACAATGTTATACATTCACCTGATACTGTTGGCTTGTTATAGCATTTAGTTGCCATATCACTAATATTGTAATCAATTTCAAATACCTCTCTAGGTTTATCTACTATTTCCAGTGATATCATTACAGCTTGCCTTATGAGTAGGTACGGTAACATTTCTGACTTTTGTGACAGTTTGCCTCTTGTCTGAATTAGCTTCTAGCAGCTTCAGTTCTAATGTGAACTTGTCTCACTGCTTTAACCATATATACTGCCATTTCAGTTCTGACAGTAAATTGTTGTTGTCTAACTTTACCAACTGACTACTTATAACCAGATCATCTTCCACAATGGGCATCATCATTCATTGGCTGATTATTGGATATGTGTTATCTATTTGTATATCTATTGGTCCATGGTAATAAATGCTCAATCCAATCAAGATAAGATGGAATCTGAACTATTCCATAAGTTGAAGATAAGATGAGATACAATACTATTATTCCAATGTACCTATTTTAAATAAATATCTACAATAAATTTTGTCAGTGTCCATTTCTATTTTTCAAATTTGAAATCGTTGTGTCCATGAAGATTATCATCTTAACATATATATATATTATGCAGCTAAATGTATTAAATTATATATATATAACTACAACCATTAAATGTCTGTATTTTTAAATCATATAATAATAATTCAAACAAATATATTTAACACAGTATTCAAAATTAAATAATATATTCTTTACCAGAAGTACTTTCAATTGTGTGTGTGTGTGTGTATGTATATATATACACACAGTCTGTAAAAAGGAGTTTACTATTAACAAGAAAAAAAGTTTTTGGTTCTTCTCTACAGTCATATTCCTAATGCCTATTCTATATATTCTTGAAAATGAATATGTTGTTCACCATCCATCCAATCATCTGCCAGTGTGAAAAGTTTATTGACTTTTACTGCTGAGTTTAATACCAAAACATTATTATGATTTTTTTTTATTATACTATCTAATAATCCCTAAGTAAGACATTGCTAGGATTTTATTGCAAGATGGATACAGGTGTACCTGTGACTATTAATGCTCAGTCTTTTGTTATATTTACAATTGTATTAGCTAAAAATAAATTATGGCTCTCATGTCCCAGAGGCTGTAAAGTCATAAAACATGGTAATAATTGCCAAAAGACAGATGATGGGCATGAACTTAGATATTGCTTGATAACATTTTGTTTTGCAATCTAAAAATATAAATGACTTTCAAGTAAAGAAAGAAATCTCTTAATTTTAAATGAAGCTTGTTAGAATTTGTAAAATTATAAGAAAAGATCAAAAAAATAAATGATTTAAAAGAGAACATATAATCTATTATAGATGCACAATATATCAGATTATTTTTCAGTCTGAAGAAGGAATTTTTATATAGGTATATATAATTTTTTTTTTTATCAGACAAATAACATTTTTAAAAATTATAGCAGGATTAATGTTTAAATTAGAAAATAAGTTGTTTATATAAATGGAAATGAAAAAAAAATATAGATTTGTTGAATTTTCATTTTTCTCAAAAATAAATAAATAAATGGAAATGAACATGAAAGGATTTTAATTAAGATATAGCAAGTTCAATTGTAAGTTGACTATCAAAATATATACTTAAAGATCTAAATAGATTTAATAGATTCATTACAAAAAGTGATTATCATCAATTAATAAAATACGTATTAATATAAAACTATAAAAATAGGATCAGTAATGGATATCTCCTAACTTTCATAAATACTCTAATGAATTTAAGCTCCAACTTTAAATAATTTTAATATATTAACAGATCTCTGGTACTTGAACTTGTTAGGAATTCCTGAACGATTTGATTATTATTTTTGTAGCAAAATTAAAAGATTGCATTTAGTTGGGATCAACTTAGGATTAACAAACCCTATACTTACTAGTTTATAAAGTCAAAGGAATAATTTGAAAATAAAAACATTTTAAATAAATATAGTTCTGTACAATGCCAATGACAATCTATCTAGTGACACCATTAAGTGGTCTGTAAAACAATATTCTTGCAATGTCTTAGCTCACTAATCCCTAAACTAAGAATGACAAATTTAGTATGGAATATTATTTTTTGAGAACACAAAGAACACAGCAACTCAGACTTCAATTTATACAATTTAATATACACATTATGATATATTGTAAGGATTACTTACAATCTTATAAACATAACTTATTCAAGTACAAGATCAAAACATAAAATAAAAAGTAAATAAATATAAGTTTATAATAAAGAAACTTATTATATATATTTAACTCAAGCATTAAAATCTTTAGTTAGATAAATAACTACTTAAATAGTTGCTAATTAAACTATTAAAATAATTCTTTTTCATATATATATATATATGAATTATTTGAATAATATTATTAATCAAGACATAGACATAGAAATAACCCTGGGTCAATATCACATCTTAGCAACTAAAACAAAAAAAAATAGAATTTAGAATTCAATTATAAATTATAATTATTTCAACAATAGGAGAATATTAAATCACTAAAAAGCAAATATTGTATATGCTACCAAAAGTCGATTCCAGTATAAAGACTAAATCAAATAATTTCAAAATGCTTATGAACTAACCATTGCACTTGTTTGTTCTGCTGTGTTCAAATTCCAAACATCTCAAAAGAAGATGGATCAATAATTTTAAAGAATTTCTTCATGATAGAAATTTAATTATAAAAGAACTCCAATTTCATCCAACAGAAGGAGTAAATAAATTACTCTTTAACATTATTACTTATATTTTCAAAATGAAATTATCTATGTATTTTTGTTTATCAATTATATAAATTTAGAATATCATTGTAAACTGAAATTCTAATGAAAAAAAATTTATTCAAAAACTTATATAAAAATTAAAATTCAAATATTTTAAGAAGACAAAAATTATTAAAAATGCATTGTGGCTAAATATCACTTGTCATAGGATGAAATGTTAATGTTTTAACCAAAGTTAATGCAATTATTTAAACTTACAAAATGCTTAAAATATATATGTATTTCATAGATATAATTTTCAACAAGGATTCAATTGGTAAGAAAGTAACCTGGAGAAGATGCTAACTTCACATGATAGGAAGAATTATAAGCAACAGGATATTTTGATCGCCTCTGCAATGATTGATAAACAAAGAACTTAGGAATATATCATTGATGAACATTCTTAGTCTCATCATGGAAGGGAATAGGATATCATTTGATTCAACATTTCAGATTATATTTATGTGTTATATACATTGATATCTAAATTTAGGATGCTTCCAAAAATTGTTTATGCTGTGAATATTCCATTCAAGAAAATTATTTAGATGAAGAGGAATAGAAGATTATTACGTTAAACATTTAAATTTTTTAAAATAAAATTTAGGTCTTCCATTTAAAAAAAGCAACATTGACCGAGGTAAACTTAATGCAAACTTGATATGAAGATAAGATTTTACTTTCTTTATATTGGACTTATTTATGACAAATGTAGTTTCATTTATTACTAATTTAAATAATATAATAAAATTTGTTTACTAACATCCTTGAATGAAAGGCTTTTCTTTCACAACATGACCACAAGTAGTATTTATAAAATTTGAATTGCTTCACAAGTATCTTATAATGTAAACCATCATCGATACACATATTAAATTAAGACTTAGATAGTTAGTGATATTATAATTTTGAAATGTGTTCATGTTATGATGTACATTACTATTATGGGAATATGGGAAGGAACTATTTAACTTAATGTTAAAGTTTATAAAAACATTGCACTATATGAAATAAATGTCTTATTTAAACACGTATTATAATAATTTTTTATTTTATTTTGTTATATAAAATTCAATTATATTGTTATCTTTTAATAAATATGTTAAAGTTTGTTTTAAATTTAAGGAGGTCTCTTATTTGTTTGACTTATTTAGATATTTTATGAAACAAAATATTGGTGAATATATATCATATCAATTTTACATCTTAATATTGTAAATAAGTTATTTATAAAGTAATTTATTGAACTAATTACTACTATGGGATATTGATGGTAATGCCCAAAGAGATTTAAATAAAACATCTGCCCAGAGTTTGAATTCTGAGCATAATGGTATTACCAATGAAGGTGTAGATTGGATGAATCAATTTAGATTATATCGGTATTGAATAATTTGATTTAAAATTAACTTGTTTAATATAAATTCAATTTTAGATTATAAGTACATTGTTTCATCCATGACATCCTATATAAAGACCTGAAGTCTGACTATAATTGGATGCGACCATCTTGATTACCTGAAAAGGACCACACTGTTACGATATATAAATACATGAATCAAATGCTATTCATAATTTATATAATCTGATAGCAACTAATTAGGAATAAGCTCTTTCCTTACTAAGTATTCACTAAGAATAAAATATTAAAGGCAGTACATTTATTTTTACTATCATCATATCCTTTAAGGCTGGTAGCTCTTAAGGTGCTTAAAATAATAATAAAACTAGACTGGTTTCTTCAGCTGCACACTCGAGTCACATTGCATCAAAAATAACAAAGAAGATTGTTACCCCCCCCCCCCAGTTTATATACTTTTGTTTTCTGGAGTAATTAAGCTTATTGGGGAAATCTAGGTGTTGGGTATATTATCAATTTAATCTTGCTTCAGTAAATTTAATTAGTATTTTTAATTCGTACTAATTAAATTTCTTCTGCTATCTAATTATTTATTTTTTCCTCCACTGATTCACACTTGAGTCACAGTTGCTTTGAAAACAATGAAGAAGAGTATGTATTGCCCCCCCCCCCCAGTTTATATACTTTCAGTCCTTTTATTTTCTGAAGTAATTAAGCTCATTAGGGAAAATCTGGGTAATGGGTGTATTATCAATTTAATCTTGCTCTTGCTCTTTCTCCATTATCTGGTATTTATTTTTCCTTCTGATAATAATTACTGTAATATGTTTTAATTACATATTTTATATTAAAGCAATTACTTAATCTTATCCCAGATATTATTTATCAATTTTATTTATTTATTTCCTCTCTCTGTATATTAATCTCATAACTTATTACAATACATAACTTATTTTATTAAATATATATATATTAATTATATAATATATTCTTATTGAAAAGTTGGACTAGTTTTATAATTTTATCAATTTTGCCACATCTAAAATAGTTTGATAGTAGATATACTGGTAGCAAAGTTTTTTTATTTTATAACTGACTACATCAATGACGCGATCTTAAAGAGATTATTGTCTTGGCCATTGAACCTGGTTTTAAGCAAAATACTTGAATATAAATTCATTTATATATATGTTAAAAGTGTGTAATTTTTTACTTAAAACAATATTTACTATTTATTTTTATATATACAAGAAAACATTAAAATTACTTACATACATATTTATTTTTTTAGGAGTACCAGCCCAATTCTTTCTAATAATGACAACAATAATGAAGTTATTTACTGTGAAAGATGTGGTCTCTATCCTATAGCAAGTGAAGAAGAAATACTTAAATTCTATAGAGAGAATTGTAATTTAGATAAAAGTTTTTTAGCATCAAATAATGATAATTCAGATTCAGAAAGTGAAATTCAGACACCAAAATCTTTCTCATTTACAGAAATTGAAGAGCATGATGAATCAGACAAAAATCTTAATGTAAAAATAAATAGTAAAAAACGATCAAAACGTAGATCATTTAAAGTTGATTATAAAAAAGCTGCAGTTGAATACTATTTTGAAGGTCACAGTATTCATAAAACTGCTAATAAATTTGATGTAGAACGATGTCGGATACGAGAATGGATAAGAAATGCTGATCAAATACGTCAACTATGTGATGAAGGAAATATTACAAAATGTAATCTTAATAAAATACAAACTTCAAGATCAAAACTAAATGAAAAACTTGAACAATATTTAATTAGTGCTAAAGGATTAACCATTGACAAAACAATAATAATACAGAAAGCAATGGAACTAGCACAAGAACTGAAAATTAAAAAATTTAAAGCATCACCTAAATGGTTGGAAAAATGGAAACAGTACACTGTCCCAAAACAGAGAAGCAATAAGTTTTTAAAGGTAAAAGAATATGATGCTAAAATGTTAAAAAAATATAGAGCCTTATTAGAAGATTGTGAACAAGTAATATCAGATGAAGACAGCATCATACATACTCATAATTAAAACAAAATCCTCTCTTTTTTATCATCTGCTTTTTCCTATACAAATATTGTAATTTAAATATCATTTCAAAAACCACTGTAATCAACTGCCTTTACATTTGAAATGGTCCTTACTATAAACTTTATTCACATTTATACTTTAATAATAGAATGTTAAATACTGACCTGGGTTAAACATTTCAAGTAATTATTAGCAAAAAATAATAATAATTACATTAAGATTTTATTTTTCAAAATATACTTCATTCCTATTAACAACTGTTTTAAACACTGAATCTATTTCAAATTCAATTGGCATCCAGAAATGAGATTTGCTTCATCTTACTGGAGAAACAGAGATCATTGAAAATTTTCAATTTAATTTAATTATAATATTCAAAATTATTATTAATTTCCCCAAATTGTGAAATTTTATTATATGCATTTATTTAACTTACTCTTTGTTGGTCTTTACTGGACATATTCGTCCACATCCTAATTTCCAATCTAATTGATGTATTTCCAATAATAATATTTTTTTAGTTTACAAATAATTTTAGAAAAAAAAAAAGAAGCAACAATTACTAGAGAAAGAAAAATTAACAATAAATAAATTAAAGAGGGATGGGGGTTGGGAATCATTAAAATATAATACTATTCACTATTCTATATAGCAAAGTTTAATTTTTCTAAACAAAATGATAATTGATGATCGAGAGGTCAGCGCGACTGCCTTGCACTTGCAGGCAGTTGCCCGGGTTGCGGGTTCGCGTCCCGGCTGATGCTATGACATTTAAAATAAAATAAAGAAATTTGGATAAATCTTTTAACAAAAAAAAAAAAAAAGAATGGAGAAATATGGAAATTGTCTATCTATAAAAAAGTTAATTTATGTTATAGTTTTCTCTGCTTCTACAATCATAAAGAATATTTTGTGAAAAAAAAAATCTTACAATTAAAATTATATATCTACATTATTTTTATAGTATTATTAAATATGGTATAGTATGACTTAGAAAACAAACAGTTAAAGCTAGAATAAAAAAGACACCATCTTAAGTTAGTGAATTATAACAAGATTTGAATCTTAAAATAAATAAATAAATATAAAAATTAAACTATTTTTTATTAATGTGATGAAATGAGCAAAAACATCTATATATATATGTTTATTAAATGTATGCATTTAAAAACTTACTTTGGTACTAAAAAATAGTTTTAATTTTGTCCTTAGATTTTCTTTAATTTTTTTTAAAAAAATTATAGTATTAAAAAATAGAAAATAATGTGTATATATTTGAAAGATTTTATTCATGTAAATGCACTAAAAAGCAGAAAAAAATTTTTTTTTTTTCAGTTTTTATAGTATTCTTGACATTAAGTGGGCAAAATAAAAGTGTGTAGGGGTTCAAGTTCAGAAACAGACTAAGAGTATTTCTAAACATGCATGTCACATCTTTTTATTTTGGTCACATAAATCAAGAATATTAAAAAACCGTTTCTTTAAACTTTCTTCTTTTTTTTGCAGTCATTCATTTAAAAAAAGATTGGGAAACTATGATGACATTAATTACACTAATTTCAAATTCTCTTTCATTATCTAAGTATGTAAATACATTTTAGCAAAATGCATTTAATTATTTCTAGATAAAAAAACTTTTTGTTATATTAAATTTTTTTATGGAAAATGAATTTTCATATTACTATCCCTGTTTTTAAATTGACTTTTTAAGCACTTACCACTGTCTTTTTTGTTTCACAATCCATTGACATGGATTTGGATATTTAAGAAGTGTGTGTAAAAATCTAGAGACAAGTCTATTTCATTCACAAATGTATAGAATTTAAAAAAAACTTTTTTAAAAAATAAACTGCTTGATATTAATTTACATATTCAATTTAATTTAAAACCCTGTTTGATTTTTCTCTTATTCTCTTTCAATGTTTTTCTTTTAAAAAAATCTAAATATGAACATAAAATTTCCATAATACAAAGATTTACAATCATTGTTTGAGCACAATCTTATGTGCTATTGTTGATTATTTTCCTATACATATTCCTTTCTTTCCTTTAGATATTTTAATATCAAAAACATTCAATTTATTAACAGATTGCATTGGATGGATTACTAATGATTATATGAAACAAACCATGACATATTAAAAAGAAGCTAATAAAAAAAATATTTTTCTTTGTAACAAGACTGAATTAATTTTATAATATTAGAATAATATGATCATTTTAATGCAACTCTAATAGAACTATTTTAACTAAAAATAATAAAACTAGGTTTTTTTTTTCTTTTTAGTAATTAAAAAATAAATAAATAATTTGATCTAACATTTAAAATCAGAAATATAAATTTTGGTTCTAGTCTTATAGCTAAAGACGCCGATCAATGGCGCTGTTTTCCTGCTAAAACACATAAAAATGCCGTTTCCGTGGCTGACACATTCGAACCCGCATTTTCTATAATACAACTTTTTTGTTGTGCTACAGATTGCAGGCCGTTATGTCGCGTCAAAGTACAGCATGTATGTCGCATCACAGCAAATAAATTTGCCGAATTCACACAGTTTATAAAATTGTTACGGCTTGGTGAGAGGGTGTGTGTATTTGAATTGGATGGAATTGTTGTTTTCATTGGATTTTTTTTTATTTTAAAGTATTGAAATGTTCAGATTTTCTAAAGTAATAATTATCATACTTTTTACACTGTACTGTATTGAAGTTTTAAGTGGTAAATGTTGATGAGATATATGTATAAAGTGAGTTGGAATTAGGTAACGCATCAAGTAACGTACTGTTCGTAACATTCCACGAGAAAAATAATGTTCACAAAAATACGATTTTGATATTTTTTATTTTAGCATTACAAACAACAGAACACTAACTCTAAACCTAACCCTAAAACTAAACCTAAACCTCACAATTTTTACTTTTTGTTGTCATTCTATTTGAAGTAAAAAAAATAGCGGTAATATCTGTTTGTCTGTAAAAAAATAAAAATGTAAAACGAAGACTAAAAAAGTAAAAAATAGCGGTAACACAATAATATCTGTTTCTCTGTAGAAATGAAATTTAAAAGGAAGATTAAGAAATTTTATTTTTTATTCCGATTATGAGTTTTTAAACAACAACAACAAAAAAAGCCGTAACCCCACTAAAAAAATATCTGATAGAAAATTGATTTTTCTAATAAAGCAAAACAAAAAACACGAATCAAATTGTAATTTGTTGATTTTATTTTACATTTATTATTATCATTTAATTTGTATACGTTAATAAAAAATAATATTTAAAAAAGACGATTTTGTTTTGTTTTTATTTTCGCATTACAAAAAACACATCAAAATGATTAATATCAACAGCCCGGGAATAGTCATATTTTATAGTTTTAGTGTAAAAATGGCACCATCGAATGGCGTCTTTATCTATAAGACTAGCACCTAAATCAGATTTAAATTAAATGTACATCAAGCATAATTAATTGTATGCCATGCATATCTACAGATATGAATCGGACTATTACTATAAAAAAATTAAATATTTAAACAAATCTATGAATGCCAAAGACTTTTTTTCTCTCTTATTACATTTAATAAATGCATAGCATACTAAAAAAAAGTTCCTTACAATAAATTGCAATAATTTTACCTATCCATGACATTATATACACATGCGCACATATATGTATGCAGTTAGTAATTAAAAATCTTAACTTTAGCAACCAAAAACAAATGCATCAAATTACAATCAAAGTTAAGAATAAGACTATAAATTTAAAATGATCATTCAGTAAGGTTAAGCAGCTTAAATTTCACTACTCATTTCATGTTCAATATTAGAATTAAAGAAATAGCAAGCTAAAAACATATAAGTAGAAGATTTATTACATCATTAATCTTATTTCTATTCAAATGTAATTATTTCTTATATGTTAATTCTGGATCTGAAAACATTTAGGTACTAGTCTATCAAGCGGCATGCCTGTCTAATGGATTAGTACCCACATTTATTATAAAAAATCAATCAACACAGTTATAATCATTCCAAATGATATATATATATATACAATTAAAAATAATACACTAGTTTATATTTCAAAATTATTTTAGATTGCAATCAATCACAAATTTCACATAATTTCTAAAAATTGTTAAGACAAATTTAGTAAAATTAATAAATTTAAAATTCAAGTTTATTATTTAAAATAATCATTTTTTATACAACAGTAGTTTCTATTAATAATTAAACAATGTCAAATAATTTTAATAAAAAATTTGAACTCATATCAAGACAGAAATATAATAAATATAAAACAATTTTAATTATCAAAATTTTTAAGTACTTTTATATATGCATGTAAAAATTGAAGCAAAAAAAATATTTCTTATGAGTAATTGTTAATAAAATTAGTTTAATTTTCACATATGTAAAGTTAAAATATTTTTTATTATACAGTTTCTATCAAAAGTACCAGAAAATTAAAAATTAAAAAACTTATCATCTCACTCTAAAATTTATGATTTACATTTTTTTGTAGACTTTAACTTGAGAATTAGTTAATAGCTTTTAAAAATTGTAATACTGTATACGCAGTGATGAATAAGTAACAAAATATATTGATTGAAAAAGAAGTTAAAGCATGCCTAAAAATGACTAATGTTTTAATCACTATTTAAAAATAAAACTAATAAATTTTAAATAGTTATAACTTTTTCATACACATACATATGCAGATGTGTACATATGAATATATTATAACAGAATGAAGTAGGGGCAAAGGTGATAAAATGGGTAATCATCATCATTCCCAATATCACAAATATACAAGTATGAAAGAATCAGCATAGAATAAGTAATTATAACAATCATCCCTTGTGAATGGATTTAAAGGAAGTTTAATATCAAAATGAAGGATAATTATTGAGTCAATGCCAAACTTATGGCATAATGTAAAAACAACCATTTGCACCCACCTATTCAGATACTAAAGTATCTATCATAATAATAAAAAAATGCTGGGATCCTAATACCTGCTGATCATCATCAGTGTTCTGGTACTGTAAAGGTACAAGCCAGCTACAAACTATTTTTCAACCTGTATAAATAAAGTACAGTGAATGGATTCTAAAAATCATCTTGACCTTTTCACCATGCAGAAAAACATTTGAATGTTCAACACAAACGTACACATACATATGAATTAACCATTATTGCTCTAGAGCTAGCTCAGAATCTCAGGGACTCTAGTGACTATCACTATGAACAAAAGGAAATATAAATACATATGTCTAAATTCATTTTATCTTAAATAGTTTTACTGGGATAATTTACAAATCCCTTAAAGCATTATGCGATGATGAAATCAAATCACTGCCAATTCATATAATAGATAGCTGGAAAAATAAAGTCATTCACGCACAAAAAATTTAAAAACTATTATTTTTAAGGAGTATTTAATAAAGTTAACTAATGAATAATAAATCCAGAAAAGATATGACAAATGCAAATCTAACACATTTCTGTAAAAAAAATTATTTTCCTATAGTAAATAAGATTAATCTATTAATTCTTATTACTAAATTAAATAGCATTTTCAATAACAAAGTTATTTCCTTTTTTACTGATTAAAGCATTTTATAATAAAAGATGAAAAATATAAAAATTTAAAATTAGCTAAAACCTTCCCCCTTCTTAAGATTAGCTAAAACTGTTCTCCTTTCCTTATAAAAATGGGAAGCCCCCCTACTTTTTATAATTTGGTAGGGAAAATAAACAAAAAATATATCTCAACAACAAAAAAGTTAAACCAAAGTTATTCAGTACAATCAATTATTATTTTTATTAAAAATTATTTGCAAATATGGATGTGCACATTACAATGTCTTATTACAATGAATTTCATTCTCTTAGTTCTTTTATAATAATAATATTAAGTTTCTTTTCAGGCCAACTTTTCATTCTAGTTTCTTCAAATCCTTCACATTAAAATTATATTATTTTCCAGTGTTGGTTAACACAAGATGAATTTATCTCAAATGTCCTTCCATTAACTTCTTTCTATAGCTTTATGTTTTCAGTTGATAATTATAATACTAATTTCTATATTAATAGATTTACAGGCTAGATTAACACAAGTTAAATTTTATCCATTTTACAATATAATAATTTGCAGGTCAGATTAAGACAGGCTAAGAGTTATGCTTTTGGAGGGAAACAAGGCTTGTCACAAATTTCTTTCAAGCGTATTCTCCTTCTCCACACTTTCTTCTAATGGACACATTACACATTAGTTTGGTGATGTTCAGCTGTTAGTTAAGGCTTAGCAAATGCTTTTCTTCAAACCCATTTTAAAAAAAAACATTTTTTAATTTAGTAGTGAGGTTAGTCTTACTTAACATCTCACTGTTTTCTTCAGAACTGAACTGCGACTGTTCTCTTAGAAGCTGGATCAAAAATGACTTACCATCTAGATATTGAAGTCAACTGCTTTAACCTGCTACTTACCTTATTTTTAACCTAATTTTCCCTTATCTATTCAATTATATACAATCTTAGACATGGCAGTATTAAACCTGGACCAAATTGATTCTATTTTTACAAAAATATTATTTTCCTTTTTCTTACTAAAGAAATTCCAATCATATCTGAAATAATTCTTCTGTAGTTATTTTTGCTATTTTAATTATTAGAAACAAAATAACCCTATAATTATACACTACTTTGAAAAAAAAACAACATTTTTTTAGAGAGATAAAGAGAGAGAAAAAAATAACTTTAATTAATTAAAACAGCATTTTTTAACAAAAATGTTAAAACTTTATTATTTTTTATTTCTTTTAAAAACTGATAAACAATACTTATTTTTCTCTCTTATTATTTTTTAAAACTGCTGAAGAGAAAGAGAAAAAACATCTATTTTACTCTTTTGTTTTTTATATATTGTCCTTTCTCTTTTAAAACTACCTCTATTCACAACTTACATTATCATTTAATGAATGTAACTTTAATAAAATTAATAATGGCTATTCTGAGAAAAAAAAAGACAAACAATAATTCGTATCAATATATTAAAAAAATATTTATGTTTATTTTTGTTACCTCCTCTCTACCTCATAAAAACTGTAAATTAAACATTTCCAATTTTGACATTATTATACCCGATTCATCTTAAAACGATGTTGAAATTTATAATTCAAAACAAAAAAAAATCTATTATTGAAAACTATTCTTTCTCACTATTAATAAAAAAATGAACTTTTATGTAACAGTAAATAACATATGGTGGATTGGATAAAAAGAAAAATAATGAACAAGTAAAGGAATTCCTGTTAAATGCTTAAAATAGTTAAAACTAGTGGTCTCAAAAGTTAAAGGTTTCAGTCTATCATTCTGCTGTTTGAGATTTACTTGATTTCCTAAATAACTAATCACATAATAAGTACACGTTTGTTAAATACAATTTTAAATTGTTTAATTGCCTCTCCTCATAGTTAATAATTTCAAAAATTGGATGTAAAGCTTTACTGCATGAGCATGTAAAACTTTTAGCAAATCTCATAATTCAAGAAATGGGTATACAAATTAAAACAACTCCTACATTGCATATATTATAAGTTGGTTCTTTGTTTATCATTTTGCAAAGCCACCTTTCAACTTTTTTTTTAATTTTCAAAACTAATCTATGAGGCAATTTTTATAATGTAAAATGAAAACTGTCTATTTCACATAACACAAAATTTTTATCTTAAAATAACTTTTCAGATCGGTTCTGGCTCAATTATTTTATAAACACAATATAATAAAAAAATGCAGCTTTATAACAGTAGATTCAATGGCAATACATATAACAAGCAAAACATAATGATTGATTCTATGATTTTTCCATCATATTTTTAAATTCTTATGAAACATGTTAAATGAAATCTTTTCAGTGGACAATGAAATAATGACACATATCACTTCCATACATCAAATTAAGCAAAATAACAGCCATATAGTTGATCTAACTGTATTTTATGAAGATATAACATCTTTTAATTTATAAATGCAGCATAATCACAATACCCAAGTCAACCTTTCTAGCAAAAAGTTCCTATGATATTTAAAATGATCTTACTCTTAAGCAGACAATAATCCACTTTGCTGAAGATTTTATTTCCATTACTGATTGACCAAGTGCCTAAGTTTTTTTTTATTATGTTAATCACTAAACCAAAGTCTTTAAAAACTGCATTTGAATCATTAACATTATTCTCTGGATTATTATTTGAAATAACAAAAATAACACAATCATAAAGCAGACTGCAAAACAAGAAACATCAGACTTTTATCTTATCTAGTACCTGATTCAAAAAATTGCCTATTGTGTTATTATTGAGAATTCTACTGAAAGAACTAAAAAGCTGTAATGGATTAAAAAAAAAAAAACCCAGTAATTTAAAAATTGCATTTTCTGAAAGCATAATTTATAAGATATGTTTGGAGTATAATCTCTGTGGGATTATCATCAATACTTGATCATATATGCTTTATTTAATCATAGTAAAGAAGGAATAAATCATCATCATAATATCAATATGTATAAATAATTATTGTAATAGTATAAAACATTTGTATATAAACATTGATTTATGTTCATACTACATATTATTAACTGTAAACCTATGAAAATAACTTGTATAATGTACATGTATTATTAAAATGAATTTTAAATTAAATTAATTCTTTTCTTTGTGTAGTTATATATTACAAATTTTGATGAATTACGTATTCCAAAAATGGCAATACGTATGTATGCTAAAGATTTTTTGTTTTTTCCCTAGAAATATCTTCTATAATTTTTAAATTATAAATAGATTTAATCCTAATCTTGTTTAAAAAATGCTTACAAAGTTTCAAGTTTACTCTGGATTAAACATCTGTGGTGTCACGGACAAGTTAATTAGGATTGTTTGAAATTTATTATGTAAATAGTATTGTAAAATTAGGGGGATTCATAAATAAGTATAGAATTGTATGACTAAATAATATTGGAATTATCTAAATAATTATCTAATGTAATGATGACATGTAGAAAATAACCATACATGGTGTGAAGATTTAAGTAAAATTTGCCACCAAAATGCCTTGCCTTATAAGGTGAAATTGGGGATGAATCAAAACCCATAGGGACGTGAAGGGCTCAGTTAGCAGACCATATAAAAAGAGTATTTATGGAATTAAAGATGTTTTGTTTGAACTCCAGAAGTCGGTATATAAGTGGAATGTAAAGAGAAAATAGGCATAGTAGTAAAAAATTAGAGACTACAGTAGCCCTAACAGGAAGACCTATGATACCCAACTTTAAAGGAGTGTTTTACCAACATATGTAAAGTTATGTATATAATTGAATTTTTCTGGAAATTAAACTAATATTTTAACTTACGCAAATCTGTCTAAATTTCTCATTTATTTGACGCATACATATCAAAGCTGGTGCAGTTGACAGGATCACCATTAGACAGATTTTGGGAACCACAAACATATGTCAGAGTTCAGTATTAAACTAAAAAAAGGAATTGCGACCGGAGAGATATTTGTGCGTCAAAAATGGCTACCAACATACAATTGCGAATAGCAGACTTTGATGTTGAAAATCTGGGCAACTGGCCATTATATGTAAAATTAGTAGAGAAACATCTGATAAATAGCGTCAAATAAAATCATATAAAAATAGCTACTCTTTTGGGTTTTGCAGGGATCAAAGTATTGGAAATAGCCAACCACTTGTGTGAGCTTGAAACATTACTATATAACGAGGTAGTCACAAAATTAACTGCAAAGTTCTGCCCTCTACCATAAAAACATATCACAAGATTACATATTAGACTACAACATCAGGAAAAAGGTGAAACTTTTAAGGAATATGATGTGGCTCTATGTGAATTAGCAAAAAATTGTGCTTATAGCCAGTTCTTAAAAGAAGCACTCCTCAAACAATTGTTACTAGGATTACATGAATTAGTAATCGATCAAGCTAAGGAATATATAAATAACACATCACACTGTATACAGTATCAGTTGATCCAGAAAATAGTCGAACAAGAAGATAAAGGCAGGAGCCAGAAAGATTATAGGTACAATCGCATATGTTACCACTATGGAAAGTCGGGACACCTCAAGCGAAATTGTAGTCAATCCCAGCAAAACTGTCAAGCTACGGATTATGAGAACTTCTGATAAGAGAATTCGACCAATCAAGTTTAAGAAAGCAATCCCCAGAAATGTACGATATAAAAGCGTTAAGGAACGCAAAGTCCGAAATTAAGCAAACATTATACATAGAAGAAATGCTTTTCAAAATAGAGATAGATAGTGGCTCGGGAGTCTCTCTTATGTCTTTAAGAAACTGGAAGAACATTTCCAAAGAAAGCAGATTTAAAAAAAAAATCGAGAGGACTGAAATTTGCACTAGAGATGTAAATGGAAATACGGTTGAGATTGTCGGAAGAGTTTTGGTGAGAATAAAATTGAATGCGAACAGTAGAGTGCTACCATTATTTATAGTGCCTAACAGAATAAACCCACTAATCAGTGGGAACTGGTTCTGACCACTGGGAATTATGATCAAGGTAATAAAAAAAATTTATATCGGAAAAAAAATACAAAGTAAATTCTCACTTCAATTTAGTACAAGGTTGGGTCAAATACAAACAACACTGGTACAATTAGAGTTAAGGGATCACTGGAAGCCTGTAATGTGCAAAATCCAGAAAAGTACCATATGCACAGTGAAGCAAGGTGGATGGAGCATCTGAAGCACATAATGTAAGTTTGCAGAATTTGGATAAAAACAAAGGAGAACCAGTTGTGGAAGTTAAGAGTTACAGAAATGAAAATGCTTCCAAATCTAAAAATCTGACAAACAAACTTGGGAAAAAGAACTTGCTAACTTTTGATAAAGAAAGAAAGAATTTATAAGCAGTGCTGGCAACATGAAAGAAAATTACATGAAGCAGCTCGACAAAGCATCAAGAGTGGCTTCAACAGAAAGAAATTGAAAGAAGACAGAGAGAAGCTATAAGACTACAGACTGAGCATGAGAAGTTCATTGTTGGTGAGAAAGTGTGGATTAGAGATTGTCTGCAGAAAATCTGGTTAAAAGGTGAAGTAGAGAATATTGCGACAGTGCAAATGAAAGATGAGATGGTCTACAAAAGCCATTTTAACTACATTCACCACAGGAGTGTTCCAAGCTGGGAAGGAAGATACCCTGACCAAAACAATGAGAACAAATCAAAAGAGACTAAACCGGAGATCAGTGAGATCCAAGTTGCTAATCCAGAAATCCAAACAGAAATTAGTAAAGCAGATAATATGCCTGAAACTAGAGAGCCAGTGATGAGCAAAGAACAGTCAGAAACAAGAGAATTCAAGTGCAGAGGAGCAGTCAAGAAAAGAGCAAGGGTACCACCACCCAAGACGAAATAGAAAGCCACCTGTATACCTAAGAGACTTTGTGAAATAATTGACTTTCTAAAGTGGGAGGAGGAGGGTGGTGTCATGGACAAGTTAATTAGGATTATTTGAAATTTATTATGTAAATAGTATTGTAAAATTAGGAGGATTCATAAATAAGCATAGAATTGTATGACTAAATAATATTAGAAGTGTATAATTAAATAATATTGGAATTATCTAATGTAATGATGTCAGATAGAAAATAACCATATATGGTGTGAAGGTTTAAGTAAAATTTACCACCAAAATGCCTTGCCTTATAAGGTGAAATTAGGGATGAATCAAAACCCATAGGGACTAATGAGGGCTCAGTTAGCAGACCATATAAGGAGAGGTATTTATGGAATTAGAAATGTTTTGTTTGAACTCTAGAAGTTGGGTATATAAGTGGGATGTAAATGGAAAATCGGCATAGTAGTAAAAAATTAGAGACTACAGTGACCCTAATGGGCAGACCTATGATACCCAACTTTAAAGGGAGTGCTTTACCGATGTATGTAACAGTTATGTATGTAATTGATTTTTGCTGGAAATTAAACTAATATTTTAATTTATGCAAATCTGTCTAAATTTCTCATTTGTTTGATGCATACAAGTCAACATCTAGTCACAAAAAACTATTGCACTAATTGCTACACCATAAGAATTTCTTAAAAGATTTTATAAAGTTAAACAACAAAATTATCCTCACTATACTTAATTAAAGATTTTCATTCAAGGACTTTCATACATAGAATTAGTATGCATATGTGCATTGCAGCAGGATTTGATAAAAAGTACTTACTTTAAATTCATAATGGTAAAAGAATTTGCATATTATATTCATGACACAGAAATATTTTTTACCTCCTTGTAAATAAATACAAAAATAACATATTAGGATAAAAGTTGATTATGAACAATTTCCTAAGAGAAAAAGATCTTGCCTAAAATAAACCATATAAATTGTAAAAAGTTATAGAAAAGCTATGCATAATTGAAATTTATTATGAGCACTGAAAATAATAAAAAAAAACCCACTAAATTTCATTATTTTAAATAAAGAAAAAAATTATAAAGTTGCAGTAACAATAATAAAAAAGAAAAACAAAATTATGATGAAAATAAAAGCAATAAATATATTTCATTTCAAATATATAATTTTTTTAAAGAAAAAAAGTAAATAGCATAAATATCTCTAAACAAATAAATCGTTTTAAAATATGGTCACAGAATGGTTAAGATATATGCTTCAACACTGAAAAAAATAATAAACATTTTAAAACAGCTTCCAGCATCATTCTGAAATTTGAAAAATATTTGTTAGTCAAATGTTTCTATTGACAAGGTTCAATAACAAATTACCTGCAAATCCAAGATCAAATAATCATAAAATCAAAAGTAAAAATTTTCCTCATTTGTATGCTTTTAAATTCCATCAAAAATTTAATTAAATATAAAATCATTAATTATATGATCTTTTATAATTACTAGGGATTGATGGGCTAAATAAGAGATTCAAGCATCGATAAATAACTACTGATAATCAATTGTTATTATTTAGTTTTAAGACTTTAATGATTAATAACTCAATATGCCTTTGAAAAATAATTCAATATATATATACATAGCTAAATATTAAAAACAAATGATAAAAAAGCAAAATTAAAATTTGCCCTGCATTTTTACAATTCTTCTTTAAACTCTTCAACTAGTGAAAATATTTCAATTATTCTCTGTGGTGCAATTTTTGTACTTAGTCAACTTGCGATTTTAGTATTGTTAGAAATATAAGATTACAATTGGAAAAAACATTCTATCGTACTTAAAATAGATTGATTAAACAAAAAAATCATTTCAGAAAGATCACAAGATCACTCACTCAAGTTGTTAAAACAGGCAAAACTCCATATAGTAGTGCCACCAGTCCAAGCCAGAGTAATCAATGGATGCAAAAAGGTTTGTGCATAAAATCCCTATCTAGTGCTTACTCATCCAATATCCTCAGACTAGTTTCTAGCTTTTGGCTTTCATCAGTGAGGAACCTTGAATTTGAGAGCACTGCACCTAGATCTTATGCAACCCTCCAGCAGCATCTTTTATCTATACTTAACTATAAACTATGAGTCTAAAATTTGAAAACATATTAACATTTTCAATCCAAGCTCATAAGCTTATATAGTCATATAGGTCTGAACTCAGTTCAGTACCCATACATTTTGGTGTCTTAGGTTCTTTATTAACCATAGCTACCACTATCCTATTAAGCAAGATTAATATTAAACCATTAAACATCACATTATCACTATTTCTCAAGTTGTTAAAAGACCGATGAAAGCCACAAGCTAGAAACTAGTCTGGGGATATTGGATGAATAGGCACCAGATAGAGATTTTATGTACAAATCTTCTCGCATCCATTGATTACTATGGCTTGTACCGAGTGATACTATTGTATAAAGAGTTTTGCCTGTTTTTAACAGCTTGATCAAGCATAAGAAATGGTGATCATGTGATGTTTAGTGGTTTAATACCAATCCGGCATAATAGGATAGTGGTGGCTATGGGTAGTGAACTGAGTTCAGATCTATATGACTATATAAGCTAATGAGATTGGATTGAAAATATTATATTTTCAATTTAAGACTCATAGTTTTGTAGTTAAGAGATAAAAGGTGGCTGCTGAAGGATTGCATTAGATCCTAAGATCTAGGTGCAATGCTCTCAGATCCAAGGCTCCTCACTGATGAAAGCGACAAGCTAGAAACTAGTCTGGGGATATTGGATGAGTAGACACTAGATAGGGATTTTATGCACACCTTCTTGCATCCATTGGTTACTCTGACTTGCACTGAGTGGCTCTACGGTATGGAGAGTTTTGCCTGTTTTAATATTTGAGAAATAATTAAAATGTTTCAGTTATTTTATGAAATATTAATGTATTATGCACTATTAGAATATATAAATCAATTATTTAGAATATTGATTAAACATGTTATATCTTCATAATATCATAATCAAGTCATAAATAAAAATTCCACGCAATATTACTCAGAATTTTCTTTTCCCATGTACTTCCCAGATACCTTTTTTTTTCATCCAATAAAATACAAAGTTAGTAGAGATTAATTCAGTTTTTGTAAAAAAATAAAATAAACAAGTGTTATGGAGTTAATCTACAATAAATCAAGGTGGCGGTCTTGTTTCACCATTACTACTAAAAAAAAAAAAAAATCGAAATGGCATCACAGCAAACTTTAAAAAAAACAAAAACAAACAGATGTAAAAAAAGTATAAATAAGCATGGAAGAGACAAAATTGTCTTTAAATTAATTAAATATTTGTATGCATACATCTCATAATTAATTAATCAATTTCAATGAATATTAAACAAATATGTATATACATACTACTTAGGCTGATGAACTATTGTTAAATAATTAATATTTTTCTAGAATGGATCATATTGATTAAATATTTTCAATAAATATAGTTTAAAGTAGTTCTTTTACTGGAGATATGTAAATTAACGTGTAATTTTTATCCTCATAGTATTCAATTTGCCAATCAATAAACAAAAATCAAAATAAATAAAGTATACTATAAATAGCACTTGATGAACACTTATTAAAAGTGAAGAAAATAATTCACTTTATGAAAAATATAACAAAATATAATAAAAAAATTTGGAGTATGAAATGAAAGATTATTTTCAATTCAAAGTAAGTAAAAAAAAAAAAAAAACGTTGAAAATAAACATAACAGAACAATCTTTTACTACAAGACAGCCTAAGCAATAAAAACTGAAAACAATGATTTATGGAATGCAAATTTTATTGGAATATCTGAAAGTTAAGAGGTAGCATTCAACAAAATAAATTTATTAAAATAAATAATTTAAATTCAGTGTCAAATAAATAGAATCATGAAATTTAAAAGCTGCAGCCTATACGTTCATTGATTTATGAAATCAAATAAAATGAATACCCCCTCCCATCTGGATTTGAATATTAACAAATATTAAATATGAAATATGACTTGTCAAAAGAAAATAAAACATAAAAAATAGCCATATGGTCTATCAGTACCCCAAGACTTTATGAAATAGCATTCATGCATAATAAACTTAAAAATGATTGTCTACAAAGATTTACTAAATTAAATAATTAGTGGGGAAATTTTTTCAATATTTGTATGTCTATAATAATAAACTGAACTGAATATTAAGATGTATAAGATTTTCAAGTTCTAATATCTAAAGCAGAATTAAATATTATGCTATTCTGAAATCCCTGCAATTTCATTTTTTTAAAAAATGAACTGAAAAAAGCTAAATATATAAAGATTACTACTGAAATTTGGAATAAATTGACTCCAAAATAATCTGTACAATCCCATAAAACAATCAAATGAATGTTCTCAATTTTTTTTAAAAAAAAACCATTTCTCAGTTAATGAAATTCCAATTATAATAATTTTAAAGAAAACCCAATATCCTTTAGATACGACAGCATTGAACATAAATCAAGTATAATACTGATAAATAAATAAAATATTTGTAATTTAATAATGAGGGATATTATTGACTTACTTGTGATTTACAAAAATATTGAGTACAAATAGTAGGAAATAATCAAAATGATAATTTAGATATATATGAAGAGAAAAAATCTTACAGACAAGATTGTATCTATTTGTGCAACAATAGTTACAAATCCACCGTATATATGTCAGAGTTATACGGTAAGATTAATGAAAGAGAAAAAAAATCCCCTTTTTTTTTTAATTAAATATTTATTTATACAATAGTATTTATAAATGAATTTATCAGTGCTTTCAATTTTTATAAAATATTTGTGATTTTATACATATACAAACATTTACTTGTAAATTACGTTACTAGCTATTCAATTACATACAATGCCATATATAAAAATACATTTATACATAAAATTTTGTTATTAAATATATCAGTCATACGTATACATATAGAAATGCGGGGGGAGGGGATCCAAAATCAAATATAAAAGGTAAAGTATATATATATCATAATATATTATAACATAAAAAAAAAGAAAAAAAGCAATAATTTTTTTTTACCTACCTTTAAACATAAAATTTAAATTTAAAAAAAGTTAAATAAATATGACAATATAAAAATATATTTAGATACTTTTTTAGTATTCATTCATTTATAGTTAAAATCTTCAAAGCGCATGTGCAACAGCGTAATGCTGTGTTAAATATTACAGTTTACAAACATCGAGCTATAAAAAAATGATTTATTTACATATACTTTTTTTATGTAGATTTTGTATTGTTGTTGTTTTTTTAGATATATATATTTAAGCACAATATAAATTATTATTTGTCAATTTGCTAAATATAAGACAAAAAAATGTCCATACATAATTCATTTGGAAAGAAGCAG
Organism: Epiperipatus broadwayi; assembly: GCA_028023455.1. Taxonomy (NCBI): domain Eukaryota; kingdom Metazoa; phylum Onychophora; class Udeonychophora; order Euonychophora; family Peripatidae; genus Epiperipatus; species Epiperipatus broadwayi. The sequence continues at coordinate 14,837,527 of JAQFVV010012400.1, forward strand.
TAGAGTATTAAAAATGTCTTAGAACTACTGACACTTTGTAGCAGACAATTTGTTAATATTTTGTGAATTTAATAAAAGAATTGCACTCAATGAACAAAACACTACACAGGCAGTTATGAATATCTTTGATGTACTTTCATACTATGCCAATAAACAAGAGTATTAAATTCTTATTAAAATTGAATTTAATTAAAAAATTGCTCTCACTCATAATTATATATACAGTAGAGAAAGATGATACCCTGGTGCCAGAAAATATTAGAGAGCACCTCATTCTAAAAGCAAGGAATATACTTTATTAAGAAGATCAGTTAGGATAAATAAATTTTTGATTATAATTTTTTTATTTAAAAAATTGTATAAAATATGATAAATATAAAAATGTTATACATATTAAAACAAAGATGTTTCCATACTACTGATATATGTTAATTGATAACTTGAAAGTAGTCAACACATGAAACAATCAATATAAGATTATTTGATGACACATCACAAATGTCAGACAACCTTCACATGTTTGCTCAAACAAAATAATTTTTTTAAATCTTCATACAAAAATGAAAGAAATTATGCATACTATAAATTCAATAATTTAACACTAAATTAATAAAAACCACCACATAATTTTGTCTGCTTAGATTTAACATATACTTTCAGAAGTTCTCTTTACTGTATTCCAAAATCATCTCTTATAGTCTTGAATAATCAATGGAATATAAATTGTATAGAAATTGCATACAAACCTTTAGACTCTGCCAGAGAAGACTTTGGATTAAAGTTGGAACTAATACACTTAGCAATCTTCTTTACATTATCCAGCTAATCACTTGAAATTAAAAAAACCCTATAATTTTGAACCCAACACACTCCTTAAAACATATGAATAAAGATATATGCCAAAGCAAACAATTTCCAAAATATACTTCTGGCACAATCTTCGCCAATTGGTCCAGATTTTTGTCCACACATGACATCATCACAAATATTTATCCACAGTAAACAATTATAATTTAACTTACAAATGAGACTCTACTTCACTGTGTTCATTTTGATAATATCTAAAATAAATATAAATAATTATTTAATAATTTTTTAATAAGCTATAAATTATTATTTAATTTTCTGCCAAATATAAAGTTTAAATCCTGTTAAAGATTAATATATGATTTATTAAATTTCAATTATGAATATATAAGTCCATTTTTTCATGTTCATACATGTTATTTACAAGGCATAATGAAACTTCTATAATAGTGACACCAGTTTTATGCTAACTGCATGTTCCTTTCATCTTTTGGATAGAAAGCTTTTTTATCAACAAAACATCAATTTTTTTTTTAGTGTAACATTTATATAATTATAAAAGTAAACCTCAGAGTATATTAGTTGCACTTTAAATTCAAATTGCTTATTGACAAAGTTAGTCGGAAATGTAGACATAAAAATATAAACACCTACTGTTCTTTCATTATTCAAATTAAGAATAAGAAACTGTGGAACAAGGAGAATTACTCAAATATAAATATTAAAAACACAATATTTCTTTTAAGGAATATGTACACACAGCACACACACCTAATGTTAGAATAAATATAGTCTCTATACAAAAAATCAATTATCAAAGAAAAAAAAATGCTAACAAAAGATAAATAACAAAATTTATTAATATATATTTAAAAAAATTTTAAAACCACAAATCAGTGTCTACTAAACTGCAGTTTTTAGTTCTCAATAATTACACTTTAAACATATTACCTGATGTTCAAACCTATTTTTAATAAAATGAGCAGATATTTCCTTTTTCATGTTTCTATTTGTATTCAACAATAAGATTATTTCACAACCCTTCACAAAAATAACAATAATTTAATTAATAGAATAAATATCTTATTCAATTATTTAATTTAAATGAACACCTATTTCCAGATTATAAAACTTTTACTCTAGATTTAATAAGGATACATTTTGATGATGACTTATCATAGATCATTGTGTTAATTATATATATATTGTGCACATATATATTGAGAATCTAATCCAGTTTATATACTCACAATGATGACTACAAAAAACCAATTATCTCTACACATTATATATAATATGCAGCTAAAATATTCAGATTACCAATACAAATAAAAATGGTCTCAATATAGCTGAAAAAAACAACAACCACCATTCCTCATATTATTTCATAAATAAATATACTTGAGTTAGATAATTTTACATTAGATTAACAGCAATAATATGATCTCTCCCTTTCATTTTAAATTTATTCTAACTTTAAATATATAAAAGTACCATTTTGTTTTTTATTTATACACTCTTTCTTTCCTTTACATAGCCATACATATATTTCATGCGTTCACATGTGTAGTTTGAAGAGACGATCTTTATCTTTTTTATAAATCTATTTTATTTTATTTATAACTACGATCGAATTTTATGATTGCTAATTCTACAATCATTAACCCCCTTTTTATTTACTTTTCTCTTTAAGACTTGATCATCAACTTCGATGATCCTATTTTAATATTCCCTTAACTTTACTATTCTTAAATCTTTTTTTAAAAAGTTGACTTTGGAAGGTGAAAGATAAGAATCTTGTTCACTTACCTTCCTTCACTTTCTTTAATTACTATAATTGATTCTGCTTTTAATTGCATTCCTCAACTACACCATTTTGATTTTTTAATTGACACTATCTTAAAATAAATTTATTTTCTTTCCTATGTTTATTATCCAATTTCTTTGTATTAATTTACATATAAAACTCACATTTAATATTATGCGATATATATATATGAAATGTACACATGTGTGATCACAGTATGTGTTATCATCGCAATATATATCATTAAAAACCAATCAACACTCGGACAATATCAATAACAATTAACAATTTCAAACTGTTGTCAAGGTAACCTCCTTTTAACAATAATTATGGAATCTTACCTTGTTATTTTAAAATCAGCTGCATTTTTAAATTTTATACTTATTAGACATAGTATAAAATAATAGTAAATCCATTGTATATGAAGTTAACATAACTATGAGAAAAAATATTTTAGATTACTATATTTTAAAATCAATTCATTAATTGGATTGTAAATAATACTTGGAAAATATAAAAAATGCATGCTTGCAATTTCAAAGAATATATTTGGATGGATATTTATAGGTATCTTTATATATTTGTATACATTTGAGGGTTGTATGTTAATGTACATATTTTGGTTTCAAAATTATCCCTAATTCACAACTCAATCAGATTAGCCAAATAATAAACTCTAATGCATAAATGTAAAGAAATCTCTCTAGCTAAGTTCTCTTCATTATTAAAAAGAAATGTTTTAATCTATTATGATACTTTTTTCTTTTTTTCTCTCTTCTACCTTTTTTCCTGGGTTGATTGGTTCTTTTTCTTCCATTTTAAACATTTAATGTATAAATACAAAAAAATATCTTGTGTTAAATTCTTTCCAAATACTAAAAAAGGGTTTTTTTTCCTTCTTTTATCTTCTTTTAAAAAATTGACACACAGTTTAAAACTTCCATCATATTCTTCATGTGCAAAACTATAAAACAGGAAATGTAAAAATTTTAATTTAGACATCTTCACAATATAATTTTTTACTTAATAGGCAAGTATTGGCACTCAGCGATTATGTATAGGCTCACATGATAAAGAGAGGACCAGTGTGCTAATGTATGTCTATTCCATATTGTTTTCTTTGATCAAATTATCAAATAGAATTTTGGCAGGGTAAAAAATAGCAATGCTTGCAATAACAGTAATAACTCCCTGGAACCTGATTGTTGGCACTCAGTAATGAAGTATTGTTATACAGCTCTCATCTGCAATCCAGAGTCTTTCAGGACAGAGCTTCAACTAATTTTTTTCACCTAAAATTTCTTTTGAGAAGAACAGCTTCCTTTTTTTTTTCCTGGCCAAACAACAATCTAAAAATCTCTCTTTATTTTTTAAAACTTATTTATAGGTCTACATATGAAAAGAAAATACTGTCAGTTGGGTTTTTTTCTATCTCTGTTTTTTTTTAAAAAACAGTATACATATTGTCACACAGCAATATAAGCAAGCATAAGAAATGGTGATAATGTGATGTTTATTGGCTCTATGTTTTTCTAATCAAATCCAGATAAATCTTTTAATGTGATTATTTTATATTTATCAATGTGTGTATATATTTGTATTTTTTTTAGTTTGTACCTTTATGTATGTATACATTTTTTCCCCCAAAAGTAAATTTATTTGACATTGAATCTGTAATATACATTATAAACAGTACATAATTACATTGAATTAAGTAGAGCTAAATATATATTTAGATCTTGAATATAAGTATGAACCAAAGTCTTTGGTTATCAGCTGAGTTAATCCATTAGAGTAAGTTCTGTGATGGAGTATCTCCCTGTCTTCAACTGTTTGAGTTATTAATTCAGTATCTTGACATTACTTCTGTTGGGGAATGTTCAGTTTATTCATTAGGCTTTGCATGAGAGACCTTCCCATGGCTTTGATTTAGATAATGATTGTTTTTCTTTGGAGTCTATGGTACATTAGTCCTTTGAAGTTAATCAACTCCCACAACTGTTTGTGAAGCCATTTCAGGGCTAACATTTGATCTCTCATGCAAAGGCCTGTTAACAGACTTTTAAATGTTTCCATGATGTTTAGGTTCTGATGGCCAAATATCAATTTGCACCTTGTTAGCCAAATTGCAAAAGAGAGAAAGGTGGCTACTCTAATTTTTGACAAAATTCCAGTTTTGATAGCATTTTGAATTATCCTTGTTTCTCTGTAGTCAAAAGCAACTCTTTCATTGATGAATGTTCTCACCTGGCTTAGCGCAGGACACATGTATAGGATATGTGTGATGGTTTCATCATTGGTAGAGCACAGTTGACACTGGGGGTTTATTTTGGCAAATCCTCTTCTTTGTACCAGAATTTTTGACATAAATGTTTATTGAAAGTCTTTTTTATTTAAAATTTTTTCAGAAAACCTATTGAGTAAAAGTGATTTTTATTCTGTGATCTAATATTCATTTTTTGGTATGCCCAGAAAGATATCATTGCATAGTGGTTAGCATATCTACCTGTCATGTATATGTTCTGGGTTTTATATCCAAACTGTGTGAACTTTAGAAATTTTCTGAAATTACAAACAGGTTTAGAATATTTTTTCTAAGGTCTACCCATAGCGGGCATAGCTAGCCATTCATAACTAGTCACCAAATGAGTATTTCATCTTTCTACCTAATGGGTAATGATCCATGATTAATCTACATTGTTCAGATGAACAATGAATTTATTGCAAATTCAAAAAATATCATACTTCTAAAGGAATTAGATTCATGATTAATCTTGAACTATTTCCAGAATATTGATTGCATGATAAATCAAAACAAATTATATCAGAAGAATTATTTTTGAAAATAATTACATTTTCCCATCAAAGTGGATATAATGGAGTTTTTTTTATGACATAATAAATGATCTCATCTGACCAAAGTTAGATGTAAATCTTTAATAATGAGTTCTCTCAAAGAAAGAGTAAGAGAGATCCAGGAATTCTAGTCACTGAAAAATTTTCAGGACTCACCATCAGGCATAATAATGTGAAGTTTACATGGTGTTGAATCATGTAATTTTGTAAATGCATTTGATATGAGAATTCCTTGATTTTTCACAAACTTTTCATACTGCATATTCATATTTTTCAATAGTTTATACATACGATGTCAATCATGTAGCACATAGTGACATTCTTTATTAATGGTTTAGAACAACTTTTTATTATCTTCTGGAAATAAACTAAACTATATGTTTCATCTTGTGGTACTTTGGTAAGTTACTGAAAAATAAAATAGCTGTGATTATTCATAAGAATGAAGTCTGTAAAATATTATACGCTAAACCATTTCACTTTCTTCAGCTTTTCTATAGTCTATATTTTGTAAACTGGATAATTAATTACAATTATTGATAATTAATTATTTATCTTTATAAGTATTATAAATATTATATGTATTTTGCCAGATTCCTTCTAAACATAACATGCAAAACTTTTGAATAATTATTATTGATTTCACAATCAAAATTATTCTGTATTTAATTATTGGATATTTATTTTTACTTCTGAATTGATTATTTCTTGAATAATTTTTTTCTTCATATTTTTGTGTTGTGTTATTATGTTTCTTTTCGTTTTCAATAATCTATTAATCATGTTGGTTCCTACTGTGAATCACTAGGATTTCAAGATATGAAACATTACAATAATTGGAGGGGAAGGGATAGTAGTATTTTTTAAAATATATTCCTCTATCCCCATTTCTCATAATTTTAATTGAGGATTATAATTAATAAATAACATTTAATTATTTATATAATGGAAATTAAAACTTCATATATATATATATTAAAAAAAAAAAAACATTTTTTAAAATTAATATCCTGGAGCAACGTTTGTCCTTGAATTTCATAGTAATTAATCAGGTTGAATTATCTGTGTATATAATTTATTTTGATTTCCCTAATATACTTTATTTTACTATATTTATGAATTATCGATAAAAAAATTTTTTTTCAACATCTATTCCCAATTTATATTAGATTTCAATACATTTCTCTTTATTTGATCGCAATTACGTAGAGATAACATATATATTTGGTCGTTATAAGTACATACACATCCAAATAATTTTTTCTCTCTTTTTTTTTTTTACCTTAACAGTAAATATAACCAAAAACTTTCAAGAGCTTTTCACACAGTTAATTTATCCCCCTTCCCTTCTCTTTTCTTCTACACATGTGACTTTGAAACATAGATAACGAACTATAAAGCAAAGGAAAAAAACTCTCTCTCTCATCCTCGCTTCTCACCAAGTTAATTTTTTTTTGGGAATTAATTTGTATATGAGCAATTTTTTGCCAACAAAACTCTACCCGACACATGACTAATAATTGTACAGCAAATCGATCCCGCTTAGAGTCCCTTTCTCCACGTATTATTTGTTGTAGAAAACCTACTGATTATTTGTTCACTAAGATTTATATTTTTTTTTTTGCAATTGCATTATAATTTCTTTTGGCCATTTTAAGAAAGTGTGTGCACGCGTGATATATTTAAAGTTTAATTACCTAGGTTTTCTGGACTTGGATGTCTAAATGGTTAACCATCATGTGGATTATTCCACTTCTTTTGGAGAGATGGTAGTTTTTGGGATCCAGCTTGGACTCCTTCATGCAGCTTACTTTTATCGTATTATTTGCAGCTTCAATGACAGGGGAGGTGAACCATCAGGCAGGCGCTATCTCTGCTGTTACTTCATTGGGAGATGATATTACACCCGAGGCAGGTGTGGATCAAGTTCTCAAACTAATCTGTCTTTCAGCTCAGCAGACTTAAGAAGAACTAAAACGTGGCTCCTTTCCTTCACAACTTCTTACTGTCTTGTCCCAGAATCCTTTTCTTATCTTCTTTGATTGTTTCATTGAAATGTCATTAAATACATTTCACACCTTTATTTTACTTTCATAAAATACATAAATTTTCTTCTTGTTTTTTATTTCTTTTTTTATTTACTTCCATAATATAGGTTTTTAGTTATTTTTCCATTATTTTTTGAATCTCTTTAGTATAAAACCATGTTTTATTTATTTATTTTTTGCACTTTTCACTAATATCATTTTATTGAATCTTGTATTCTATATACATATAATTGGTAATGGTTTAGAATGTGCTCTCTGCCATTTTTGTTTCAAAGAAAAACTCGCAACTACTGATGACCCAAACAACCAAGTGCTAAATAAAGTCAGATAATACCATGTGCCATTAAAACAAAGTACTCTAGTTATTTTGTTCATTACAATTAAAAATTCACAATTTCCATCAAAAATTAAAAAATAAATATGTAAATTTCATACAACTAAGCTAAAAAAAAAAAATCAAATACCTTTAAAGTTTAAAACATCAAACAGATTAGTAATTAGGAAATGATCCAAAAAATATCAACAAAAATCACATGACCAAAAGATCAAATTATTACAGCAATCAAATATGAAAAAATATTTTAGCATAATAAAATGACCAAAAGGAAAAAATCAAATGTCTCTAAACAACAATTACAGATTTACTTTCTTTTTATAAATTTTTAGAAATGATTGTTATCGATTGAATTTTTTAAAATGTTGTTTGTTTTCTTAATTATTGTTATTTTTTTAATTTGTAATTTTTTATGTATAAATAAAATCTGTAAATGTTTTTAAATATGTTTTCACTTCCATTTGTTGATTGAAAAAGTAACTTCAATGTTAATAGATAGAGAAGTATGTAAATAGTTATATAGATGGTTTAAATTTCAAGAGCCCATAGACATCACTATATTATGTGATCAATGATGAACACCATTGTTTTAAACCACTTATAATGTCACAAGTCAAATGTGAACAGTGCTATTACATGTGTACATGTGAGAATGAGACCACAATATTATCATTTATTTCTTGGTAAGAAAAAAAATCCAATTTGCTTTTTATTAATTGTAAAATTAAAATGCTTTAGTTTATGCAATTTTTATTTCAACTGCTATTTTTACATTAACTCCATTTGCTGTTCACAAATCAACACTTGTTTTGATAATGTGAATTTATTGACTATTTTTTCTTTTGTTAACGGTGATATTAGAGTATTTTAAAAATTAACTCCATTTATTCTTGTGATAGTATATGAAATTTTTCTTTCAGCTGCCATTCTTATGTTAATTCAAGAACATGGTTACCACACTATTTTAAAAGTAAAATGTGTTCATTAACATACAATAAATTAGAACTTTTTTAAAATGAAAATTGTTTGTTTTCTTTTTGTTTAATTATATTAGAATATTTTAACTTAATTAAGCATATTTCTTCCTGTGTTAGATCATGCAATTTTTCTTTTGGCTGCCAGTCTTAATGTTAACTAGAGCACTTGGTTGCCACCACATTTTAAAAGTAAAATGCATGAGTTTATGCACAATAAATTAGAACTTTTTTATTTTTATTGTATTTTTTGGTTCATTATAATATTAAAATATTTTAGCTTAAGCACATTTCTTCTTATGTTAATTTTCACAATTTTTCTTTTGGCTGCCATTCTTAAATTAACTCAAGCATATGGTTGCTGTTACATTTTAAAAGTAAAATTATTTAGTTTTGATAGTAAATAGTTGCAGGTATGTATGTATGTATGTATGTGATCACATGATAAAACTGATGCTATCCCCTAATTACTAATATGTTTGATCTATTGTTTTCTAGAGATATTAATGTTTTTATTTTATCACATTATCATGCTAACATTTTTGTGGTTCTTTATTAATAATAGTTGCAAAATATTGTTTTTTTTCATATCTGATTGTGGTATTAATTTAACTATTAGTCATGTGATTATATCAGCAGGATCTCCCCCTATGATATATTTCTTAATTATTAGTATTTGCTAAATATTGTCTTGAAATTTTGATTTTTGCTAATTTTTTGGGGTCATTTTCTAATTACTAACATATTTAATATTTTAATGTCTAGAGACATTTGATTTTTTTTGTTTTGGTCATATATTTGCTAATAAACATTGTTTTTGGGTCATTTCCTAATTATTAATATGTTTGATATTTTGATTTCTAGAGGTATTTGACATTTTTTTGATTGAGTTTAGTTGTATAAAATTTGCATGTTTATTTAATTTTTGATGGAAATTGCGATGTAATGGGCAAAATAGCTGGAACATTTTGTTTCAATGGCACATTGTCTTATCCGACTTCATTTACACTTGATAGTGTCAGCAGTAGTTTTGTAGCTTCCCCTAAAAACCAAAATGATGGAGAGCATATTCTAAAACAGTACCATATATATTTTTAGACATTTTTTATAAATATAATTACGCTTATTTAAACCCATCCAATTGCTTAAAATACTATTTTAAAAATGTGATTTCTAAAATGATAATTATCTTTAACTGATACTTTTATAACTTTTTTTTGTAAAACTTTTTTTTTAAAAAAAAAAAGTTATTTCTAATGTTCAAAATTTCTTATCACATCATGGTAATTAGAAAAAAAAAAGAAAACTTTGACGGTAATATAACATTTTTTTTAACAACTTTATTTCATTAATTTATCAAAAAGTAACAAACATTAATTAAATGCCGTATTGATAAATTAATCACTGATTTCAAATCAAGATTATTGGAATGAATTAATAATCGAAAATGATGACTGCATTATTAATTGTCCATTATATCCTAGAGATATATAATTATTACTAATAATAATTTTTAATTAGATTAATAAAAAATACTAGGTAATTATATGGTTAGTTGCCTACTGATTATATGACATTTAAACACTTTAACACGACTAGCACAACAATTCTTTTCAAATGACCAAAGTCAGTTTTTTTTTTTTTTACATAGATGAAAGTTAATCCTGGAAATTTTACCTTTTGTATTTGATATCCTATTACACTTTGTCAAAGTGTACAATATCTTTCTAGTAATGAAAAATACTAAAGCTTTTAAATAAACTTAGAAAATAATTCGTCCAAACTAATTCAAAAGCATGGAGGAAATAATGCTGTTTCATTGATGGTTGAGTCTAATATTATTTGAATAGCACAAGCAGTTGAAATATGATTAATAATGAGACAAGTTACTGTTTAGGCATCTAAATTCTTATATTTGCAAAATTTCCATTTTAATAACATTAAAAAACATGTAATCTGGGCATTTTGTATTAGAATAATAATATTGTTAATATTTTTTTATTTTATTTCAAAACAAAGAAAATTATATTTTAATTTTAATAAAAATTATCATCACTTCTGAAAGTTTTAAAATTATAATGGCATTGTTTCAATTTTTTGGCATTTATGAAATATGTTTCTATAAAAAAAATTTTTTTTATAAACATATATAGAGTATTATTTATTGCTTGTAAAAGTTCCAAAATAGCTTTTAATATTATAAAATCATGTATGTAGCTATGATATGTTTTCAACCTGAAAACAAGCAAAGTGACTAAGCAATCAAATTCACTTGATGCATCAATGATAATTTTTCATTGCTTTCTACCCCTTTGATGTCAATTAGTTAGCATCTCAATACTTAATAAATTATAATATGGCAATTACATCATTATAATACATAACAATGGAACTATTATTGTTTATTGTTTTAAAGACTTTATTGCTTACAGGTTCATAAGAAATTTGAGTGCTAGAAGTGACAAAATGTGTTCAGAGTAAACCAGGGGTGGGCAATTATTTTGGCTCAGGGGCCGCAGAGATTGGCGGATGACTGCATCAGGAGCCACTTTGTGAAAGTGAAGGTTAGCGGAGGGCCACATCTTTTTTCATGATACCATAAACATGCTGCTTTATTCCCTGTATTACCAAATAAATATTTGTTTGTCCATTCTTCATTAAACACATGATATTCATCACCGATTTTACATTTTTTTGGAGGGTTCATGGTTTTACTAAAGTTGGAAATGTATGTATTTGCTAATGCAAAGACAAAATTGAAATTAACCTGATCAATTGGAAAAGCACTGCACATTGTATCTATACTGCGCGTGTGTACTGACATGGCCATCCTAGTGAACAATACGAGACGAATCTTCGGTTGTGCATGGGAAGAAAATATCAGTTCAAAGCGTATTTTTCTGATTGTCTTAGTGGGCCACATAAAAACTCTTAGCTGGCTGCATGTGACCCTTGGGCCGCTATATGCCCACCCCTGGAGTAAACTATGAAAGCTAAACAATGGAACTACTACATCCAAAGTGAAAACATACTGTCAATAGTAAAAGTTACTTTTATCTGAAGATCATTATATAGAAATTTCCTGTAATAAGGTTGATTGTATTATATTTTTCAGATATGTGATAAATGAATGTGTGATCAAAACGTTATTACAGCAAACAAATTATGCTATTATTACATAAATCTTTTAAGTTTAAAAAAGCTAAAAGGATGGAATCAACAAAAATAAAATTTAAATAAAAACAAAATAAATCAAACCTGTTTTTACTATGGACGAATGCCAGTATTTTATTAGGAATGAAAAAAAAAGTGTCTTTTTTTTTTTTAATGTGTTAAATCAATTGTACAAATAACAAAGATTAGCAGAAACAACATTTTGATAAATGCAAAGAATAAAAAAAGTTGAATTATCTGGATATTAATATACCCAAAATCTCAATAAAATGGGGATATGGAGTACATGTAAAGTAACAGTTGCTTATTATCTATTATTTTCTGAAAACAAAAGTTTAAAGATTATACCAATCATAGGAGACTGAAAGTAATTATAATAATCCTTAATACTAAATAAATAATTGAATGTTTTATCACTGCATCAAACCACACAGAATGCCCTTACTACTTGTGAGAGTACAATTAGAAATTAATACAACATTGTGCTGAGAGTTCTAATTTTTCTTAAACACTTATCATTTTGATAATTCTTGATATTGGATATTTTCACAGGCAAGTTAAGTGAATCATTAAATTTACTCATTAGTTCAGATGATACCATATTTAGACAAAATGTGGAGAGTCAAGATGAATTATTTTTCTATATAATTTTTCAGAATGCTCAGAGACCCAATTTTATTAAAACAGGCAAAACTCACTATATATATTGCCACACACAGCAAGCTAGAGTAATCAATGGATGCCAGAAAGCTTGTGGCATCCATTGATTACTCTAGATTGTGTGTGATTACTCTAGATTGCTGTGGCATCCATTGATTACTCTAACTTGCTGTGTGTGTGGCAATATATATAGTAAGTTTTGCCTGTTTTAACAACAGTTATACGCAAGCATAAGGAGGTAGTCATGTGATGTTTATTGCCTTAAACCCAATTTATTATTAAGATAATGGCATCCATCCTTCTTACAGCTAATCTCCTTTTTTACTACCAATCTTTCCAAGCATTATCTAATCAATAAAATCATCTCAATTATATGACCAAATAAAACAGAATTTCAAATTGATCAGCTGTGTTTTAAGTAAGAATATGATTTGTTGAAGGTCCTGGAAACAATAATATATTCAAAGAAATACCTGGTAATTCTGAATAGCATTAAAATAAAACGCAGTCATAAACAACAACTTGATCTAAGTTTTTATCATGTTTGACCTTTTAATTTCAAAAACAACTTTATTGGTTTTGTCATTTCCACATCCTGTATATATTTTTAAAAAGCACATTCTACCCATTGCCCTCTAAATCAGCATGACTATTTACATAACAATCGTTATAGCTATTTTAAATAATGTTAAAATGATGAAATTTAATAAAAAAATATTGATAATTTTTAATAGTATTTATATTTAAAATAATATGATTTGACATTGTTTTTTGACAAGAGAAATTAAATATGCAGAACGTGTCAATAGTTGATTAATCTTTTTAAAATGTTAAAGAGGTGAAAAGTTTAAAAAATTAACATTTAAAGTAAATAAAATTCTTGTCAAACATACCTAAATGAACATAAAAGAATGGTAAGGCAAAAATGGGAGATGGATAATCAATTAATTATTTTCGTTAACTAAGTAGACTACAATCGAAATGCAGCAGAAAAAAAAACACAAGAGTATCCACTTTAACTATAAAGTAACAAAAAAAAAAACCAAACACACTAGTATTAAGATTTTGCTATTTAATTATTATAACTAAGAATAACATGATTTTAATTCCAAAAAATAAAAATCATATATAAAATACTAGAAATAATAAAAACCAGATAAAATAAGTGATAAACATTTGTATCAATTGAGTTGTTTATGATTGAGTTTCATTTCAGCACTATAACAGAGTTATCTGATATAATTGATTAGAAATTTATATATTTGAAGAGATCGATATTAGAAGATGATAAGCAAATTGATCTCAATCTTTCCAAAACAAAATCCAACAAATTATATTAACGAAATAGCAGAATGTCAAATTAATACCAGTGATGATCATATGTTATCAACTTTGTTATAATAGTATTCTGAAGTAACTTATGATTTTGAATCATGTAATATACATATAACTAAGAAAATATTGTGCAATTCAAATATAAATGGAACTTGTAAAGGTTTTCAGGTAGATAAGGATTTCAAAGCAAACAGGATTAGTTTTGTTCAGGTAGTAGATCCAAAAACAACTTAGTAAACCATCCAATAACTGATCAGTAGATGAATGTTTAGCTATTTTTAGCTAGAGGATAAAAGCAGAAAAGACAATTAATTAAACACCTAGCAATTGATTAGCCTGGTTATTAGTATCTTGTTTTCTACTTTATGTCTACGTTGGAATGATGCTGTAAATTATGGATTATTAAAAGTTACTTTTTTTTATATTGTTTGATTAATAAAAGCAGAGAAAAATATAACAGTTGAATAAAATAAAAATTTAATAAATAATGGCAGTAGCAAAAGTTTGAATATAAGTAAAATAAATATTAGGGCAAATAGTGTAAAAGTATATAAATTATTTTTTTATGAAATTTGACTTCGAATATTCAAAACATGTTTTTCTACTATGCAATTGTCATAAGAAGAAACTTTTAAATCAATAACAAGAACCTTAAAAGTATAGACAGCAAATCATTAATCCAAGTCACTCATGTCATAGACTTCAAACCTAGGTGATTTTTTTCTTCTAATTAGCTTCCAAGCAAGTTTATAATTTTTATTTTAGATAGCTAACTCAGCAAACCAGATAGTAATACATTCACTAATCAGAAAACAAATATTTAGTTATTCTTATTTAGTATTAATGTATATACAAGATTACCCTGTATAGCTAATATAATACAGTAATAGAACAGACTTGAGAATTAAAGATTTCAAGATTAAAGATCAAACCATAATTTCTGGTGCTTGATGTTACATGACCTTCAGAAAAAAATAACCATTTGATTATACTTAAGCAAAAAAAATATCAAACCTGTCACCAGTTAGTTTGTTAAATTCAATCTTCTTTGTAATTTCACTATGGACAGATGTTGGAAGAGCTAATTTTAAAATAATTTAATGTTGTTTTTACATTATTTCATGATAAAGTTGATCAAAATTTTTTATAATTTTATTTTTACTTTTAACTTGTTATTATTTATGTATTCAGTAGCCAGACAATATATATTAAATACTAAGATTTTAATCATATTTAGAAGAGACATGAATGTAAACTAAATTATTTATCAGACATAGAAAAATGATGGTGCAATATTTGATTTGCCTTAGATTTTTGCACAAAGTCACATCATTGGATAATTAAATGTGTTAAATTAATAATATAATTAAACAATATGCAAAAATAAAATAATAAAAGAAAGCAGTACCGCGATATGATGTAAAAGAGCTTGTTAAATGAAATGACAAGTGTGTGCATAGGGTACAGTCCTAGAAATTCTGTTAACCGATACTCCCTCTATCCAAAATCATTACAATAAAAATCTACTTTACACTTTTGATTAGCTAAATATTTTTCCAACCTTAGTTT
This sequence comes from Epiperipatus broadwayi, assembly GCA_028023455.1. Lineage (NCBI taxonomy): Eukaryota > Metazoa > Onychophora > Udeonychophora > Euonychophora > Peripatidae > Epiperipatus > Epiperipatus broadwayi. The sequence goes on from JAQFVV010012400.1 coordinate 14,853,091, forward strand.
ATATTTTTTCTTCCTCCTATCCCATTTTAGTAAAAGTTCCTTCATTAGTTCCATTATATCCTGTTCTCATATTTCCCAATTTCATTAAGAAGGTCTAAACACCCCATGTTCAACCTGCACCCCAGTCAATGTTTTTGTGCAGCCCTTTTAAAACCATAATTATCTTATATAAATTTTTATTATAGTGAAATATGACATGAATAGTTAAAAACATTAATATGATTGTAGAATACCTTATCAGGTATGAATGCTTTCCTATTCAGAAATCACCATTTATGTAAATATATAGCGGATAGGAAAAACAACATCGACAAATATATAAAGGAAATGACTAACATAGGCTTTAAATTCAATATGATCAATCAGAGAATAAAAACATTTTATAGAAAACTCAGAAATAAAGAGCCTAAAGACAATATGAAATACCTAACAATTCCTTTTATACCTAATGTAACTTCAAATATTGCAAAAAAATTGTCTTAACAATTTCAAATTTAGCTTCAGAACACCTGCCAGTACTAACTGACTAATAAATAATTCCAAAGATAAAATAGAAAAAGATCAAGCCCCTCATGTGGTCTATAAAATGGCATGCCCTCAATTAGATTGCCATACATCTTACTATGGTGAGACTCGGGCTAACCTTAATACAAGAATTTATCAACACAGGTATGCATACAACAGGGTTAAAAATAAAAATGAAGGAACATCAGTATTCTGGGACCACCAAGCAGCTACAGGCCATGTATTCGAACCCAGTTCTGCCCAAATAATTTGTACAGAGAAGAGTGATGCCAAAAAAAAAAGAAAAGTCAAAGAAGCTTTTTACATAGCAAATGATCTCAGTGCCATTAATAGAAGAGAGGCATGCTTTGCTCTCTCCAGACAATGGACTAACTAATTAAAAATTCAAACTCATTTGCATATGTGTACAGTAAATCACAAGTCTTCATTCACAAAGCTATGAGTATGAGATTAGAATATTAAATCTTGAAAGCACTAAGCAGACCTATTACACATTATAGTATAATTATAGCTTCACTATTTAATGTGAAAAAAAAAGTCGCATATTTATAAATACACCTAGAAATTAAAAGTTATTAAATATTTTATATCAAAGCTTCAAATGTCAAACAATAGATATATTCTTTAGTTACAAATATCTGTGCTTCCAATAAATGATAAGAGATTTTATTGTTTTACTTTAAATTCTTTAAAAATAAGCCTAATAAAATTTAAATTAAAATTACACATTCACATGTGCATATAGATTCAAAAATTTGAATCATTCTGTGTTTAGATTTTACAAATGTTAACAAATAACCCAATACAAATAGAATCAAATAATGGTAAGTAATTTTATTTTTATGTGATTGAGTAAAATTTTATTTTTATTTTCTATTAGGTCCTTTATTTCCATTATGTTTGAAAAGAAGAAAAGAAAATTTGAAGACAAAAATAGTCAGTTTCAAAGTGAATGGAAAAATTTGTAATTTTTTTGTTCAAATGAAAGACAAAGCTATATGTTTAATTTGTCATAAGTTTACTTCAATATTAAATTCATATATTTTGAAGAAGACATTAAGAACAAAAATAAAATAATTTTAAAAAATATATTATTGATGAACAGAAACTAAAATTAATACCTAAGGCAAGTTCTGATTGCAGAACAAAACATATTTCATAAACAAACAATTCAATCAACACCATCATTAATGTCAACATATGAATATCACATATTATTAGTAAAAAAATGAAACTATTTTCAGATGAGAATACATCAAAGAATGCATTATCATTGCAGCAAAGAAACTGTTCCAGAAAAAGTCAAGATTTCCAGCCAAATCAATCAGTCACATCAAACTGCAGCGAAATATTGATAACATTTCAAATGAAATTTGTTCAATGCTGATAGTTTTTAAGAAGTTTGTATATTTCTCAAAGGCTTTGGATAAAACATCAGATATTAAGGATACGACTCAACTTGCCATTTTTATTTGAGGCATGGATAGTGAAACAAATGTGACTGAAGAATTTTCACAATATTATGAGTTTGAAAGCTACAACTATCAGAAAAAATATATAAAAACTGTCACAAAATGCACACATGGCCATGGACTGAAATCTAATTGGGATTGCAACAGATGGCATAGCTTCAATAACTGGCAAAAATATTGAAGCTGTTAAATTAATTATTGAGCATAGAAAAACCATGGAAAAAAGTTCAAAATCTTCACAGCTTTTCATTTTGTCATTGTTTTTTCCACTTTGAAAATTTATGTGCACAAGTATTTAATATAAACCATGTGATTTCAATTGTTACTAAAACAGTTAACACAATAAAAAAAAAAACGATTCTTTGAAGTATCACCAGTTTCAAGATTATCTTCAAGAACTGGAATGTGGGTTCAGCAATTTGCTTTTTTTATATAAAAATTTGATGATTAAGTAGTGAAAAATGCTTAGAAATGTTTTAGAATTTTTATGAAAAAAAAAATGATCAGAATTTTCCTGAATTATATGATGAACAGTGCTTTTGGATTTGTTTCCTTACAGATATCGCAATAAAATTAAACAAACTTAATAAACAGCTCAAGATGAAAACAAATTGATCACAGACTGTTATCAAAATATAAAAGCATTTATAGCAAAACTCAAATTTTATGAAAGTCATTTAAAATCAAAAAATACAGTCGATTTTACATTATTACAAAATTTAATGGAGACAAAAACATTTTTCTAAATATGCACAAGAAATTACTAATTTACTACAAGAATTTCATAAGTGAAACACAGGCTTATTATATACCTGTGTCTATATATGTAATATATAGGGTATATGAGCACAGACTTTCAGGCGACCCATCACTCTCCACTCTATCTAATAACACTGATACACTCAAGCACATATATGCTGAAAAGATAAATAATCACCAATATACGTATTTCATGCTAAACCAGCAATCATCAGTTGGTCCAGATTATCATCTCCCACACATATATACCGTAAGTGCTCAGATATATATTAAGATAGACAATCTTCATACTTTAATGGACAGGTTCCAATCTACTACACATTCCAACTCTTCAACCGTTCATCCAATTGAAAATCTGATGATGGAATGCTCGAAGGCCACCCTGAGGCTGAGATACTTGTCACACCCATGTTGACTTAAGGTCAATCTGAACCCCACATGTACAGGACATAATCCATTTAATACATATGCAAGGATGGGCAGACATCTCTACAATGTAATAAGTGAAACACAGACTTATCTGGACCAACTGATGATTGCTGGTTTAGTATGAAATACGTATATTGGTGATTATTTATCTTTTCAGCATATATGTGCTTGAGTGTATCAGTGTTATTAGATAGAATGGAGAGTGATGGGTCGTCTGAAAGTCTGTGCTCATATACCCTATATATTACAAGAATTTCAGTAGAGATTTTCATATTTAAAAAATTATGAGAATATATTTAATATTTTCTTATGTCTATTTGACATTGTTGTAGATTCAGCTCCAATAAATTTGCAGATGGAATTAATAAACTTCCAATCATCTTCTGAATTAAAATATATGTTTGGGGTCAATGATAAAGTTCAATTTTATAAAAATTATGTCTATATTAATAAATTCCCTAACCTAATACAACTGGCGATGAGCAACACAGCTGAAATGGAAACCACCTATCTTTGTGAATCTTTTTTCTCAAAATGGAAGATTGTTAAATGTAAAAGGTGTTATAGACTGACCAATAAAAAATTAAAAAAAAAAAACTGCATTGTACTCTACTGAAAATATTTGTTGAAATTAAAAAATTAAGTGAAAAAAAATTAAAAATAAATTTCACATTAAAATATATACAAAATACTGTATAATTATGTCTTATTAGAAATAAATATGTGTAGCCCACAATGTTTTTTATTTTGACCAAAGAATTTTGTTTGGACACCATTGGTCTAAACAAAAATATTATAAAATCTTTATCATTTAATTTTTAAATTCCAACCATTCATATCCAATTTATTAACATTTTATGTAACTAAAAATAAGTATTCAATATTCTCAATTCCATTTCCACATAAAAAACATCTACAATCATTATTTTATTTTTAATTTCTTTCCCTGGTATCTAAAAATCTTGTCTCTGCACCAAATATCACCAAATTCCCTTTGATGTTATCATATACAGTGCAACCTTTTATATATAATTTTTATATTTATAAACTCCAAACTATTCTTTTGTTCATTTTTCACAACTTTACTTCTTTTTTCTATACTAAAAATTTATACAGTTATTCTATTTCTTATACAAATATATGGAAATAAATTATCAATTTAATAACATTACAATTTGTAAAATCCTTCTTGCTTAATGTGTTGCTACCCTCCCCACACAATCTAATAAACACTATTTAATACAAATCTATTTTTATTCATATATTGTAATTTTCCGAACATTTAAGATAATTTTTACTTTCATTAAAAAAGAAGACCAACCTATTTCGCTTTGAATAGCTTCATCTGATGTCCACAATTAATTATCAATGCATAACTACCTATTTCTTCTAGCTAGTCAACACAAAATATATAACTTCCATATATATATTTATTATATGAGAAACATACCAGATTTTTAATCAATCCCATTTTAACTATATTTCCCGTCTATATAACTACTTTTTCCATTTAACAATATGCTTACGATAGTTATACTTCTTTATTTCTTCAAGACAAATATTTGCCATTTTCTAATTTTATTCTTTTCATTATATATTAGAATTTTATATTTTTCTTTACTGACTTTAATTTCAACACTTCTTCCTGCCTTTTTACACATCTCTAATAATAATAAAAGCATATCTTCTATTAAAAAAAAAAAATAGCCACCATATTTTCTATTCCCTTTTCCCATATCTATCATTAATTTTTCTATTTCAATCTTCTCTTAAAAACAAAGTTTATAATAATTCTGATAATGGAAACTCCTGTTTCAATCCAATTTTATATTTAATTTCTATTGATTTTATAATCTTCAATTAGTCTTCTTCTTCTTCTTCCACAGCTTGATTAATCCCACATCAAGTGGGGTCGCTGGTGCAGATCAATCTTCTCCAGGCTACTCGATCTAAAGTCATTTCCTCCCTAAGTGACATCTCCTGCAAGTCCTTTCTCACTCGATCAATCCATCTGATCTTAGGTCTACCCCTGGGTCTTTTCCCCGGTGGTTCCATCTCCAAAATCTTCCTTCCAATGTAATTTTCTTCTCTTCTCTTAACATGACCAAACCACCTCAACCTTGATTCTTTCATTTTTCACTGATCATTCTCACTCTCATATTTTCTCGAATTACTTCATTTTTCACTTTGTTCTTTCTAGTGAGGCCCGAGGCAAACCTAAGCATTCTCATTTCTGTTACACATTGCTTGTCTTCTATTTTCTTAGTGATCGGCCATGTTTCTGCACCATACATCAGTGCCGGACGCACCACAGTTTTATATACTTTTCCTTTCAACCTTGCACCTATTCTCCTATCGCAGAGTATCCCAGAGACCCTTCTCTAACTATTCCAACCAGCTTGAGTTCTCCCAACAACTTCTCCATCCAGTGATCCATCTTTATTCATCCAGGCCCCGAGATATTTAAATTTTTCAGCCTCAGGCAACTTCTTTCCCCCTAACAAAATGCTTCCTCCACCATTACCACAGAAGAGCACTTCAGTTTTATTTCTGCTAATTCTCATTCCTCCTTCCTCCAGTGCTTTCCTCCACTCTTCTATCCTATCCTGAGCTTCCTTGATGTTTTGAGTTGCAATCACTATATCATCGGCATACATCATGTTCCAGGGTGCTTCCCTACGAATATCCTCTGTTAGGACATCAATAACGATATTAAATAGTAGGGGACTCAGGGCTGATCCCTGATGCACACCCACTTTCACCTGAAATGAGTCTGTTTCTCCTGAACTACATCTCACACTGGTTTGACAGCCTTGATACATATCTTGAATCAGACGAATGTATTTTTCCTGAACCAGCTTTTTCCTTAGGCATCTCCAAAGTTCATCTCTAGGTACTCTATCAAATGCTTTTTCCAAATCAATGAATATTAGAACAATTTCTTGGTTGACTTCTCTATGTTTTTCTATAAGTTGCCGCAGTGCAAAAATTGCATCTGTGGTTCCTCTACCTGGCATAAAACCAAACTGTTCTTCACTGATGTCTATTTCCTGCTGTAGCCTATTTGCTATTACTCTCTCCCATATTTTCATTGTGTGGCTCATCAGCTTTATTCCTCGATAATTACTACATTCTAGAATATCTCCCTTATTCTTATACATTGGGACCAAAATGCTTCTCCTCCATTCATCTGGCATTTTCTCCGTGATCATGATGTTATTAAAAAGTTTGGTCAGAAAGGTGATTCCCTCTTCTCCCATTACCTTCCATACCTCTACAGGGATGTTATCTGGACCCACCGATTTCCCACATTTCATTCTTCTGACTGCTTGTCTAACTTCTTCCCTACTGATCTTTAAAGCTGGGCCCAAATTTGGAGTCCCAAATCCCTTGCCAATCCGAAAGTTTTCTTCATTTAGTAGGTGCTCATAATATTGCTGCCATCTAGCTATGATTTCATTCTTGCCACACAACACCTTATTGCTAGAGTCTTTTATTCTATTTGCTTGGTAAGTATCTTTACCACTCTTATCTCGTTGTTTTGCAATACGCAAAATCTTCTTAACTCCTTCTTCTTTCTCTAAACTTTCATATAAATCTGAGTATGCATCAAACTTGGCTTTGGCAACAGCTTTCTTTGCTTCTTTCTTTGCTATATTATATTTGACCCTACTACTTTCCCCTCCGTCTTTGTCCCACTCCTTTTTGGCTATTTTCTTATTCCCAATTTTTTTCTGCACTTCTGCATTCCACCACCAAGTCTCTTTATTCTCTTTTATCACACCCGACGTTTGGCCAAGAACTTGATCCCCAATTACACAGATGTTGTTTGCAGTACTTGTCCAAAGATCTTCCCCTTCTTCTTTGTCTTCAACCTTCATCAATTCATCAACAAATTGCTTTCTGTAGGCATCAATCTCAAGTTCCACGATTTGGTCATAAATACCCCTTTTTGATTTATTTTTAATTCCTTAAAATAAAAAAAAAAAATCTGTGCTGTTGACCCATAGCTTCTACTGGAATAACCTTGCAATCCTGTAAATCTTTTAGGCCAATTTGTCTATACATAATATAGTCAATTTGGGATTCTCGTCCCCCACTCATGTAAGTTATCTTTTGATTTGGGGATTTCTTGAAGAAGGTGTTCAATAATGCCATATCCATTGAAACAGCAAAATCAATTATTCTATCTCCCTCTTTATTTCTTTCCCCAATTCCCTGATTTCCCAGGATTCTTTCCAACCCACCATTTTCTCTGCCCACATGTCCATTCAAATCTCCACAAAGGAAGACCTTATCTGTTTGTTGAATTGAGCCCCAAATATCATCCATCTCACCCCAAAACTTATCTTTCTCATCCTCATCACAACCTGACTGTGGAGCATATGCATTAATCACAGTAATCACACAACTCTCCAAGTCAATTCTCATTGAGATAATCATGTCATTATACCGAGTAACTTCCAATACCCTATGTTTCAAATTTGAGCTCAGTATAATTCCAACCCCATTTCTTTTAGAATCACTACCACAATAGAACAACTTGAAGCCATTTCCCAGTTCCCTTGCCTTTTGGCCTTTCCACCTTGTTTCCTGAACTGCCACAATGTCCACTTTTCTTCTTATCATCATGTCCACAAGCTCACTACCTTTCCCAGTCATGGTGCCAACATTGAGAGTACCGACAGTCAACCTGACCGAACAACCCCTCATCCTTCCTTCACTACTCAACCTCCTTTTCCTTTGAGCAATCTTCTTTAACCATATCCGCTTACGATATGGTAGCCCTTGTCCGCTTCTCGGTGGAGTCAGGCGAGGCCCCAACGCGTCACTTACAGGGTACGCCCTAGCAAGATCTCTATCTGAATTTTTCTGCATCATGTAGTTTGAGTGGCAAGGTCCTGGTTTTATAGCCGCATGCCCTTGCTGCCACCAACCCATCATGGGCAACCCCAGATGGGAAACCAGCATCTTTCTAGGTATTTGCAGTGCTATGGCCATTAAAGATGCTGCATCCATGCCCATAGATCTCTGAAACCAAGCCATTCCGATATCTTCATCTTCTGCCTTGGGCCAGTAATGATAATGCTGCTTTCTCCATTACCATGGCCATGGCCTCTGGGTATGGCGCCAGAAACTCGCCTTGGCACAATGTTATCATTGGGTTTATGTGGTATAATCTTCAATTAGTATTTATAAAAATTATTCATATAAAGATTTTTGACCATTTTTCACAATTGTCTTTTTCTATATTTTTAAGACTTTCCCATGACTTTTTTATTTTATCATACATTTTTTCTGTATCTAAAAATGCAACAAATATTGTTTTCACTCTACTCTAGAGCCCTCTACTATAAGTTTGAGCAACTCAGACTGGTTTTTAGCATTTCCCTTCATCTGTGAAGACTTAGGATTCAAAGTTGGAACTAAGACATTTATGTCTAGTTATATTTGTTGCTACAGCAAGAAATACTTTTTTAATTATCACCCACAGATTGTAAACACTTATTATATTCATAGATGTTTTTATTTTTTTCATTTATTAATGTTTATGTTTTCTGTAAACTTTTTCATCACAACCATGTGAACTGCATGGTTTAATAAAATAGTAAGAGTAGTGAAACTAATTACTATCATGCTAAAAAAGAGAGTGAGAAAACTATTGTCACTATTGTGCTTGAAGGATACTTGACTTATTGAGCAACCAATCATATAAATTATTTATTTTGGCAAGCAAAGCTATGAGATGTTCATATATACAATCTATTTTTGCATATGTTATTGCAATTTCTTTTCTAACAACAATACTAAAAATCCTAAATATAACTATAAAAAATTATTTTTGAGCATTAATAAGGTTAAAAAAAAAGAGATCAATTTACAAGGGGAAAAAATGAAAAAGAATAAGAGTGATTACTTAAAAATGTAAGTAATTTACAAATTTGCTTAAAAAGCAAATGATTTATTAATGGTATATTTATTTAAAAAATAAATGAATATGTAACTATGAATACATGCCATGTACTAGTATGAATATCTCAAAAGTTTCATTCAAATTACGTAGACAGTTAATATATAAAATAGAGATCCTTAAAGTAAATTGTAGTTTTTATTATGGGTACCTAAATTTACCATTTTTGTTAAGAATTAACTAGGTGCAAGAACAAATACTTTCTATTAAGGAAAACCATTCAAATTTGCACACTTGTCAGACATTGCTATTTTAGAAACACTTAAGTAACATTTTACAAATTTAATCCTAAATCCACACATATCAAAAAAATAATAAGCATGATACAATGAATAAATTAATATATCTAACTTTAAATTTATATATAAAAAAGAAGCCTAATTGACATAAGCCCTATATTTTATTGTCTAATGGTCTATGTAACTTTTGAATTTCATTTCTTCCTATTAAAAAAACCAATCGAAAGTTAAATAACTTTTTTTAAAAATATATTTATTGAAATTATTCATAAAAATAGTTAAACTTTAAATATAAATCATACTCATGACCTTCCCCCCAATAAATAACAACAACAAAAAAAGTTTGAACTAATTTTTTTTTTTTTTAATTTATTATAAATTAAATTAAAACCAAATTAACATTAATTGCTAATCTATCAGAAAAAAAAAGTAAAAAAAAAAAAAAAGAAAAACTGACCTGCATTAGTAAATGTTTAGATGCTGCATGAATTTAATAAACAGAACGTATAATTTATATATATATTAATGAAGCTATTTGTATTCTTAGCAATGGAAAATATCTGAAGTTTTAACACATGAAAATGAAAATAAAAAGGATAGACAAATTTGCAAAAGTTATTGTGGAATATCACTGTTATTTATATAGAAAAAGTACTTTCAATAATTTTATTGAATGAATTGCTTCCAATGGAATATGGTTTCAGAAAATATAACAGTAGTACTGTAGATATGATTTTTGAAACATCAAGTAAAGCAAGAAAATTGTCATTAACCAAAATGCAATATATTACTTTTATAAATTTGATTATCTTTTATCAGATAATCAAAAGAGTTTGTGACAGTTATTGAATTCAGCTGATTTTCCCTTGAAGCTTATTCATATTTGCTGGTTAAAAATTTGATGCATGACATATGGGGGGGGGGGATGGTGCATTTGGAATAAAACTAATGTTAAACAAAGGCATGTGATATTCAATTTTATTTTTAATTTTTATGATAGTGATCTTTGAAACAATCTATAACCAGTTCTATTAAATAAGTATAGATGTAATATAGGTTTAATGGTGAGTTTTTAATTTAAAAATATAAACAAAAACTCTAAATATCTTTGTACACAGTTGAATAGAAATTTAAAGCTTAGTTGTTGAGATACAATATAGACTACAATAAAGTTAAAATATAGATATTTCCATATAAAAATATATATATTTCATCATAATAATATAACTCAATAAATAGGGAAGATCCACTATACATACAGAAAAAATGAAACAATTGTAACTATTTTACAGCTTAAGACTGCTATTAACTAAGTTGATCATAGTGCTACGAATATGACAAACCTGGTCAAAAACAGTGCAAAGCTATAAAATAGTTACAATTGTTTAATCTTTTCTCTATAGTGGACCATCCCTATTTATTGAATTACAAACAAATAAGGAAAGAAATAAAAACCTATCTCAATTAAATTATAGTATTCTATTCATTATACAAAAATAAGAGCTGAACCCAATATTGATATAACATAAAAACACTGACAGATTATCACATATGGATGCTCCTTAACAATCTAAAATTACAATGGTATGTCTTGTTGAATTTGCTAGATGTATTGATATTAAATATACCATTGTAAAGGCATATCTTTGTTACCTTGGCAAAAGAAATTACCTGTAAATATGAACATATTTTTTTCAGGAAATGCAGATCTGCTTACAATATAAAAATTATGTCAAAAGTGCACTATTGAGGTGCTTTCATGTCTGAGGACAGAATACAATGGAAAACTACAAAGCTATGTAAATTGTGATGTATAGCAGCGATTACTACATATACACAAAGGCTGCTTTAATAATATTACAGTAAGTGCAAAAGATTAAATAGTATCCAATTAAGAAATTATTTGGAATATGTAAACTGGATTTTTATAAAAATAATGCTTACTTTAACATTACTAAAACAATCTTCGAATGTAAATAATAACAACCATGATTATGGTGCTCTGCACTGAAAATCCATTAATCTACATTGAATTTGCATTTTTAGATTTATTGTATACATCATCAAAGCATACATATAGATATATGATTTAAAATTATTTCATATATATATAATTTGCAAGTAAAAATCTCAAAACAAAAGATTCTCTAAATTTGCATTAAACCAGGATAAAGACAGATGTTTCAAAAACAATTATCCAAAAATATGTAACTATAATTTACTGAATACAGTTAATTCTTTTCTCAACATTCCAAAGCATGCTCTCATTCCAGAATCCCCCCACCTCCTGTTCCAAGAACATATAACCAAATGATTTTAACTTCCTGATCTATCAGCATAATCATCATAGTACATGATAATGATATGAAAGCTTTCATTATTTCATGATGTAGTTCTAAATTTAAGAATCTGTAATAAAAACAGAGTAACAAGCAATGTTGAATTAACAGTAATGATGACTAAATGTCATCAATTTTTACTTCATAGCTATTCCAATCAACTATTACAAAAATAGCATATAATCCATTAATAACATTATTAAGTGGTGATTTTTATATAGGAATAGAAAGTGGAAGTTTCAGGCATCTATATGTACAAACTAACTAAATGTATTTTCAAAGCTTTAATACATATAATGGCAGAGATATTATTTATTATCACAAGAGTACCATTATTCATTCAAAAGCAAATATAAAAATGATAAGACAAGGTCTTTTTATTTTTTTAATGTATATATAACTTACCATTTAAGCTGTACAAAGCATTAATTAGTAATTTAGCTTGCGCTTTACGCAAAAAAGTGAAGCTTGTCTCAATCTTTTGCGTAAAGCCCAAGCTAAATTACTTACTATTCAAAGGTGAAGTAGAAAACTAGTATTTTATTTCAATTATAAAGCATTAATTAATGGATTGCAATTTACAATGCACATTTAATATTGAAAATATTTTTTTATGGCATGTATTATTATCCTTGACTGAAAGTTTACAAAAAAAAACAACAACAACATACAGCACATATATGTATCACCATTTAATTAATTTTCAAATGATGGTAAAAACATTTTTCTAAAGAATATATTGCAAGTTTTTTGTTTTTGTCAGTGCATTTTTCATCTTGGTTTACTCCTGTCAGAACCATCCATCTGCCAAAAAATTCAGACCAATCTCTCACCCTATGCATATATTAGAAATATTTTCTGCATTTTTTCAAAGAGGTTTTTTTTAAAAAAGAGATATTTAACTTCATATAATATATTTTAAACTTCCATTCCATCACAAATTTCTGAAACTTATGATCAAAGACACGTGAAAAAGATAAATGATCCCCAAGATGCACACTTCTTGCTGGAGCAGCATGCATCAGTTGGCCCAGATCTCAATCATATATATTTTCATCATTTGTTCAAAATATATATTATAGATAGTAAATTATTATAGTTTAATTGATAAGTTTCAAATTTTCTGCTCTCACAACTTTGATACAAACTACTTTATGAAATACATTAATAATTTTTACTAATTATTTATTAAGCTAGACATCATTCCTAACCCAAATATATATTTTAAATCTGACAGTGAATAATATATAGGCAGTGTTACAGAGATATCAGCACCTGAGATTTTCTTCCCATATTAACAGTTTTGATAACTTTCACTACATCGCTCTCATTTGTAGAGACTGATTTTTAACCTGTATAAATACCTTGTGGAGAGCTATACAATTATTGGACTGCAGAAAGAAATCTGCTGTTAACTGAAAGGAAAGCCTTTAATACCTCTTGAAGGCCTTAAAGAAATTGAGCAGGGCAAATGGTTCACTCCTATACATTTTTGACATTGCAGTTGTTATTACTGTCATTATTCATATAGTATATGAACATGGATGAGATGCTCACCAACACACATTAGCCATGTGGTGAGTTTATTGGCTTTTGATCTGAGTTTCAGATCAAGAAATACCATGGTCTTTCTTCTCAGTTGCCTGATAGTTCTTAATTAAAATCAGTTGTTTTTCTTGAAGACAGAATAAATGTGTGTGTGAATGAGGATTTTTTTTCTAATAATTTTTTTTTAACAGTCATGATAGACAAAAATAAATTATGGATCTTATTGTCAGAAGGCTGTAAAGCTTCCAGCCAAGGCAAGGGTGGCAGCTGGTTGTGTACCCAGATTGCTATTTGAGGATCATATGTAAGTATTTATAACTGCAGATTACTTTCAAGTGAAGGAAAATTGTAAGAAACTGTCCCATATTAAATGGGACTAAATTATTGGATTTTGTGAGGTTTGAGGAAAAGATGATGACACAATTGATTTAAAAAGTGAACATGTACTGAATTACAAGGTCACAGACCTTGAAAGTACAAATGGAGTAGGATTCATTATAAATAAAATGTGGAAAAACAATGTGGAGATTAGTGGTGCATCAGACAGAGTGGCAAGATTAGTTATTCAACTTAATAGCAGGTATCAAATGCAGATAATTCAGGTTTATGCTCCAACAAGTTCTCATTATGGTAATGAAGTAGAAGATTTTTATATGGATATACAAAAGACATTTGATCAGATAAAACAATATTTTAAAATTGACATTAGAAATTTTAATACCAAAAGGTCATAGACTTATGGAGCTTGCAGAAAAAGAAAAAAACCCTTTATATTATGATTTTTTTTTTGTTGAAAAATATGTTAAATGAAAATGGACATGGAAGCATCCAAATAGAGGTACAGCAGAAATGGATTGTATTTTGATTAACAGAAACTATGTGTTTCAAAATTGTAATGTTCTTAATGAATTCAACACAGGAAATAATAATCGATTAATGAGATGTAAAATACATGTTAATGCAAAACTAGGGAAACAAAAATTATTAAGAAAAACAATATTCTGAGTTGGTATACCTAATTTTTAAAAAACATTCAAGTAAATTTAAATTAGAACTTGCAAATCATTTTTAAATATTAACAGATTCTGAACAAAATCAATAGGAAGATAACTGATATACTTTTAAAAACTGCAAAAAGCAGCAACTGACCAATAAAATTTTTACTGAGATAAGACAATTTACAAAGAAAAGAAGAAATATGAAAGTATATAAATTTGATGCATTAAGAAAGATTTCTTAAATTTTATAAAGAGATGTGAAAAAGAGTTGATACTGATAAAATAAAGTATAATTGTGGACTACCAAGGAAAGTTATAGAAGAGAATAAAAGTCTTGATAGTGTAAAACAACATGGTTAGTATTGATAGGAATCTTATTTCTGCAAGAAGAAAAAAAAAGAAACTATTACTAAAAAGAGAGATGACATCATGAAACACGTAGAAGCATTCTATAAATAATTATATAGCAATAAAAAACAAGGAAAAATATTTCTTATAACTACTATATCTGCTGAATTTCCCAGGATTTGAAATGAAGAAGTGAGACATGCAATTAAATTTATGAAGATGAGAAAAGCTTCAGGTAATGATGGAAATATAATTGATATCTTAACAGAAGCAAATGAAGAAATAGAATTTTTTTTGGCAAAGTTATATACTAAATGTTTAAATGATAAAGATGTGCCAGATGATTGGAAGAATGCTGTATTAATATTAATATTTAAAAAAAGGTGATAAAGAAAATATTAGAAATTACAGACTTTATCAGTCTTTTATTGATTCTATACAAAGTTTTTATCAAAATTATTACAACTTGTCTATAGCAAATTTTGAATTTGATGCCTTTTTCATTTTTATGACTTATTTGAGCTTCAAATGCTTTTATAAACTGACAATATTCCAACAATTTCCAATTATTTTATAACAAGTGTAGATTCTTATGATCTCTGATATTTTTCAAAAATTTACACAAAAGCATTATTTTTAAAAAAAATTATTTTACATATTATTTTTTTATTTTTTAGTTATTAAAACTATAAAAAAATCTGAGAAAAAATATAATTTAATAATAAAATGTGATAAATAAAAAATATGCCCTCTAACAAATGAATTCTAAATTTAAATATCATGTGGTCATCTATTATATAAAAATATTTATGTATTGGCTTTTTAATTAATTAAATTAATTAAGTATGACTTAAACCAATAATAACAAAATTTTATTCTACTGTAACAACCACTGCTCTATTAGGGTTTTTTACGAGTTAACTATCAGTACTCAGTGACCAAATTATGTCCTATCTATTAAATTTGTTTCGTCAGACAATTCAGTAAGATTTAATAGACACAATTATCTTTCCTGGTCACACAACACCCTTTCAACTAATGTAACTACTAAAATAATGGAATCAAGTAATCCAGCTTTTAATTTATTTGAAAGGTGCCAGGATTCTGTATCAGAATCCACTGACCAAACCCCTTTTATTTAATTAGTTACGACAAAATTATCAGGAATCTCCAGAGGATTGTGTTTCAGTACAGTGTTGGCAAAGGTAAATTATATTTTCAAATCTTAATAATTAACATTAATAAATTTAGTAATAATAATTAAAACATACAATGAAAATAAAATTTTCATCCATATTTTTTTTGTATCTAATTAAAAATAAAGATAAAAATTGGAAAGAACAAGACTAACAAATTACTAATCCAGATAAGCTAAAAGAAAAATATTTTAGCTAATTAAAGATGGCAGAAAGACTTTATGAAAAGGAGGACTTTGTAACTTAAATTTAAGAGAGAGTGGACAAGATTATTATCTTATATGCCGATAAAAGGACAAAAGGATGCACAGAAGTTTCAAAAACTGGATTGAGGTATAAAAAGAAGAGGGAAATTTTGTTCTAGGTTTTTTCTTTACCTTCTGGTTATGTGTATGAAAGTTGGAGGTTTCCGTGAGCATAACCTGTGACAGTAATATACTTCTGCACAGGTATGCCACTTGCTGTACCAAGCTGTCATGCAAGCATGGAAACGGAGCCTTGTGAAGACAGCTTTTTGAATGAAAGGGTCACTACAACCATGCTTTTTTTTCTCCAGCTATAGAACGGAATAATGGAAGATGCCATCAGGAGAGACCAATGGAAATTCCTATGAGTTCGTAACTCCATAAACCTACACCAACTTATGGGTAAATTAAGAGTAACTTTTCCTGATTATGATATAATGTTTGCAAACAATTCTAAAAAATAAGCTTAAAAAAATCCCGATAAAGACTTTAAATTTTATTCTTCAAGAGACTCTTGTTTACCTAAGAACTATAATTAATGAACTGTTTTTTTTAATTAATTGATACATGTCTGGATTGGTGTGCATGTAATATCTTTCCAATTAATTAATTAATAATTTGTTTTTTATATTGTAATTTGTTAGAATAAAAATATTTATTTCTAATACCAACTATTCATTATGTATTATTAATGATTATTAATAAATTTATTAATGTTAATTATTAAGATTTGAAAATATAATTTACCTTTGCCAATGCTGTACTGAAAGACAATCCTCTGGAGATTCCAGATAATTTCATCATAACTAAATAAATAAAAGGGATTTGGTCAGTGGATTCCGATACAGAATCCTGGTACCTTTCAAATAAATTAAAAGCTGGCTTACTTGATCTCATTATTTTAGTAGTTACTTAGTTGAAAGGGTGTTGTGTGACCAGGAAAGATAATTGCGTCCATTAAATCTTACTGAATTGTCTGATAAAACAAATTTAATAGATAGGATATAATTTGGTTACCAAGTATGGGTAGTTAACTCGTAAAAAAACCCTAATAGAGCAGTGGATGTTACAATGGCAGCCCAATGTGGGGCTTTGACGATAACCACATCCGGAGATAGGAGTAAAATAATAAAATTTTAAAAGTAGTTTTTTTTTAAAAAATAAAAAATAAAAATGAACTAACTAAACTAGATTATACAATTAAAAATATATTTTTTAAATATGTCTAAAAAAAAAAAACTGAATAGAGACTTAAAACTTAAGAATAAAATTAGTTTAAACACCTATTTTATTCACATCTTCTGGCACTGGTGGTATTGTACCATTTATTTATATGGTACAAATATATTGGCATTTGGTAAGATATTTAAAAGCTAAGAAAAGAAAAGTAAATGTAGCGATCTTATTAAAAAGACGCAATTAAATTTTTTTTAGTTTGTATAATCTATTTTTTTAAAACATACAATGAAAGTAAAATTTTCATCCATATTTTTTTTGTATCTAATTAAAAATAAAGGTACAAATTGGAAAGAACAAAAGACACACAAATTACTAATCCAGATAAGCTAAAAGAAAAATATTTTAGCTAATTAAAGATGGCAGAAAGACTTTATAAAATGGAGGACTGTGTAACTTAAATTTAAAAGAGAGTGTACAAGATTATTATCTTATATGCCAATAAAAGGACAAAAGGATGCACAGAAGTTTCAAAAACTAGATCAAGGCATAAAAAAAAGAAGACAACTTCGATCTAGGTCTTTTCTTTACCTTCTGGTTACATGTCTGAGAGTTGGAGGTTTCTGCAAGCATAACCTATGGGAGTAATATACTTCTGCACAGGTACGCCACTTGCTGTACCAAGCTGTCATGCAAGCATGGAAATGGAGCCTTGTGAAGACAGCTTTTTGCAATGAATAGGTTTCCACAACCATGCTTTTTTCTCCAGCTATAGAATGGAACAATAATAGAAGATGCTGGAAGGAGAGGCCAATGGAAATTCCTATGAGCTCAAGATCCCATAAACCTGCACCAACTTACCGGTAAGTTAAGAGTAACTTTTCCCAATTGTGACATAAAGTTTGCAAACAATTCTGAAAAATAAGCTTAAAAGAATCCCGATAAAGACTTTAAATTTTATTCTTCAAGAGACTCTTGTTTACCTAAGAACTATAATTGTTGAACTGTTTTTTTAATTAACTGATACATGTCTGGATTGGTGTGGGTATAATCTTTCCAATTAATTAATTAATAATTTGTTTTTTTTTATATTGTAATTTGTTAGAATAAAAATATTTATTTCTAATACCAACTATTCATTGTGCGTTATTAATGATTTTTAATAAATTTATTAATGTTAATTAATAAGATTTGAAAATATAATGTTTCTGTCAGATATATATATATTTATTTTAATTAACTTAATTAAGTATGAGTTAAATCAATATTAAAAAAATTTTATTCTACAAATGCAATATTTCCATTGGTTCAGTTGTTAAGGAGTTTTCTTGGAAAGCGTAAGGATGTAAGTTCGAGTTCTAAATGGGAATAAATTTTTTCAATTGTTAAAAATTCAAATATTTGGACATTCAGACAGAAACATACACAGATAAAGCAAGTTAATGTAAAAGCATTTACAAAAGATAGCAATGATAATAAAGGTAGAAAAAATATAAACTCCGTGTTCAATTGAATCTAGTTTAAAATGAGAATTATTTCTTTGATAAAAAATTATAAATAATTGATTGTATCTTTATTTAAATAATTATATTTTATGCATTATCATTAATCTCCCTATTAATTATGAATGTTATTATTAATTGCTTATGGATTTTTGTCGACTGTTAATTTATTAAACTATATAAAATATATGATATTGTTTGACTCTTATTCTATTCAAGCTAGTTCCATACATATGATGTGTGCACAAGATAATAATGTTTAGGATTTTGATATGCATGATGCTTTCTTTAATCAAAAACTAACAGATATTCTCTTAACTACAACAATTAATGGCATGATCTAAAATATTGTCTGAATAAAAATGTCAGGTATTTTGAGCAAAGCAAGAATGTATTATATATATATTAGCTATTCCTTCATGAAAATCTAAAAAGATCTTTAATACATCTTCCTCTTGGAATCATTATTGTCATTTGTACTTTTGATGTTACACTTTGGATGATTATTATAATCATCACTCCTAGCACCACTAACACTAGCCAAAGATTGTGTGCGTGTATGCAGACCCAATTACCATCACTCCCCCAACTTTCATGGATTCTGTTATTTTCTGGTGCATTGAAAATAATTGTCCAATGTGAGTTGTCATCAGTATTATTCCAATATATTTTCTTTTATAAGTAAAATGATTGCTCAAGTGAAGCTTGAATACAAATATATGCTTTGGAAACTAAATAAACCAAGATATTATCATATGATTAATATGAAAATTTAATTTATCATGAGTACAAAATAATTTACAATAATACATACACCTGGAGATGATAGTAATAATATATACTTGGAAAGAAATAGATGGGCAAAAGAATTGTAAATCAAAAAAAATATTATCCTGAATTACTATATTCCAGGAAAATAAATTCATACAAAAGTATAATACAAAAAGGCAGAAAACAATAATAGTTCTAAGCAAACAAGCAAGCCTTGGATAGCATCCAGAAAAAATTTATGAGGGTTAGTTTCAAAATTTTATATCACATTGAAAAGTAATAAATTTAAAATTTTAAAAATCTGGAATAGAAAAACTGTAAAAAGTATAAGAGTCAGAAAGAAAAACAAGAATAGACTAAGTTTATCAATTCACAGTCAAAAAGTACATAAAATTAC
The DNA here is from genome assembly GCA_028023455.1 of Epiperipatus broadwayi. Taxonomy (NCBI): domain Eukaryota; kingdom Metazoa; phylum Onychophora; class Udeonychophora; order Euonychophora; family Peripatidae; genus Epiperipatus; species Epiperipatus broadwayi. Next base: position 14,873,006 of record JAQFVV010012400.1, read on the forward strand.
ATTCAGAAAGATAAATAAAAAATAAAAAAAATTCTAGTAAAAAAAAAATTAGAAGGAAAAAAGTCACAACGAACATATAAAAAGTATGAATAATATGTTTTAGAAAGATGTTGAAAGTGTAGAACATTCTAAAAATATGGAAACACTATGAAAGAACCCTGAAAAGATAAGGAACCCAGTCAACACTAAACTTTTGCAGAAAATATGCAAACAGTTTTAAGTCCTGTGCTACAGTTTGACCACAGAATTGCAATGAATGAGACCAATGAGAGTCTTGATTTATTAAATAGATAAAATTACATAATATTGCAATTGAAAATATTCCAGTTCACTTATCTATAAAATGGAGAACAGTTGTGGAAAATATTTTAATAAATGAGAAGCTATTTTTATGTATGATGTTACAGATAATATCCTAAATACATTATCTGAGGATTTCTATGAGACATTATCAGTGGTTATAATTATATCTATTAATGAGAGGCAAGAATAAAAAATAATATAGAGTGTAATATTGAATATAAAATAAATAAATAATACTTCTGTTAATATATAACTATAAATATAATATAACAATTTGTCAATTGTTAAAACCAAGTTTCTTTAATATAAATAAAATAAATTAATAACTAAATAATTATTGCCAAGCACTTTCAACTCTTACTAGTCCTTATCAAGGCAGTGTAAAAAATTCTATTTTCTCCTAGGTGATGAATTCAACATTTCATTGTATTTGCCAAGAACAACTAATCGGAAAGCTGGTTAATTTTGAATTCATAGCACAAGATGAACTTTGTATAAGATATGATTCTTTAATCTTGCATTTTTTTATCATGTGTTTCATGCATTAATATTGTAAAATCCTTTGGACTACATATATGGCCTGTACTATTTTCATGAACTTAAGAAGTTGAATAAACTGTATCATCTTCTCTTGCTCTATTATACATATATTTATGTTGTTGAAGGTGATAATTAATATTTGTTTTGGTTTCTCCAACATATATTGCACTACAATTTATTTGTGGGCATCTAATAGAGTATACAACACTGCTTTTATCCTCCTTATTTATTACTGCCTTAGAATTATGTATTAATCTTAATTAAGGTTAGGCGGAGTTGAAAACGCTTGGCAATAATTATTTAGTTATTAATTTATTTTATTTATATTAAAGAAACTCTGTTTTAACAATTGACGAATTGTTATATTATATTTATAGAAAATAAAAAAAATAAAAAATACATAAATAATAGAAATATTTATTCAGAAATTGCAAAGACACTACAATATATGTGCAATTACAGAGCACACTGAAATGAATATAGAAGTTATTCCATAATAAATTTCATAAAATTTTGGTACAACACTCAGAATGTACATCGAATATAGAAAGTTTTGCAAAGAATCATATAACATTCACAAAATACAGTAGTTACATAAAAGACTATTTGTTCAACAGTGAAAGAAATGTGTCTGAAATCTATGAGTTCATAAAATGCTCCCAATATTTACTATAACGTTAAATACAAAAAAAAAATATATTGTCAGGGCTTATATAGTTAATTGAAACAAATGTGTTATAATTAAAAATCGTTTTTCTTTGTCCAATAAATAATAATATTTATGTTATGTAAATCTATATATAAAAGTAATAATTAAAAGAATTGCGATTAAGGTTTGGAAGATCAAAAAATCAATAAATGAAATAAAAATTTATTACGTTTAAATAGCTTTACATTAATAAATAAGGAAGAAATTATCAAATGAACTAATTAAGGAGTTTGAAATCAAAGCTACTAAAAAAAAACAATAGTGCGGGGGAGAAGGGGCATATTTTGTTTTAGCAGAGTAAACATGTTTCAGACGTGTTGCTACGAAATTTTAAACAGAAGAATTTAATATATAACGAACTTTTCTTATACCGCTGTAATTTATAAATATCTGCACTTAAGCGATATCCTAAGAAAAGCTATTAATGAATGCGTTTTTATGGAAGTTTAACGCTTTCGAGAAAATATATTTACTGCCTATATATATATGCACCCAATCAAGCAAATCTCAATGCTATGAATATGAGGACATATGTCACCCTCGAAATTGATAAGGTTCAGTAAATACACATTCGTTAATCGCTTTCTTAGGATAGCGCTTAAGCGCAGATTATTTATAAAGTTTCAGAAGAATGTATAAAAGGCAAAATAAATTTAATTATTGGACAATTATTTCAATTAGTTGATAAAATTATAGTTAATATTTATTTGGATCACTAAGCTAAGTCATTATTAAGTTTATTTATTTATTTTTCTCATATCTCACTTTAATAAAAATTGTTTTCCTATATAAAAGACGCTTTAGTAATGCAATTATCCAATCCTCATATTCCTAATTGCATTACAAAGACTTGAGCAAACAAACAAAAACAAAACAAAACTTATAAAATCTCTATATTTCTTTCATTCCTCTTATCATTATTCTAATGCTCTTTCAACATCTTTCCAAAAATAAATGTTCAGTACTTTCTTGCCAATTCCACATAAACTATATCTGCAGTTCAAATTTGCAACCTTTCATAATTTATATACGTTTTATTTTTGTATAATTTTTTTATACTTATCTTTTTCCTCCAACACTTAAAAAAGTTATATATCTGCAATACATTCTTTACACATTTATTCCAATTCTTATATAAATACATAAGAATAAATGATATATCTATTAATTTTGCATATTAGAAAACTTTTTTGTCCAAAAGTTTGTTGTCATTTCCATATATTCCAATTGAATATTATTTTTACTAATCTATTTTCAATAAAATATGATAATCATCCAACAGCTTAAATTTAATTTTATTGATTAAAAAAAACCCATCTCATTTCTAATTGAACAGCCTCATTTGCTATCATATTTTACTATACTAAACATATCTATCTATTAATAATTTTTATGAGTCATATATTAGATTAGAGATTATCTAATAATGAATAATATTTCTGTGGTGTAATTTTCACTAAACCAATCTCATGCAAAGTAGGGACTGATTTCTATTCACTTTTAACACCTTGTGTAAGAGATTGTGGTCTGGGCCAATGAGTGCTGGTTCAGCATGAAATGTCCATCTTGAAAATCATAGATATTCCTCCACAAGGTTTTAAAAGTGGGTAGAAACCAGTCCCTATCTTGCATGAGAGTACAGTAGTGTAGTGAAAATTAAACTACAGAAATATTATTCACTATGTCTATCTCTTTTGACATTCTATTTAAAATTTCTAAGTTTCCTGATTAATACAAAATGCTTGCCTCATTTCCAAATGTGAAGCTTAAATTGTTTTTAGTATGACCAAATGGTAAAGCATAAATTGTTACTAATATGATCAAATGGTCATTAATTTTATTTTTTTCCAGATGAATTTATGAGTAACATAACCTTGTAATAAATTCAAAATATATATATATTAAGTTAACTGACATTTGTATTTGAAATATATCCATAAAAGTTGAAGAATTTCTTAATGTTTTTCAATAATTACCCCAGGTAAAAAAATTGAAGTTAAACAGGTTTTAATTATAGTTTTTCAGTTAAGAACAATTCTTAAAGAGAATTCATTTTCATTTTCAGATGACCTTCAGTTTTCTATTCCCACACAAACCTCACTCTTATTTATTAATTTAAATTCTATAAATAAAAAAATTATAGTGGGGCGGTTTTATATTATAGTTAATGTTTAAAATAATATATGCAGCAGATCTCCTTTCTCGTTATCTAATATCATTTGACATCTGAAATTGTGAATAATGAATCTCATATAATACATACATTTTTATATTTAATTTTAAAATTGAATAATGCAGTTATGAAAAAAAAACCACACTATTGTCATAAACCTAGAGAAAGATAGAAATGTTATACGACTGACTATGCATTTATGAATTCAAATTTATGATCTCTAATTTTATTTAATATTTTTTTCAAATCATGGATAATAAGACCATATTCATAGAGAAAACACTATACAAAAAGTTTTTGCTTCAAGGATTTGATAGTGTATCCATTTAAATAAAAGATATAAGCTTCATGATGAACCATGATTAATTGAAGTTTTTGCTTCAAGGATTTGATAGGGTATCCATTTAAATAAAAGATATAAGCTTCATGATGAACCATGATTAATTGTTGTCTGTCCTTAATTATTCTTCTCTTTGGAAATTTAAATCCTTGCTTTAAATGGATTTACTAATTTGATATTTTTTTAATGTTATATAACCTGAGAAATTGAGTACAATAGTAGAAAAGCAGAATCAAGAGTTATAGATTCCAGGATAAATTCTTGGTAAACATAAATTTGCCAGGTCATGACACCAGAGTGCTTCTTGTCGAATTATTTAAAAATTTGTCGTGAAATATCAAATACATGGCATAAAATTATATTATAAAAAAATAATTTATTAAAATAATAACAACACATTTATCCTACCAACAATCATAATTACTGTCCATTGTAGTTTTCACTTATACAAGTGATAAAATTCGCAAATTGGTGTCAGTCTGAAAACTACAATGGACAGTAATTATGAATATTGGTAGGATAAATATGTTGTTATTATTTTAATAAATTATTGTTTATCAGATATTTTTTTTTTTATATAATATAATTTTATGCCGCCATGTATTTGATATTTCACACAAATTTTTAAATAATTTAATAAGAAACACTCTGGTGTCATGACCTGGCAAATTCATGTTAACCAAATTCTCAGTTATGCAAAATAACAAAAAAAAAGTTTTGTAGATAATCAAGAACTATAAGTTCCTAAAACAATGATGTTCAATACCTGATTGCATCTTCATAGTAACTTGCCATGTAATTATTTATAACTGATAGCTTAGCCCAGTGAAATAACACTTTGCAATAATGGCAGGTTAGGAATTAGATTCTTGCCATTGATTAATATTTTTCTTTTCACTCAAGAATGCATATAACAATAAATTAACATATTGCTATTATCACATAGGATGAGCCAAAAGTTATTTTATCATAATATTATTTTATTAACACATTCAATTAACATTATAATGATAAAAAAAAAGAGATGCTTATTACTTCTCTGTTTACTGCAAGCACTAAATGTAGAAAACATTCTGTTAACATAAAAAATGTTATCTATACAGTGTACAATATATAAGAACTTTATGATTTGAAAAAACAACAACAACAAAAAGTGTAATTCCCAGTTAGATGTTAAATGCATATTGCAGAAAATTGTCAAATGATACACATATATTAAAAATCTTATCTATTCTTTAAACAGTTTTGTGGTATTTAAATCTATGCAGAATAACATTTTGAAAATTTTTTAAGTTCCCATGAAGTTTAGCCTTTTATTATCAGTAAATGTATATCAGACTAATCTTAAATAAAGATAAAACAAGAAGAAAAATGCTACAACTTTCATCTTTCAATAATTTATTAATCTATCAAGTTATGCCACTATTTTTTCTCTTTAAACAATTGTTAGAAATGTCATTGTCCTGCAGCGAATTATTTAAAAAATTATCATTCTTTACCAACTCTTTATATTTTTATATTGACTATTCAAAATTGTACAGGGTTTGTATTTCACTACAAATTCTATCATTAAGTGAAACTGATTTTGAAGAGTTTTTTTTAATGTGAATATTTCCAAAAGTTGTAGAAACAAGAGCATGAACTATGGCAGGCAAAATTCTTACAGGAATAATGATTAATTGGGACTCCATCACAATAAAAAATATGGTGTTTATTTTTATTTTGTGACATACATATTGATAAATAAAAATGACAGAATGATGACAAAGTAAAGTTAATTTGCAAAACTTCAATATCCAAATTGAAAATCAATATCTGTTTTCTCAACAACTGCGGGCTTACATTAATACGAAAATTGTTCTTCTGATATCAAATCATCTTCAAATGAATATAATTAATTAAATGAAAGCAATGAAAATAATAAGTCAGAAATTCAAAATTACAAAAATTAATTGACAATTTTCTAAATTTAGGATACTGCCAGAATTGACAATGGTGACAAAGAAATGGCCTTCAGATAAAGAATTATCTATAGATAAATAATAGGCTATACTTGACTAAGAACATCTCCTGGGTCCTTGTAGAATTAAGATGTTGGTTTATCAAAGGCAAAGTACTATTTTGATACAAATTTTTTTATGATTCTTCTGTAGGTTTTTTCATTTTCTTTTGTCATACTCTCTTCAATGATTTAAATTAGTATAGGGCTCAATCACAATGAGTCATTCATGTGTTAATAGGATTGGCACATTTTAATCTTTCAATTAGTAAATCTGACTCCAACATTTTTCTTTTGTAAAAGTTTTGAATATATAAAAAGCAATGATGGGATAGGTTTAGTATGTTGAGTCATTAGTTGTGATTTTTCATGAGATAGTGCAATTACACTACATCCTCATGACTAATCGATTCTTAAAAAAGTAAAATAGCACAACGTATTATGCATTTAACCATATATTCCAAAATATTATTAAAAATACAAATTAAATAAGCATAAAAGTTAGTTTTATGTAAAAAAAATAAAAATAAATTAGGATTTAAAAATTCACAATGCAAATGTATATATCCCTCCTTTCAGTCTAAATAAAAATTAAGTCAAGATCTTGTCCTCCCCCTCTTTGAATTTTGCTGTTAATTTTACTTTAAGTTTGAAAGCACCCTTAAAAAATAAAACATTTTTCTTAAAAATAACCAAAGTTGTCTTTTTTGTTAACTTCCAAATAATTGTTAATAAAGATGTGGCAATATTTATCAGGATTTTCCCTTTTATAAATTAAAAATGTCTTCAATTTTTTTTCTTTCAATGTACATGTAGTCAAGCAAAGACAACTAACCTTTTAGCTTTAAAACAAAGTCCCCTCTCCCCATTTTAAAATCAATTTAATGCAATAATGATTTCTATCTTGCCACTTTAAAAATTAAAAAATTGTATTTGAAAGCGTATTTCATCTAAACTTCTAATAACTTATTATCATTACATTTTTCTTACACTTTTCAAAACACAAATGTAAACTTTCTCAAGTAATTCTAATTATAGTTTCAGAACTGTATTGTATTTTCAAATGGCAGGTAATATTCATATTTTATTAACCAGTGATAACTTCTAATTCAACATGAAATACAGAATTTTCTTTTAAGTTGAGAAGTACTGGAATTATAGAAACATTCATTATAATACCTATGTATAAATAGATAATGTAGCAAAAATATCTATAGAAATTTGAATTGTCATTTTTTATGAACTTCCAATCAATGAATTTCCATTATGTGATATAACAAATACTTTTATTTTAAATTAAAGGCAATAAAATAAAATTAAATTAATTTAAATTAAAGGTATAAAATTCAGAGAAAACATTGAAAATGTTAAATAAAACCTTTAGCACAAAGCTCTAATAATTTTAAATGTTATAATTAAAATCTAAAATTATTTTCTATTATTGACATATTGATCATTAAATAGGGTGATAATACTCTTCTCAAGCTCTAAAATGAGTTAAATGAAGTATATATTAAAATATTCATTATTAACAGTAAATCATTTTATTCAATAATAAGTAAATATTTTAAAAATACTGATATATTAATAATTTTTAAATTCAATTATTTTTAATTAAATAAAGTTGTTTAAATCATGTGACATTTGAACACTCCAGTAGCAATTTGAAGATAACTGTATCATCAAACTGAATTTTTTTTTTTTAGAAAAGTGTGTCTTCATTGTCTTTACATATCAAAAATCCAAGTAATGTTAAATCCAACATGATATTTAAGTAAAAAAATTCCAGCGGTTAACATAACATAATATTTGATTGTATTTAAAATCCTATTTTAAATGTATATTCTTCTATTCATCCCCCCAAATTATTTTGTCTAAAATAATAATAAAATTTATGTGCAAAGGTCAAAGTGAAAGATAACAACTTCTGCTCCAATTTCTTTATAAATAATCTACTCATTTATTTATAAATAACTAAATTTACTTGTAAATTAATAAATAAATATTTATTTTAATAAATACAAAAACTATTTGGCAGTTGGAAAAGAATAATCTTCACACATAAAACAATGAGATAATTCATTAAACTTCATTCTCATTTATTTATAAATAAAAAAGGAAATAATTTATTTGTTATAAATGTGCAATTTTGAAATAATCAAAGATGATTAAAAACTAAGTTGAAAATGTTATAGACAACAAAATGATTTACATATATGTTCATAAACAAAAAAAATAATTCTTTTTTAGTTCAAAATTTTCTATTGTAACATGCCTCAGATATTAGTTTAATGCTGCAATTGTATGGATTATTATTTAATTATCTGCAACCAAAATAACTGTTACATGCGCAATATCCATATTTACATCTATGTATGAATATTGCCTATCCAATAATACTATTAATCAGGCAGCAGAGTACTATTTCTGTTTGTGATTAATTTTTAAGTCAGTATTCAAAGCTAGCTAATCATACAATAGCTCACTATTAGCACATTAGGAGGGGGGGACTACAATTTATCACTTGGTTGGCAGTCTATAATAAATGGTACTCTCTTCATGAATAACATTATATAACTGATCTTCAACTACAGTAAATAAAAGTTTATTTGTAAGTCACTTTGCAATTAATGAATTGTGAGACTTTAAAAAGCTACAAGTTATTAGAGGAAAAAACTCCACCAAATGGTATTTTATGTTAGGACTATTCTACACTTAGCAATTCTTGAATCAAATTTAGAATTGTACTTCTGCAAAACCATGCAAGTGCAATTTTTTTTTTTTACAAATACTTTCATATCACTTCACGAGTAAAAATTCTTCTATATAAGAAAATAATAAGTTAGTTATGAAAATTCTAAAATTCAGTATGACAAAGAGATGCTTTGTTTTTAAAAGTATGAATTGGAAGCAAAAACAATAACAACCAATAATCTGTCAATTAACCAAAATAAATTTGAAAGATAATATGGCTAAGAAGCTAATGAAATTTATTTTTAAATAATTAAAAGATTAAAAATAACTCAAATTATATTTAATATATTTTATTTTTTAAAATATAATAACTTGTTTTAAAGATAAAAAGCACCATATTCATTCTACTTTACCTACCTATAATTGTAGATGGGGAAATAGTGAATCTGGATTTTTAAAAAAAAAATTACAAGTGAAAGTGTGAATGGAAAAAATAAACAGCAAAGTTGGTAAAAAATAAAATAATCAGAAAAGATAAGCTGTTTGTCAGTAGTATATAGCTTGCTGATAAACAAAGGTGTTTATTCCATTCATGACTTAAGGTGGTGGTGGGATATGTTAACCATATAAAGCGAAGGACTGCATTACAGCGATTAAAGGGAAATTATAACAACATAACCTAGTTGTTGGTTTGACTTCTCAAATCAAGCATTGTTAGCCGAGATGTCAGTGCAGCTGCCTTGCAAGCAAGCAGTTGGTTAAAGACGTTGCAGTTCATCTCCCGGCTGATGCTATGATATATGAAAAAAAAAATCAAGACATCATAATTAGAACACTGAAAAAAAGTAAGCTTTTAAATCAAATGAATCCATAAAAGGAATGATCTAATGTTATTAATGATGCTCAAATCTAGAAATGGTCAGAATGATTTTAATGTTCATAGAGTCTGTGCTCATATACCCTATATTACAAAGAACAATGAAAGAGAAAATAATGTTATATATCCTTGGGAATATATCTTTAAATCATCGTAGTTGTATAATATTAAGTATTCAACATCATCAAATAAAAATGATTCTTGTAGTGTTTTGTAAAAATGGCAGACATGTTTGTGCACTCCGAAAAAACTAGAATGTATTCAAGAGGTTCTTTTTAGATTGTGCTCTGATAACAGGAATTTAATTAAGGCATTGACGTAATGGCGATCGACAATTCCAAGAAATATTTGCTGATTGCAAATATTTCTAGATAAGAGACCGTACCTTATTAGACAATGAATTGATTGTTGCTATTATCAGAAAGCGATCAGAAGACTGGGTAAGAACTACGCAGTAGTGAGTAGCAGACAGTATTAAGTGCATCTACAGTAGAGTTACTGTTCAATTCCAGCGCCCAGTGAAAATGTAGTTCACGGGTATAGCTGAAGGAGACCACAGCCTGCGGAAACTGTCTGGATAGCAGCTGAATAAAGAGTTGAGTTTCCAGCAGTTTTCAAGTGAAGTAGATTGTTGCAGAGACAGAAGCTGTAAGGAGCTTAAGGTCAGTCGCAGTGCTTACTATGAAGAGTTCGTGAACAGCTAAACTAGACTGGGGATAAGGTATGTCCATTGTGAACCATTTTTGTAGCAGCCAGCCTGAAAGAACATCGTGGGAATTGAACTTTAGCGAACTGTAGAAATAGACTTATTGCAGTCCATTTGTTGGAGAGCATCCGTTTGCAGACCATTCGGTGCTGCAGACCATTCGTTGGAGAGCATCCATGGCAGAGCATTCATTGCAGACCATTTGTTGGAGAGCATTCGTTGCAGAGAATACAGAGTGTATTCAGAGTATTCGTTGCAGACCATTCGTTGAGAGCATCCGCAGCAGAGCATTCGTTGCAAGAGAACATCATGGGAATTGATCATAGTTATTTGCTGACCACACAGTCATACTTGCGGATATAACATTGGCACAGTCAGACTGGCGGATATAACAATTCTAATAAAGACTTAATTTCATGACGTTTATTGGGTTGTCAAAAACAAAAGCTGGCAAACAAATTAGCATACTGTACTGTACAATATGAATGTGCGTTTACAATTTGACATTTATGTTTATTGTATTCCTCTGTGAAATGATCTATCTATATTATTCAAAGACTATTTGTATGTTTATTATTTAAATGCTTTATTTCATGATGAACTTAAAACCATTATTCAAATTAAACAAATAATTGTACGGTCTGTTTTTAAAAAGGTTATGTTGATTTCAGCAATTGAAAAAAATATTTTTTTTACTTTCTTCTAAGTTAGGAATTGATTTGTAAATTTTTAGCTCTAGAATCGGACATTTTCTCACTGAAATTAAAACTACTTACGGACCACAGTTCTAAAAATAAGATGATTGCCTTTTTCCTTGCTATATAAACAATTAATGTTTAAATATAATAATAAAAATTTAGTATAAATATTTTTGGTCATCTATAAACAAATTACACGCTTTTCCTTTCAACATTTTAAATTAAATATATATTGAGTTCAAGGTTTATAAGGTTAAATAAAGAATTAAAAAAAATAAAATAAAATGATTTAACAATCATTTTCAAACTAATGTAATATATTTTTTATTCTCAGTTTAATAAAAAGACCGGTCAGTTGATTTAACTGTTCATCTCCAGATGGCAGCAAAATCTTATATATAAAATGTGAGGAGATAAAGGAATTATTGAGTAGGAATGATAAGGAAGAAATAGATAAGGAGGACCAGAAGGTATTAGAAAATGTTATGGATAGAGCAGAAAAAGTAGATTATGAAACAGTATTGATAGGAGATTCACTAATTAGAGAATGTGGGGATATAATTGCAAGAGAAAATAGAAGTAGGTATGTAAGAGTATGTTTGCCTGGAGCTAGAATTAGGGATGTAGCAGATAAAGTTAAAAAACAAGGTAGTAGAGATGTATATGTTATGGTGGGGACTAATAATTTATTAGAATCATCAGAGAGAATAATGGATGAGTATGTAGATTTGATTAGGAATTTGATTATGATTAAAGGAAGAGTAGGAATAGTTGGATTATTACCAAGGTTTGACAAGAGTTATTTGTTAGATAGGGCATGTTCTATAAATGAGAGATTGAAAAAATTGTGTGAGAGAAATAATGTTATGTTTGTGGATGTGTGGGATTGTTTTATTGGAAAGAGAGAGTTATATAGTAAAGATGGGTTGCATTTAGGAAAGCAAGGAAGTGAAGTTTTAGGGAGTTTGATTTATAAAGAATTTTTTTCGGGAAACTTATAAAGGGGGGTGGGTTTTTAAATTGTAATATTATTAAAAAGAATGGATGGAATATAAGAAGTAAGCAAAAGGAATTTGATTTTGATATAAATATAGATATGGAGAAGGAATGGGTTTGTAAAATTAATGGTAAGAAAGTAATTTATAAATGTAATGGAGAAGAAAGAATTAAAAGAATTTATAAAAGAGTAGTTAGGAAAGAAGAAATTGTTAAAATTGGGTTTTTGAATATGCAAGGTGGTAGGAAACCAGAAAAGTGGATGGAATTAAATAAAACAATTGAAAATGAAGAGCTTGAAGTATTAGCAGTAGTGGAAACACATTTAAGAGAGAAGAAGAACCTATTTTGGAACAGTTGGTATGGCAGGGTGTAAATAGAAAAGAAAAAGAAAAAAGGGGTGGTGGTATAGGTGTTATATCAAAAAAATATTTAAATATTGTTAAATGTCAAGAACACTTGTGGTTTGAAATAAGGTTGGGTAGACAAGAATGGATGGTGGCTATAGTTTATATAGCTACTGGAGATAGTCAAATTATATTGGAGTGGAATAGTAACATATATGAATGTTTAGTTAAGGATATACAAAGTTTTAAAGAAAAGGGAAGAGAATAATGGTTATAGGGGATATGAATGGACATATTGAAGAAATTGATGATGTAGATAATAAAAATGGACAGCTTTTGAAGAATTTTTGTCAGAAAGTGAATTTGAGTATTGGAAATTTATTAAATATTTATGAGGGACAATACACATGGTCCAGAAATAATATATTTCACACAATAGATTATGTATTGGTAGAGAAAGAGGGAATAAATAAAATACGGAAAATTAAGGTATTTGATAATGAAGAAAAAGTATGCACTAGTGATCATAATTTCATTGTAATTGAAATGGTTAGTAATGTGATGGAGAATAGAAATAAAAGTAGACATAATAGTGAAAGATGTGGATGGAGAGTAAATGATAAGAATAAGTTGGAAGAGTATAAAATACAAGTTGAAGAAATAATGGAAGAGTGGGTTGGGGATGAGTATAAGGATTGGTGTAAAGAAGTAGAAAAAGTTGCAAATAGGGTTTTAGGTGAGAATATTGAAAAGAATAAAAGTAATAAAAAAATTAAAATTAGTAAAAGTGTAAAAGAAAGGAAAGAAGCATGTAGAGAATATAAGTGTGCTATTAAGAATAAGGAAAGTGAAAAAGATATTAATGCTAAATGGGAAAAGTACTTAGAAAAGAAGAAGTTGGCTAAAATAGATATTTATAGAGAGAGAATGAAATTGAATAGTAAATTGTTGGAGGATATTAATAAAAGTGGAAGAGATGGAAGTAAAAAATTTTGGAATTACATTAAAAGGAGAAATGTAGGGAGAGATATTACTAGTTGATGAGGGAATAGAGTGTAGTTCTAGAGAAGATTTAGAGAGAATCTTAAATAGTTATGTAATGAATATAGAAAAGATGTTAGATGTGAATGATAGAATATTAGAAAATATGAAAGAATATAGTAATGGGAATATTAGTTTTTCAGAAAATGAACTAAATGAGGTAGAGAAGAAATTGAAAAGTGGGAAGGCAAGAGGTTTAGATGGATGGGCAGCAGAGATGGTAATGAATTTAGGATATAGGGCAAAAGTAAAGTTATTATCCTGTTTTAATAAAATGGCACAGAATAGAGTTTTCCCAAGTAGTTGGAGTAATACAAGAGTAAGGTTATTATTTAAAGGAAAGGGTAAGGATCATAGAAAGTTGAATAATTATAGACCGATAGCGGTAACATCAGTTTTATATAAAGTTTTCTCGTATATGGTGGCTAGTAAAGTTGTAAAATGGATGGAAGGGAATAATGTAGTGGGTGAAATGCAAGGAGGTTTTAGATTAGATAGGCGTATAGGAGATAGTTTATTTGTAGTTACACAACTTATGGATATGAGTAGGAATGCAGATAAACAGTTATATATGAGTTTTATAGATATAGAGAAGGCATATGATAGAGTAAATAGAAATAGATTATGGATAAGTTTAGCAAATTTGGGAATGGATGAAGCTTTAATAGATATTATTAAGAAATTATATGAAAATAATTATTATATATATCAATTAGAGAATATAGAATCAATTAAAGTTAAAAATGGTGTGGGACTAAGGCAAGGATGCCCTATGTCACCTATTTTGTTTGTGTTGTATTTGAGTGAAATGGAAAGAGCAATAGAAAGATTAGGAAGAGGGATAGAGATACCGTTAATAGGTAGTAAGGGAGTATATATTTTGTCAGGTCTTTTTTTTTGCAGATGATATATTTTTGTGTGCAGAAAAAAGAAGATATGGAAGTTATGTTGAGGACATGTGCAAGGGTGGGTAAAGAGATGGGGATTAAATTTAGTGAAGAAAAATCAAATATAATGATGGTTAATACTGAGGAAAGAGAAGATGTAGAATTTTTATTGGGAGATATTAAGTTAAGTGTGGTGAATAGATATAGTTATTTGGGAATTATTTTAAGTAATCAGAAAAATTATTTGGATGAATGGGAGAAAAAATTGATAAATGAAGCAAAGAAAAGAAAGGGATTGATAAAGAAATTAACAGTATTTTCATATAATAAATATGATGTAGCTAGAATTATATGGAAAGGAGTTGAAGTAGCAGGGTTAACATATGGTAATGATGCATTATATGTTAGTAAAAAGATATTAGATTATTTAGAAAAAGCTCAAAGGGAAGTAGGAAGACATGCATTGGATGCAGAAGTATGGACAGCAAGGGAGGCAATTCAAGGAGAAATGGGATGGTCAAGTTTTCATATGAGAGATGCAAAAAGTAAAATGAAAATGTTTGGTAGATTGCAGTTTATGGATAATAAAAGAATAGCTAAAATAGTATTTAATTGGGTTATGAGTAAAGGGCAGGTAACAAGATGGGTGAGAAAGGTAATGCGCTATGCAAAAGATTTGGATAAAGAATTTATATCAGTATATTTGTACAAAAGATGGGATGATTGTGTTAAGAGGATTATTGAGTGTTATAGTAATAAGGAATGTGATAAAAGAATAAATTTATTAATAAAGACTAGGGAGTTAGAGAGATGGAGAACTAGTATGGAGAGTAAAAAGAGTTTAACCCTTTGACAACCAGAACGACTTTTGTACGACTTCCGAGAAAGTTCAACTTTGAGCTGAGTTTGCGCGAAAACCGTAAAGGTCACGCATACGGGATTTACGTCTTTCTTTGCGCCATTTTGTTTGCAACGTGGAAATGTAAAAAATTTTTCTGTGCGATAATTTTTCGATTTTTTATAGCATTTTTAGTGGAGAGGACTCAAAATTTTTATTTTTTTTTAAATTTTTTTATCTTTTTAGATACGTAAAAAAGAAAAAATGAGTTCTTCGGAAAGTTCAAGTTATGATTCCGACTCGGATTTTCTCATTGCCGATGTTTATGATTCCGGGCCTTCGTGTAGCAGCTCATCCGATGAATGTCTGTTAGATAGTTCAAATAGTGAATATCTTTCGGATAATTCAGACGATGAAGTAGCTGCACCGAGAAGAAAAAAAGGAAGTCATCAGTAAGGAATGTCAGAATGGATACTGGACCGATGCCTGGGCCTTCGTCTCGGCCAGACTCTGATGCTATTCTGGATAATGTTGGAGGGTCATGCGTGCCAGTAGGAATATTCACTAAGTCTCCTGGGCTAAATTTTCCCATCACCCGTGAGTATGAAATTAGTGATTTTTTTAATATATATTTTGATAGGAAGTTATATGAATATATATGTGCTGAGACAAATAAATATGCTGTAGAATGGAAAAAAGTTCGGGATTGGGGTAATCTGTCGCCCCGTGAACTGGATGCATTTTTTGGCATGATTATTTTAACAAATAGTGTGTCACGCGTGACCAAGTTTGAATTCATTTGGTCTACGGATGAATATTTGCACCAGCTCGGACTTGCTAAAGTTATGACCCGCAATCGATTTATGTCAATTTTAGGTAATTTGCATTTTAGTGATAGTAAAACCATGCCACCAATTAATAGTGATAAGTTTGATAGAATTTATAAAATCAGGCCTATTATAGATCACTGTAATGTCAATTTCAAGGCTGCATATCAGATGCACCAAGAAATATCAGTTGATGAGGCAATTACCAAATTCAAGGGTCGTAATGTCATGAAACAGTATGATTCCTCAAAACTGGTAAAGAGAGGTTTCAGATGGTGGGCTTGTGCAGACAGCCATAATGGATATGTATACCATATGGAGTTGTACACAGGAAAAAGTGCAACTTCGAATGCTAGCCTGAAACTGGGGACCCGAGCAGTACTTTCTGTTATTTTGCCAGATCTTGCAAAACAGAACCACATAATTTTTTGTGACAGATATTTTACTAGCCCAGAATTAGCTAAAGAGCTATCTGCAAGTAAAATCTTTATATGTGGCACACAGAAAGTTGATAGGAGGGGTACTCCAGATAGCATTCGCAAAAAGTACAAAAATCATAAACAGATGAATAGAGGAGACTGTTATTCTGTTATGGACAGTGATCTTGAATTTCTAGTTTGGTTGGATAGGAAGCCAATTGTTATGCTAAATAATGCCTATCAACCATCTGGAGATTTTACTGTAATTAGAAGACATAAAGATGGTTCAAAACATACATATCCATGTCCAATTGCAGTAAAAAAATACAACAGGTTCATGGGTGGGGTTGATTTAGCCAACCAGAAGCGCTCTGCATATGGTTGGGATAGGAAGTCTAGACGTTGGCCTATGCGTTTATTCTGGCATTGCTTTGATACAGCTATCACTAATTCATATATTTTATACACTTTATATATGGCACAAAAACAGCTGAAGCCTATATCCCATCTGGATTATAGGATAGCTTTATCAAAGAGCCTTATTGGTGACTTCTCCTCCAGGAAGCTGAAGCCAACTGTCAGTGAAAGTGTTACACCTACTGTCCAGCATATCATTTGTGATCTGCGCATTGGTAAGGCACCAGGCAAAAGAAGATGTGTTGTTTGTTGGAGGAATAAAGTGCGGCACACAACAATCTTTGGCTGTGCTGCATGTGGATCTATTCCATTGTGCAAAGAGAGAGGCTGCTTTGCTATTTATCATAATAGTGGAGCAGTTCAAGCTCCTCTCTAAATCTACATCCACAGTCACAACACATCACTCCCATCCTTACTCAATCATCTTTCTACTTTACAATAGGTAAGATATATTATTTTATTTATATCATTGTTCATTTATTGCATGATTATAGTTTCATTGTACTCTTGTTACAATTTTGTAAACTTTTGATTTTTTTATTAGATGTTTCTCTATACATTTTTACCATTAACCCTGACTCAATCATCTTTCTACTTTACAATAGGTAAGATATATTATTTTATTTATATCATTGTTCATTTATTGCATGATTATAGTTTCATTGTACTCTTGTTACAATTTTGTAATCTCATGATTTTTGAAGTTTTAGATGGAACAAATGTATCTTTATGTATATACAAGTTTATTCTACACAACTGAAATCTCATGTAATATTGGACATTTTGCACACTTTCTGGCTTCCTCAACCCATCCACTGGGTGTAACAGGCCCAGGTATTTGAACTCAGCCTTTCTTCATATCTTTTGTGCCAAATAAAAATATATTTACATACAAGTTTATTCTACACAACTGAAATCTCATGTAATATTGGACATTTTGCACACTTTCTGGCTTCCTCAACCCATCCACTGGGTGTAACAGGCCCAGGTATTTGAACTCAGCCTTTCTTCATATCTTTTGTGCCAAATAAAAATATATTTACATACAAGTTTATTCTACACAACTGAAATCTCATGTAATATTGGACATTTTGCACACTTTCTGGCTTCCTCAACCCATCCACTGGGTGTAACAGGCCCAGGTATTTGAACTCAGCCTTTCTTCATATCTTTTGTGCCAAATAAAAATATATTTACATACAAGTTTATTCTACACAACTGAAATCTCATGTAATATTGGACATTTTGCACACTTTCTGGCTTCCTCAACCCATCCACTGGGTGTAACAGGCCCAGGTATTTGAACTCAGCCTTTCTTCATATCTTTTGTGCCAAATAAAAATATATTTACATACAAGTTTATTCTACACAACTGAAATCTCATGTAATATTGGACATTTTGCACACTTTCTGGCTTCCTCAACCCATCCACTGGGTGTAACAGGCCCAGGTATTTGAACTCAGCCTTTCTTCATATCTTTTGTGCCAAATAAAAATATATTTACATACAAGTTTATTCTACACAACTGAAATCTCATGTAATATTGGACATTTTGCACACTTTCTGGCTTCCTCAACCCATCCACTGGGTGTAACAGGCCCAGGTATTTGAACTCAGACTTTCTTCCACATATGTATTTAGTGATAATAAATATCTTTTTATATTTATTGATTTCTTTATTGTGTATTTTCTTCATTTTATTTTTTATTATATATTTTGAATACATTGTTCTGTTACTTTTTTCTCCACTAATAACCTTTCATATTGTTACAGATAATTTACAAAAATGAACCTATCTGGCTGTGGAATGAAAATGGATCACAGCAAGTCGGCTGTTTTAGTAATTTTCTCAGGGAAAAATTACCTCAGGTAAGACTTCCAATATATCATTTTTTTTGTAAATTTGTGAGGAATGTGATGAAGTTGTTTATGAAAGTGTCATTTTATCATTTGAATTTCAAAATTTAGGATTTGTGAATCAGTGTAAAAACAAACATTCTTAAATCTGTTATAAATATAATTTTTTTTAACTTTTTCTTTATGAAATGATTATTTTAACAGCTTCATTATATTCTTTCATATATCTACTTGCTTTTACAACATTATTTTTATATATTTATTACATTCAAACACAAAATATCTAAGTTATTAGAGTTAGGGTAAATTTTTCTAAAAATTAAAGATGGCCGCCTGGTTTTCAAAGGGTTAAATATATATAGAAATAAACAGAATATTAGGTGTGAGTTAATTTATGATAATAGTAAGGAAAGTAGTTTATTGTTTAAGGCTCGAACGGGATCTTTAGCCACAAAAGAATATACATGTAAATGGAAAAATATGGGTGATTTATTTTGTAAATTATGTAAGGAAGGAATTGAAAATATTAGGCATTTGTTAATTGAATGTAAATGTTTGAAAACAGAAAGGGTACATATAATGAAGTTGTGGAAAAATAAATATGAAGAGTGATTATACAGATAGTGAATTATTGGTTTTTATGCTGGGTTTGGGAAAAGATAAGGGGGATTTAGATATAAAGGCTATAGAGTTGACAAAAATTATGTTGTGGAAATGGGATAGAGCAAATTATGGGTAAATTTAGAGTGGGGAATGTAAAAGAAAGTGGCTAACAGGTTTATCTGGGCATAATTGCTGAGATATTCTTGACTTCGTTTAAGGAGAAGCCATAATACATCACATCACATCACATAACAATATGAAGAGTGGGTAAAATTAAAAAGTAGAGAGAGTGGAAAAGGTTGAAATTTAATGATTTTTTTTTTTTGTTATTTAAGTCTTTATAAGGAAATTGGGGAATATGATAACAGAATAGTAGGACTAATGAAACAGTTTTAATGAAAATAGAATGAAGGGAGAATGGGGACACAAATCAGGGTTGGAAAATTAATCGGGTAATAAAAAATAAATTTAAATAGATTGTGCTTTGCAAGGTTTTGGAGAGAAGGAATGTTTATCTTGAATAACAATATCTCTGAGTATAGACTTATATCACATAAGGATAAATGATATGTATAAAAAAAAAACATTTAAAATTGTTGAAAAGATGATTTGAAGAATGTGAATGTGCGATTAGGGACAGTGGAGTAAATTTAAAGAAGGCTTGTGAGTAATATGAGATTAAAATCTACATGAACAATAGTGTTGCAGCTTTTTAAACGAGATGTTACATTCAGGTTGGGGGATACTAGGGGAATTATTTTTTAATATACTGTACAGTATTAACAATTAAACTAAGAAAAGAGAGGGAATATATCTATGTAAGAACAATGTGAATAAAAAAAAAGATAAGAATTTTTTTTTTTTTTTTACATATCATATATGGGTATAATTGTAAAATAAAAAAGAGCTAATATATAAATGTAAAATTGTAGTAACTGAAAATAACTACTTATGTTGCTCAGACACATGCAATAAAAATAATAATAAAGTACATCAATATCTTTAGTCTGTTAAATTCAGCAGGTCAAGTTCTGGTTTAAACTTTGAAGCATATTATTTTTACTTATTGTGTACAAATTTATTGTACACAAATTAATCAAGCTAGTTTAATGTTTTCTGTATTATTTTAAATTACATATTACTAATTTCAGTAGTATGTAAATAACTTATTACCATCTTGAATATGTAACATTTAAGATTATAATCATATCACAGAACATTCTCATTCCAAATACATTACTCAAAATTATTTTTGAAGGCAGCCTCAAAATGAGACATTTTAATAAAGTTGCAAATAATTTTTCTTTTCATTTACCAATGCCATTAATAATAACTGTCAACCTTTTCAAATATCCTTGTTCATTTATTTTCCAGTATACAGTATATGTTGAAGGTCAGATAAAAGAGGAATTCTTCTTTTGTCAGACTGAATAAATGGGCATTGATAAATGAAAAGTAAAATTATTTGCAAATTGATTAAAATTTCCTTCCACTTCTCCTTCTTATTTGCATTGCTGAACTATATATAATATACCATATACTCCACAATTTAAACTTCACAATGCACTTTTAACATATGATTTAATCTCCTCTGGCTTACAGTTTCAACTGTCCAGCAGTCATCATCAGAGCTACAATATTTAAACATATACAATTAATATCTATCCATACATATATATATAAAATATAAAAAACATTTCAATTGTTAGCTTAAATATGGATCTTTAATATCTCTATAATCTAACACCTCTTGATCCCATGCTTATACTCAATTAATTTCTTTTATAAAATTTTATATTTTAATGTTTACTTCTTCATATTCTTATCATTTAAATCTTAAATTGCCTTTAATCTATTTGTTTCTTCTATTTCAATTACTTATATATTATACATACATTAATCAATAACAATAATATTAACATTTTATAAAAGAAATTAATTGAGTATAAGTGTGGGATTAAGAGGTATTAGATTATAGAGATATTAAAGATCCATATTTAAGCTAATAGTTAGAGTGTTTGAAATGTTGTTTTTTATATTATATATATATATATTTGTATATGTAAGTGTGTATATATGGCTATATATGTATGGATAGGTATTAATTGTATATGTTTAAATGCTGCTCTGACAATGACTGCTGGACAGTTGAAACTGTAAGCAAGAGGAGATAAAATAAATCATATCTTAAAAGTGCATTGTGAAGTGTAAATTGTGGAGTATATGGTATATTATATTAGGTTTATTAAAATGTTTTGTTATGAGAATGTTCTGTGATATGATTATAATCTTAAATGGTACATATTCAAGGCAGTGGTAAGTCATTTATATGCTATTGAAATTAGTAAAATTTATTATTATATAGTAAAATTCTTTTTAAAATAAATGTGAAAGACAAAAGATAACAATAAATAGAAAAAGTTGGAAGTTTTTATAGAAAATAAGTTAGTTATATCAGCAATAAATAGAAATGTATATGAGAAGTGAGGACGGGATGAAATTATTATTAAAGAGAAATATTTTACAAATAAACTTTAAGTGTGTGTGTGAACAAGATATTTAGCTACTGAAAACATATGTAAATGGGTGGAATAATTTGAAAATATTTATCTAGTAAAATAATGATGAATTTGGTTAGCATAGTTGCCTTCCAAGCAGCTGGCCCAGATTCGTTTCCCAGTCAACGCATTTGACATATGAAAAAAAACTTTAAAACAGTGATAGAAGGTGATATAAATCGTTGTATTAATAAAATTGATAGAAAAGAGAATATGAATGCATTACAATGGGCAAATGAAAAGTGCTAATTTGATTAATGTGTAATAAAAAAAATTATTACATAAGATTAAAAATATTGAAATGATTGAAATGCATTATTCATTATGTAATGATAGATAAATAGGACCTATATAAATTAAAAAACAAAGTGCTTGATAAAGAAAAAAAGGAATATCTGAAAGGTTAGGTATAATATTAAGGAAAGATTGATAAGTATGGGATCACATTGAGTAAATAAAATAACTTGAAAAGATTTATGAAAAGTAGTGAATCTAAAACTTTCAAAGAATGAATTGATAATGAATAAGATTACAAATGAGCGTTCAATGAAAAATAATAGGATTAATAAGAAAAGAAGGAATAATATATTTTAAGAAATATATATATATAAAAGGTTATAGGGAGCATAAATTGGCCACTAAAACAAATGAGAAAGGAGGAGGTAACAGTTAGATAGGATTTAAAAAAGCTAGAATAGATTAAGGGGGGAAAATGAGGTGAACTTAATAAAAAAATTAACTAAAAAAAAAATAACATTAGAAAATAAAGACGAAAAATTCTCAAAAAGTATGAAAAGAAATAAGAAAAAAAAAATTATTATAGTATTAAGTGCAAAGAAAAAAAAATAATATAAAAATAGAGAAAAAAAATGCAAAAATATCCAATGAGTTTATCAAAAAAAGAGTGTGATGGGGAGTCGATAGGCAAATAAGATTAATTAAAGATGGTTATCAATAGATTTGGAATTGAATAAAGCAATAGTAGAAAAAAAAAGCAAGAAAATTACAAAGTATGATAATTGAAATCTTTGTAGAATATGGGAAAGTATGCAAGAATTGGTTTGAAAAAAAAGTTTTAATAAAATTATAGATATAAAATAAAAGATGTTAAGTTGTTAAGCAGATATAGGCCAATGATAATAATTTGCATAATTTTAAAAATATTATATACAATAACATAAAGGATTAGAACACGGATGAAAGGACATAATTACTTCCTTGTTTGAAATATCTTATAGGGAAAATAAACCATTATTTATTACAATATTAGATATATTGAATATTTCAAAAACAGATTACAAGTTATGATTTAAAACTGAACAAATGAATAATATTTTTAACTTAAGTTTAATAGTTTTGTATTATATCTAACTGATTATTAACTGTATAATGCACAAAATCATTTTTTTACCATATTTTATACTTATCACAATTGCATTTTTAATTGCAGACAAAATAACGTTCACAAGAATATAAATGCAAGTGAAATTAAAAATTAGAGAAACAAATGTAATGTACAATTAATAGCTATAGTTTTAATAATATAATTTATTAAATCTTTTTTTTTTTTTTTTTTGCTAATACTGTTACAACTTTTTTGATAAAAGTTGCCATTATCTTGAATATACCAGAAACAAATTACAAGATTACTGCTTTAAAACTGAAGAAATAAATGATACTTTTAAGTTACGTTTAGCAACCTTTGTGCATATAAAGTTGATTATTAAGTGCATAATGCACAAAAAACATTATTTTCTCCTCAAAATAACTTACAATTATGATGATATTTTTAAGTGTGGGCAAAATGACATGCATAAGAATTTTAATCCAAAATTGTTTGACTGAATATATTAATGTACATATTTTGAAATTTATTATAAATGCACTTTGTTAGTGTATGTGATCAAAGTATGTTTTTGATTATGTATTGTATTGAATTAAAAAAATTTCATTTTACAAGATTAAAAATAAGACTATCATTGGTTTTAATTTTTCTAAAGCCAACTGGCAAATTTTAATGATGCTAAAAATTTCCAGTTTATATATCTTAAATTCTAATATTCTTTCAAATACTCTCTTTTGCTATATCATCTGTATACTGCAAAAAACATTTTTATATCAAAAATTTTGACCTTATAACCATCCAATTATATTTTGTGTGGTTTCTATGAAAAATAATTTCAGATATGGTGTCTCATAAACCCATCCATCGATTACTAGCCAGTACTATAATGGCAAATATTATTATTTAATTAATATCCCATTAGTCTTTGAATGACAACCATTAAGGTTCTTATGTTTTCCATATCAAAAAGTTCCATAACAAATTTTCTCAATAATCAGCCGATACTGCCTAGATCTGGAAGTGCTTATCATCTCTTATTTACAGAAACCATATCCTAGGAGACATTCTCAAATCAGTTGATATTTGTTGATTTGTTCCCTAAATGAGGCTTACTTTGGGATAAAATACATCATTAAAAAGAATCAAATCAAATATAAAAGTCATTATAAAAGTTTTCAATATCAAGAGCTATTATTGTGACAAATGCAAATTTTATATTTTATTAATTTAATAATTTTATTCAATATTAAAGAAGAATGTGATAACATTATATTGAAATGATAATAATGTTATGAGGGAGCATGCTATTATATTTACTATAGTATGTTTATACTTTATATGTTATATTTTATGATATTTTAAAAAAAATATTTATTATATTTTATCAATTACATTTTAACCTTCTCATTCAGATTTTTCTTGTATGGAATTTATAATTATTGTATAATAAAATACAAAAATAAGCAAATATTAGAAAATATTAGATGATGTGACATATCAATTGTTTTATTAAAATGTTGATTTTTGCTTTACAAATTTTACAATATTCCTTCTATATATAAAAAGTGGCATATATATGTAAATATGACCCAATTTTGCTTAAATAGTGGCAACCTATTGTATATGACAAAATGGAATCAGATTCAAATAAATTCACAAATAATTTCAGTTTCACCAACAAGGAAAAATGTTCTTTTGTATTTACTACTTTTGAATATTTAAGTCATCATCATCAATATTAGTAATCACCCTAAAGATGAGTATGGTAATTCTAATTTTGCCCACACATAGAAATAATATAATTAGAGTGGATTTAAATTCAGACTTCCAAGCGCCCTACAGCTACAAACTCCATCTTATTCAACCGATATCCATGATCACATACATGTGAAAAAGATAAGTGATCTCCAATTACAAAATGTATATTGGTGGAGATCATTTATCTTTTTTATATGTATGTGGTCAAGTGTATCAGTTGTATAAGATGGAGTAGATAGCTATAGGGAGCAAAAAAATCTGAGTTCAAATCCTTCTAATTATATTAAGTTCAGTACAGACAATATACTTGTATTTAAATGCTACATAGAAATAATAATAAAAGATAAAAAAACTAGAGGTAATTTTTTTCAATGACTATATAAATCAACCTATGAAATACAAATACATCTCCAACAATGATCCTTTAATCTATTTGAAATTTCATGATGAATCTTTTAAATGTTTTGATAGTAAACTTTTTCTTTAGAAGAACTCCCTACATCTTACCTAATTGTAATTTTTTATTGTATTTAATCTTCAGATATATTTTTCCAAAGAGTAATTCAGGGATATTCTTTATATATAGAGCTTGCAAAATAAGCTCTTAACAAGTTTTGAGAATATCCTCAACCTCAGACCAGTTTCTGCTTCTGGCATCATCAGTGATGTGCCAGGATATTCAAGCATTAGATTAAAAATAGCAGGACAAGCCCATCACTTTATCTAATGTATAACTATTGAGTAGAAAATCTAAAATTGTCAGACATCCATATGTCTTCTAATCCATGGATTGGAAGTCATATGGATGTCTGACAACTCAATAGGGATAATCTTTATAATGCAAATTATCTCTGCATCTCCTATAAAACCCATGCTTGACTTAATTTTTTTTTTAAAAGTATGTTACTCTTCATTTGCTTCAAATACTCAATCCAACAAAAATGTGGACATAAAACTGTATATTCATGACCAGAAAATCCAATAAAATAAAAGCACACTAATTAGTTTTGTAATCTTGCAATCATATTTTTAAAATATGGAAAAAATTTCTGTTGAGCTTAAATCAACAGATTAATTTCAATGCAATAAATTAGGGAAAATAGTAATCTATTTAGTTGAAGTAGTTAAATGCAATACTTAAATCTTTGCTGCACCTCAACATCCAAATCCATTTATCTAAAAAGCTACTAAAATATTTGAACTGGGTGCTTGATATTTATATTATGTCACTAATGAATAAAACATTCTAGTTTTTTTAAATAGTAGGTATTAAGCTCAAAATTTTACATATTTTAAAAATTCTTCTTTACACTGGCAAGAACAATACATTCATTAAAATGCTGTAAATTTAGAAGCCAAAAAAAGATGAAGTTTTGGCCTTTTGCTTTTAATTAATTCAATCAAAAACTCTACTATCAAACCCATCTCCAAGGCAACTGTCATCAAAATGAAAAGCAAAGCAAAAATTATTTCACATGCTTGTTCAACATTAGATTTAATTTCAAATGTATTCAGATTTTCCTCTCGTATAATCATGTAAAAGCTGTAATTATATGAATAAATTTTCAGGGACACTACCTATTTTAAAACATTACCACAAGAATACTTCCACCATAAAATGTAGATTAAAGAAATCATTATATATTCATTATTAAGAATGGCATTATCTAAAGCATCCTCCATTAATTATTGTCAACTATGATAATAAAAATTTCCCAAATTCCAAGAAAAAAACTCTAAATCAGCTGTGCCAAGTTTTAACATCACTAACTATAAATCAGAATGGTTTAAATCTTATTTATATTTAAAACATTTTACTTGCTTTACTTTATTTTCTTGGGCTGTAGAATTACAAAGTCATTAATTTGGGGGCATTCATTTGACATTGCTAATGCTTTGGGTTTTTTCCAATATACATTTTTTTTCTGTGTAGAAATTGGAACTAAAATTATTAGTTTAAAAAACAAATTGAAGATATTAGTATTGTCCAGACTTCATACAAATATCAATCATTTAAATATAAATCTGAAAGAAAACTGTCAATATCCTTATTAAATGTATATAATACAAATAAACCAACAGCATCACTTATTGGTAGATTATTTGTACCCAGACATTTCAAAGTCTGCTTTATTCTTTTAGTATTTACAAAAGAAAAATTGTAATTTTCAGTAATTTATTTACATATTTAAGCTTATTTATGCAATATATTTGTAAAATATTTATTTTAAACCAAAAAACTACATGATGACAATTAGATTTTATTTGAAAATATTTGTTTTTAAGAAGACAAGTTGTAAAAACATAGTTACAACAAAGCAAAATCTGTTTTTACTGGCTAACAAAATTTCTTCATAAACACCAGTGAATAATTTTTTTGTGAAATTTTAATAATAATCAGTTTAATTTTAAGATATATTTTAATTCTTTCATGATGTCTCAACTAAAATTTGTTTCCATTTTAAAAGTGGAATTCAAATAAATATTTCATTTAATCAGTTTTATAAATAGGCAATATTAGGATCCAATATGAAAAAAAAACCCAAATATGATCAAAATTGTCACTAGAGTCTTTAAAATAAGAGTGGTAAGACTTGGACTTTAAATTATGTTAAATTGTGAAAAATGAATACTTTTTGTGGTTAGGCACAAATTATAATCAATTTCCATTTTTCTTTTATAAACCCTACTACTAATATAGCATTATTTATATTATGAAATTAACAATTATTAATACGTTACCTTTTACAAAATTTATAAACACATAAACAAATATATTTTAATCAGGTAGGAACTGAATCCCATGTTTATACACACACGTATAAACCTCCACAGTTGGATTAAATATACTTATAATTAATACAGTAAATTATAGCGTTATATCTTATAACATTATTATGACAACTATAATAATTTTCATACTTTCAAAAGCAAATTAAATTTGTTCTATATAAATAAGATTCAAGTCTATTTTGATTTAATGCTATTTATAATAGGACCTGGTAGACTAAAAAAAGATTAATCTGAGATCAGTTCTTTAATTTTTTTTTTCATATGTCAAATGCGGACCAGCTGCTTGGAAGGCAGCTATGCTAACCACTAGGCCACCGATGCTTGACACCAGTTCTTTAATTAAACTTGGTATTGCTATAGTTTGCAATTAAGTCTTAGTTTGGCAGTTAGATATAACAGCTTATATCTTGTTTAAGTAATGAGTTAATGCAAAATGTTTAAATACTCTCGTTTGTAATAATAATAATGGAATTATTTATTGCTTGATCATACGTCAAGAACTCGTAGGAAGAAATTATGGTATTTGCACGCTCCGCTGTATTATTTGTTAAAAATCAAATTA
This sequence comes from Epiperipatus broadwayi, assembly GCA_028023455.1. Classification (NCBI taxonomy): domain Eukaryota; kingdom Metazoa; phylum Onychophora; class Udeonychophora; order Euonychophora; family Peripatidae; genus Epiperipatus; species Epiperipatus broadwayi. The sequence continues at coordinate 14,901,294 of JAQFVV010012400.1, forward strand.
AAAGCTACTTTTTAATGACTTGTTTTTTTCTTTTTAATTTGTTAATTATATAGTAAAATTCATTAATATGAAAATTTTAATAGAGTATTTTTTAAACAAACAAGCAATTAAGTTACAAATTTATAATAAAGGGGGGGGGGTAAACTTAAAGCAATAACAAAGAATATATATATATACATAATAAAATTTAAAAAAAAGAATACTGGAGACCTCAACATAATTTTTTTTTATGAATAAAATTTAATTTTGCAAATTTATTTAATTTTGCAAATTATAACAAGTTAAGAATGATGCCGGAATAATTTGGCTTAGGATTAAGAGAGATTATTTTGAGAGTTAATCTTCGTGGATCAATTTCCCTACTAAAAAAATAAAAATCTTAGTCATGATAAAAGTGTTCAGCCTGTCGCTCAAACATTACCCCCCCCTCCCAATTAAAGATAAAAAGTTTTCCGAAATAAAAGTATTCTTAGTTAATAACTGAAACACAGGCTTGTTATATACCTGTGGCTATATATGTGTAATATAGGGTATAGGAGCACAGACTTTCACACCACCCACCTCTCTCCACTCTATCTAATAACACTGATACACCCAAACACAAGTTTTTTAATCATTTTATTATTTTATAGCACATCATAGTGGCGTTGGATGAAATTTTTTGTAAGTAGGGATGCTTTATTAGTATAGCTGCCAAAAAGTAAGCAAGGAAAACAAATCAGAGCATTTCTAATTTCACAATCAAACAACCATTTTATTTTTTCATACCAATCATTGTTAGAAGATCTAATGTATTTTTTAATTTTTTATTATGTGCTGTTTGACAAATAATATCTGGAGAAGATCGACCTTCACTTTTCATTTCAATTTTTTCATGTACTGACAATTGGGAACACATAATTCTTTTATATACTCAACACTAACATCCACCATAATAAATATTTAAAACATAATTTTGTTATATTCTTCAGTAATAAATACTTATTTGTTTATTTATTTTATTGATCATCCTACATGAAAACAATAAAAATGTATTCACTCTAAAATGAAACCAAAATAAATTGTGTCAGCGAGCAGCTATTGGGTTAGTTACTCATCTTCATAAAAGCAAATGAATCTCAGGAGGTACTTGCTGAAATTCATCGAATATGATGATTATGGCATTTGCCGCAATTGACTGTGGCTTTGAATAGAATTTCAAGCATTGCTTTAAATAACTCTTTTAAAAGTGGTTTAATTAGTTGTATTTACATAACAATGATGCAAAATATTGAATGATTGTTATATTATTAATATTTTCAAGAACAAATTTGATTATTTTTTTCCTGGGGTGTGCAGCGACGCATTGCTTATGGACCAGCTGCCACTGGGATATTCTTAGTAATCATCTTAAATGAGTACAGCCCTTCTGTCTTAAAAAAAAAAAAGGACAATAATTTATTCATCCTTATCTTATATATATATATATTTAAGTGACTTTTCAGGATTTGCTGATAAATTCATTTATGTTTCTATTTAAATACTACTTTAGACATGTTTCTATCTGACAATTAATCAGTTGAAGATAAGATTTAAAAAAACAATAATTATTGTATATAGATAAAAAAAAAAAAGAACAACTTTTAAATAATCCATTAAAGATAAAGGCCTATGTCAAGCGTTGGAAGCCGAGAGATCAACGCTACTGCCTTGCCATCAAGCTGTTGCTAGCAGACAATTGTCGCGGGTTCGCGTCCCGGCGGATGCTTTGACATATGGAAAAAGAAAAAAGATAAAGGCCTCTGCAACAGTTCTCATAGAGAAACAATTAAACAAAAAAATTGATTGATGACGGTTGAGTGTTTTTCCATTCATTTTATCCTCTAGCTATGATACTTAGGTATCTATTTGTCAATTAATTTTAAATAGTTATTTGGCTTGTCTATGAACTAGCTATCTTAAAAAAAAAAATCTTAAGCTTGATTACATTGAAAAAAAAAGTATATGGTTTATACAACTGGGATTTGAATTCAGGGCATAAACATAGCTAGCAGGCAGATGCATTATTGCAGTGTACGATACTATTACATGATGCATATATTTATATGGAGAATATATATTTTAAAATTTTAAATAAATTAACTGTTACGAACAAAGATAGGTTTCTTTCCAAATCAAAATGTTTGCGTATGTTTTACTTGCAATTAAAATATAATGGTACAGCCTTCATTATTAAGTAAACATCATATTAAAAGAAATACAGTGGAGTTAAAGATAGTCAAATCAAAATAACCACACTTGGTTATTCGTGAAATACTTTTAATATTCGTGAATCTGCAAAGACAAAAAAAAAACAACAACAACTAAATAAATGATTCTTGCTTAATTTAATATATTTTTAACTAGCATTAAATAATTTATTAAAAAATAAATTTCATTTCTAAAAAACCTAATTGTAGCTTAATTTATTATACTCGTCCAGAAATTTGATTTATTCATTATTAATCTTACACAATTGTGCATGATAATAGTTTTAATCGAATTTCGATTACATTAATTAAATAACCATAATTGTAGTACTTTTTTTTTTTTTTAATGCTTAAGACAAAATTAGCTTTCAGTGCAGAAAAAACAAAATTTTCTTAAGGATTGAATATAGATAATAATATTCCAAGGTAACATTTGATTTTATATTAATTCTATCACAATTGTTTAGGATTATATTTTAACAAATTTTAGTCAATGATTTTTGACAATAATTTACCATTTACTGCCATCGAGTCAAAAGTGACTTTTGGTGATCACAAAAATGGCTTTTCTCTAAAATGAACTGCCATCTACATGATTTTTCCTGATTCTCAATGATTAATTTATTATTGGGATATAGAGATTATCCATTTCATTGCTATCTACCACCTTCTTTCGCTATGATACTTTTTTCTAATGAATTATATAATTAATAACATGACCTGGTTTTTTATAATGCAAGCTAAAATTCAGTTATAATCTGAGAACTATTTATTTTCATTACTGTCTATATTATTATCAAAAGTCTTCATTAGCACCATAGTTCAAAAGTTTATCACTACTACTTTCTGCCCATTTTAATCTCCATATTTATTTTTTAATTTCTTAATAAGCAACAAAAATATTTATCTACTTGAAATGCATTTTAATATGGACCCAAACATTTTTCTTCTTCTTTAGCTTATTTGGTTTTCATTATGGAGTAATAGTTTTCAATTTTTAATTAATTGTAAAATATATCAAATCTTTTAAAATTGCAGATAAATATTAAAAAAAAAAAAAGAAAGCAAATAGCTTGGGGAAAAAATGTTTTAAACTATCATTTGATCAGAGAACACAAAATTCCTGAATTGATTTCTGACATAAATGAAAAATATTATCAGTCTGGGTAATAAAACGAAATTGGTGTGCTCAATTTATCCACGTTGGTATTCTAACAACATATGAATTGTGAGAATCTAATATGTTGGTATATCAAATAGTATCATCAGAAAACAAAATTTACCATTAAAGCCAGAGACTTGTCAATTATACAATTAATTTTAGTCAACAAATATAGATTTTGTTTTAGATTATGTGAATTAAAATAGTATACAGTGATTTGTTGAGGTCTTTTACTAATAGAAATATATATGGAAAAGTTTTTTGATAGCTTGTAACTGTCACACTTATTAAGGCAAATTAGTTATGAGTCACAATTTCATGGATTTAATTTGTAAAAAAATAAAAAACAATGTACAACATTTCAACACTCACTAGCAATTGTGAAAATCAGTGGTAACATATAGAACAAAATCCTTGCAGTAATTATGTTACTATATTTAGATTTATAATTTCAAAACATTTATCATTTAATAAATCTAATGATTTCTATTGAAATTTTGTTAGAGACAACAATATCCTAGTATATACCAACATCATTAGCAGCCGCTATTAAATGAGTATGGGCATTTTAACTATAAAAAAAAAGACAAAAAATATATAATTATATTGTTGTATATATTGACATACAGAAAAAAAGAAGAAAAGACAAAAAAAAAAAAAGATTAAGTGATTATGTATTTAAAGAAAGAAAATGTGTGTGCACAATCACACAATTCTGTTACTATAACTCATTAAAAAAAAGACTATCATAAGAGACTCATAATGATCAGGCTCTATAATAACTTAAATGGCTGAAAATAACTGTAAAAAAAGGAGAAACAATACTGAGTCTTTGATGAAGCAACATCTTTAACTCCAAGGCATCAAATAATATTTTTGGTTGGAAACCACTTATTCACAGTTAATCATCATATCATATAATCATTTAATTATCATCAACTTGTGAAACTTCATCAGTAATCTGAATTCAGCACCAAGATTACATAAATAATAAATATAGACTATTAAAAAGAAATCAGAGAATGTTGAAATTATAAGTACAACGTAATGGTGATCTCTCTATTAGAATGTAAAAACCCTCACAGTAGATCTCTTTCAAAATCATATAAATAAAATGAAAATATCTGCAATGGTAAAACGATTTTTACTTGAAATGTTAAATATTTTTGGATTTTCTTTTACTAATTTATAAAAATTATTTTATCAAGTTTTAAAATATCTGAGAATTTTAATCAGCCATAAAATATTTAGTGTGTAAAAAGTAAGTAACCACAGTTTCCCAATAACTTCAATTACTTTGTTTCAGTAAATAAATGTTTAAGATAATATCTCCATATCAACAGGAATTGATAATATTGATGAGTGATATTTATAGTTAAAGTAGCTAAGAATAATACTATATTATCAATAGTCTCAAGATAAAAATGCTAAGAATAATACTATATTATTAATAGTCTCAAGATAAAAATGCTAACAAAATAAAAGTGAAATAAAAAGATTAGTTTCTTTTAAAAAATATATATATATTTTAAATTCCAGATTTAATTAAGAGCACTTATCAGTAGAAACATTATAAATTTTTATCATGAGATATTTGTAATTATTTAAATGAATAATACAAGTATGTAAACTTTGAGATTTTAAGAAATAAATAATAAACAGTCAGAACTCATTTTCCATGTAAAACAACTGCCATCACTAATAATTTTTCATTCAAAAAAATTGCTTGGATGAATAGAAGAAAAAATTGATAAATGAAGCAAAAAAAAGAAGAAAGAGATTGATAAAGAAATTAACAATGTTTTCATATAATAAATATGATGTAGCTAGAATTGTATGGAAGGGAGTTGCAGTAACATGGTTAACATATGATAATGATGCGTTATGTGTTAGTAAAGGGGTATTAGATTACTTAGAAAAAGTACAGGAAAGTAGGAAGACATGCATGAGATGCAGATGTGTGGACAGCAAAAGAGTCAATTCAAAGAGAAATTGGGATGGTCAAGTTTTTATATGAGAGATGCAAAAAATAAAATGAAAATGTTTGGTAAGTTGCAGTTTATGGATAATAAAAAAATAGCCAAAAGATGGGTGAGAAAGGTAATGTGGTAAGCAAAATATTTGGATAAAGAATTTATATCAGTATACTTGTACAAAAGGTGGGATTATTGTGTTACGATTGTTGAGTGTTATAGTGGTAAGGAATGGGATAAAAGAATAGATGCATTAATAAAGAATAGGGAGTTGGAGAGTAAAAAAAGTTTAAATATATTAAGTTTAAATATATATAGAAGTAAATGGAACATTGGGTGCAAGTTAATTTATGATAATAGCAAAGAAAGTAGTTTATTGTTTAAGGTTCGAATGGGATCTTTAGCAACAAGAGAACATACATGTAAATAGAAAAATATGGGTGATTTAGTCTGCCAAATTGTGTAAGGAAGGTATAGAAAATATTAGGCATCTGTTAATTCAATATAAATGCTTGAAAACAGAAAGGGTACAAATAATGAAGTTATGAAAGAATAAATATGAACAAAGTGGTTATACAGAAAGTGGATTATTGGTTTTTATGTTGGGTTTGGAAAAAGATAAGGGGTATTTAGATATGAATGCCATGGAGTTGACAAAGATTATGTTGTGGAAATGGGATGGAGCAGATTATGGAAAATAGTGTGGGGAATGGAAAGGGAAGGTAAAGTGGCTAATAGGTTTCTCTGGGCATAGTGGCTGAGAGAATCCTGACTCTAAGAGGTCACAGTGCATCACATCACATCACACCAACACCTTGTGGATGGATGTAGCAATAAAGATATAATCAAAGATGTGACAAAAATCTGATTTCCTAGATGCACATTTTGTACTATGTCAGCACTCACCAGTTGGCCCAGATCACAAATCTCTTACATATATCTTTACTAATGTTCAGTATATATATACAAAATTACTACAGATTAATTGACAAATGTCAAATGTGCTGCCCTCATTACTTTGACCAAATCACTTAATGAATGTAGATTAACAATTTTTATTAGTAATTCATTAGACTAGATTTTGGGGATCATAGATCTTTTTCTCATGTCTTGGGTCATATGTTTATGATTACATCCCTCCATAAGGCGTTAAAACTGGATAGAAACCAGTCCTAATTTGCATGAGTGGTGTAGTGAAAATTACACTACAGAAATATTATTCATTATTAGAGTTATCACGAATTTCTGATTTCCTAATTGATTAAAAAAAAAAAAAATGTAAAACAGCCTTTAAATAGCTCACTGCAGAGCAAAACTCTCTTCAACAGCCTTTCATAATAATGCAGTAAGGCAGGCAACATTTTCCAGGCTTTCTAACTATCAGGTGGTGATGGTTAAATGTTTTTCCATTATTATTTTATCCATTTACCAATCCCTTTTAGACGGTTATCTGGTTTGCTATCTGAAAAGAATATCTTAGCATATTGGGGAAAAATCAGTTTACTTTGTTTAGATTTGTCTATATCGAAGACAAAATCAAACAAAGAAACCCTCCATATAACAGACATAACTCAATATGACTACAAAGGTAAACCTTATAGTTTACTGAAATAAAAAACCAACTAAACAATGTTGGCAGTCATTAAAAAAATCTTGTTACTTTTATTCTCTATGAAAAGATTTATGATACATGAACTCTAAAATCACTCAAATAAATAATGAGAATATGTATAAAATCAAAAACACTCTATTAACAATAATAAAAAGATAATGCAATTTTGATATAGAAAACTCATTATTCATCTAACAATGTTAATTTCCCTAATATCCATATTTTGTAAATATAAAGTGTCTTAAATTTGATTCAAGTTTAAAAAAACCTTACATTCAATAATTGAAATGATATAGTAAGCATATACAACATGCTTACAAATTCCCCAATACTAATTGGCCCCACCTTTCCACTTCTCCCAGCATTTTTTACATTTTCAGGTGGTTTCAATTTTCAGAAGTCTTTAAGGGTCACCAAATGAATATAAAACAGGATATAAAACCCTTGAATTAATGATCTTAAATAAAATAATATATACTTTATAATGTCAAGCAAAGAAAATTTGTATATTCAAGTAGATAACATAGATAATCCTTGATCTATATTATATTACAATGAGTAAATTATTCACAAATATTCTCCACAGTCAATATAAATAACTATATACTCATAGCTGAAAGGTATTTATTTAATGTTGATAAGAAATCTGGTTAAAAATCATATTAGATATTTTTTCCATCACCACATTCTATTAAACATCAAATTAAATCATAATGACATGAATCAAAATTTGTTCTTAGAAGATAATAAAACAAACTATTCCATATTAAAAGAAAGATTGCAGAAAAGATCATAAATAAATAGAATAATATTCAGTAGAAATTCTATAACAATGGCTTAGTGAATATTATGAGAAAAACTTTGCCAATCTTATAAAATAGATTTCTAAAATCCAAGATACACAAAACTATTAAGATAATCATTAGGTCAGAAGTACAATTTTCTCCTTTACTATGTTCCTATAATCTAAATCATATAAAACCAATAAATATTAATGAATATAAAAGTTTCCAAAATTGATAAAACCCTTCCAGAAAATCTTAAAAAAAAAAGATTTGAGGCAAAAATATTATTAACAAACTAATTATTAACATTTTTCATACAGGAATGATCCTCAAAAATTTGACTTGAAACCAAACTGCCATAATCAAAGATCAATATTACTAATAAAAAAATAAAACAATTAGCACTATTACATAGTCCATATAATTTGAAAGACATATTCCAATTATTGAGAACCTATTATTTTCAGAAGAATGGAAATTGCTGTATATAAGATTTATCCATAACTATTTTCATCAAAAAGTTATTTCCATCCATCCCCCTAAAGATTGGTAGTATTATTAACCAATCTGAATTACCTTAGTTTGAAAAAAAAAAGATGTCTAAAAGCTTCAAAAAATTCTAAAAAATTATTAATTTACTTGACAAAATGATCTTTAATAATAATATAAAAAAAAGGTTTACATAAAAACTAATCATAGTAAACACAAAATGTGAAAAATTAATTGACTTTAACTTCCAAAAACAAACAAGGTCCTCATTAACGATATAGAAGCATGCAAATCTTCAAAGGTTAGAGGCTTGTTTTTAATCATAACAAAAACAATATAATCTAACTTCCAATTAAATAGTAGAAAAGCATCTCATAAAAGGAACATAATGAGCGACAAGAGTTTCAAACATGACATTGGCTTAAGGTATATCGGAATAACATTAAATAATTTTTAGAAGCAAATTTTTTGTAAACTGGCAGTCTATAGTTAAATATATGGGACCTATACTTAACAAAGCACATAAGACTTCTACATACTATGATGCTGTTTAGAAAAAAACATTTTGTCCTAAACTTCTGAATACTTAATTTAGACCGTAATATCTCACCTGGCCTTCAGAAGTAGACTAGTCCAGATTTCTTCCTTATCTGTTTGGAGTGAACATTCATTGCCACTAACCAATGGGTAAACATATAAATAAAACTCCACCAATGATAAGTATGGGTCAATAAGCAATGATGCTCTCTGAATCCAATTGCTTCCAGTAAGATTGGGGATCTGGCAATAAATAGTTAGCCTTTTAAAGGTAATGAAAGAATGTCTGTCTAACCTAAATGATGGTACACATTCTCCAATGAAACCATTGCTAATAGTGATCACTTGCATAGCCATTATACTATAAGTCTACGTAGTTAGATAAGTCCACGATAGAACTGACTGCTAAGACTGGAGCCAACTTAAGGCAAGCTATCTGGTAAAGCTGGAAAATTCATTGGACCAACTCACAAGGCAGGCTGTTACATACAGTTGAAAGTGAGCCGAGTCTTTCAGGCACCAACAACCCTGCATTAATTGAGATTATATATGTGGTAGTATATAAATTGATATTGTATATGCTGTAAATATATTTAATCCTAATAAATCATATTAACTGAACTTCAGATGTTCCTCTTTTTTGTTACTGTTGTTTTGAATCTGCAATTTAGACCAAACACAACATAGTCTATACCAAAATCTTATATTAACCTCATTTTGTATGTGTTGTGGATGGTATAACAATTCATTTATGAAAGAAAATATTATGAAGAATATATGTATTTAAAGAAAAAAAATTAAGGATCATATAGATATTATTTCTATTACAATGTTTTATGGATTTCTGCTAGCAATTTAATAAAATGTATTGTTTAATTAACTATAGTAATTAAATTTATTTCTTTAAAATATATTTTAAGTATAAATAAAAAATTTTATACTGGTAATTGAGAAAGATTTCAAATCTATGCTGTAATTCATTCAACTCAGTGTTTCATTGCTTTAATATTTCCATGTTAATAGGCATTTTTATTTATTTGACAAACTAAAATTGGGATGTTTTGTGAACAATCAATCAATATACCTATAGTATATTGTTGTATTTAGACAAGCTTGGTAATTGAATATTTAGATAAAACATGCTGTGCTCTGAGGATTTTTGGTTTGTTTTAAGTCACTGATTCAGTTATAGATAGATCCAAGATTATATGCTTTTCTATGAATATTTTTTTATTTTGTTTATTTTGAATAATGTATATTATTATTGGTTATTTTCTTTGCATTGAAACATTGACTTTTTTTAAACCTATATTAAAAATAATTTAATTTAGTATAATTTAAGCAACATGAGTTTATATTTCCATGTTAATAGACATTTTCATTTATCTGACTAACTAAAAATGTTATATTTTGCATTATTTTTTTACTATTTTGTTTAACAAAGGTTTTTTTTTTTTCACTTTTGGTAGAATTTTTTCCTAAAATTTATGTTATCACCATTTTTATTATACAAACAAGATATATTTGAATTTCCAAATGGAATATGCTTGTATTCACTTAAAGCTGAAAAACTAATGTTAATTTCAGCCTTAAGTCAATTCAATAATAACAGTTCATCAAGTGATGTTTATAAATTTATTTCTCCAGTTAAAAAATACTTTTCTAATGCAACCCATCTAAATCTTATAAATAGAAGTAAAATAGATTTGCTATACAAAATTTCCAAGGAATTAGAATACACTTTTTTTTTTTTTTTTTTAGAAAAACTAACTTTTGAATGATAATCTACTTATTTATTCTACAAATCATTAAAACTTTTAGCCATCAAAAATATCAAACCTAATCTTCAATTGTTATTTTAAGGGCTGGAAGCAGCCTTAAAATTTTATATTTCAGTTTCTAAATAAATAATTTCTGCTAAATTATGAATCTAATAAGAGGTGAATTCTTTGGTACAGCAAATGATTATTATTATTATTATTTTTTTAAAAAGCAAACTTTAAAATTGATGTAATGTAATTATTTAAATGAAACATGAAGTTTTCAAAATTATATATATTAAATATAATGCCACCAACGACTACAAAAATTATATAAAGAAAATATTAAAAAAAATAAGACTCATTATTTTTTTGGCACAGAAAAATAAATAATGATAATTTTTTTAATATATTTTTTAATTTAGCGTCCTGAAGTTATTGACATTTTTATATTAGATCTTATGATTCCATCAAAGGAGAAAATATATCACTGCTCTGAAAAGTTGCATCACTTTTCTTACCTCTTTGTGTTTTGCTCTAAGCATGTCATCCTTGTTTAAATATACAATTTTCTTGGAGTGGGCTTGAGGCTAAAGAGGATAGCATTCCATATTAAAAACATTGATTAATTTACTGCTACTGTCATGAATGAGATTGAAGCATTATCATAGTACAAAATAAATGAATGAATTAAAACTAACATAATCCTCTTGTTGTATTTGGGAGGGGAGTAATGTAAAAAAAGAGTAAAAGATAATGGATTTAGCCAAAGGTAGACATTAGTTGTTTTTTTTTAAGTGTCATAGCATCAGCCGGGACGCGAACCCGCAACCCGGGCAACTGCCTGCAAGTACAAGGCAGTCACGCTGACCTCTCCTTAATGTAAAAAAAAAGCTTATGGTTTTATTGCTTGGTAGTAAATAAGAAATTTGAGCACCAAGTCAGAAATTTTTCCAACTATGTCAAACTGTGCAGGGCTTTAATGTAAGGTAAAGGAAGTAGTCAGAGTTAAGTAACTGGTTTCATAAAGATCCATTTGTCTCCTGAATTAAAAATAAGGTTAAATACTCTGTAATTACAAGTAAGAGTTTTAGCAAGAGAGAGTACACAGAAGTATGCTACAATATGCACCACACAAGACATACATAATGTTCACTATAAGAGAGAGAGAAGAGTATGAATGTTAATCTCAGCATCAGTAGATATCAGAAGAGTCAGCATAGAAGCAAGAATGCATCTCTACAAGACATTTCGAATAATGTCAGACAATATGCTGGAAGTGAATATATAAGTCTACATGCTTCACATGAGAAAGTAAAGCAATATGCACACATGTTGTTATAATATTGTAGGCAAATATAATCTTGATTTCAGGTAGAACTCAATCTTAGCCATAGCAGCTGACATGTCATCAGAGTTGACCAATGAACAGACAATCATATAACACACCCTGAGCAATGACTAGAAATTATTAATATCAGAAAACTGATACAGATCAAGCAACTGATATCCATGCTGAAGATAAAACTCACATAATTTGAGTAACCTTGGAGAAGTGGGCAAAGCTCCAGACAAAGAACCAATTCTGGCAAAATAAAATTTCTTACATTCATTGTTGTGTAATTGGAATCTGAAAATAATGACAGTGGATTCCAAAATGGCACAATGTGTTCTTAATGTAACTGTTTATGAATAATAAATTATAAAATGTATCTAAGTGTTTGTATTTGTATACAACCATCATTTCACAAATGTCAGAACACAACAGGTTTGGCACAGTCAGTGAAAGAATCCCCTAGAACTAGAAGAAAATAAAGTTTAGAAAGAAGTTAATTTATGGAACTGGCTGGATCAAGAGGAGGAATAAGCCAGGCAGAAGCTGAAGCTATATTAATAAATTTATTTATTTATTATAAGTTAGTAACAAATAGGAATGGCAACAATCTGAGTTATGAAATCATTATGTAGAGAGATTTTAACTCTATATTACTGCAAACAATATTAGGTCAGACCTAAGGTTGGCAATGTTTGTTAGTTTATGTGGAACAGCCATATATAGAGTATTAATAGCTCAGATAGCCTCCAAAGAACCATCTTATTTAACTTTTGAGAAAGCTATAGAAATATTGAATGAGTATTTTGCTCTGAAGTCAAATGTGATTATGGTAAAATATAAGTTCTATTGATTGCAAGGCAGTAATAAAGTAAATAGGTTGCAAGGCAGTAATAAAGTAAATAGGTTAAACTAAGAAATCAGGCAAAGAAATGCAACTTTGGCATTTTCTAATGAAGTGTTAAAAGACAAATTCAGTTCTATATGATAAGTCATGCCCATCATTTAATATTATTGATGTATAATGCATCAACATTCCAAACACTAGAAGCTTTAGTTAAGTTAAGCAAAGAAGTGTCAAAAGAATCTGCAGTTCAACATGAATCAAGTACTAAAATCCACAAGGCAGAATCAGACAACAATGGGAAAAATAGAAATAACGTCTTCAAGAATAATAGATGCTTTAGATGCAATGATAACCATAATTATGAGACATGTAGATTCAATAAAAGGCAGAGTCATAACAAATAAGCAGGCAAGTTATGAGGGCATATTAGCCCAGAAAAGTCTACACATAACTCAGTTAAAAATAAGTCAAATTTAGAAAGCAATAAATTTAACTCAAAGAATGGAAACTACAAAAGTCTAAAAGGTAAGAGAAGTGGAATGTGAAAACTAAAGAATAAGAAAATAGAATCAGTATTTAAAGATATGTCAAAATAAAGTATTCATGAAATTAGAAATAGATTCAAAGCCAACAGTAACTATAGAATGAATAAATATTGGAAGGAGATAATTAAAAAAAAGAAAGTAGAACTAGTTCCTACTATAAGAAATATATAGGTTTATTAAGGAAAGTTAATAAACATGCTGAGACAAGCTTAAGTGGATGTGAAGCGAGGGACAAATATAGTACAGCTGGAACAAATGCTAATTTTAGAAATTCATGGCAATCTTCTAGGCAGAAAATGGTTTGACTACTTATGTTATGCATAAAACACACAAATAAAATTGCAAATAATGATATGGGCATTTAGTGTATAAAAAGAATTACCTAGAACTTTTTAAACTAGGTTTAGGCAAGAATATAGGATCTCCAGTAAAATTACATATAAGTATAATCAAACAAATCACAAGAAAAGTTAGAGAGATTCCATTTGCAATCAGGAAAAACTTGCACAGAATTTAGTATACATTGAAAGAAAACATATTTCCCATGTTGACACTCTTAGCATGTTGACAGGGACATCAGAAGCAACAGATAGAAAGGACATAGCTACCAACATATAGTCTATGAAGAATATTGGGTTAAGCAAAAATGGATACATGAAGTATGCCTAAGTCCGGACCATGTGCAGTGTATGTAACAATATGGCAAAGACAGAAAGAATTATCAATGCAGGGAAATTGCATTACATGCATTGCTGGAATGATCATTCCATTGTAAAACAGGTAAAAAGTAGAAAGGACATAGCTACCAACATATAGTCTATGAAGAATATCAGGTTAAGCAAAAATGGATATGTGAAGGATACTCAAAGTCCAAACCATTGGCAGTGTATGTGACAATATGGCAAAGACAGAAAGAATGATCAATGCAGGGAAATTCTATTATATGCATTTCTAGAATGATCATTCCATTGTAAGGCAGGTAAAAAAGTAATTCAATTATTATACACTAGCCATCTGGGTATTGTGAGAATAAAAATGTTCACCTGATTGTATGTGGTAGCCAGAGACAGATAAAGAAATAGAAAAATGTATACAAGAATGCCATGAATGCAGTTTAAAGTTAAATTTATCCCCCAAACTAGAGGATCTTCATGGTTGGCATAAGACCATGGCAAAGAATAACATAGATCATGCAAACTCTTTTAATTATAAATGATACTTATACAATTGGTTAGAGGTATAGATAGTAAATAAAGCAGACTCAATGTCATCACTAATGCACTTGCAACATGCCTTCATTAAGTTTGACATATGAAAGATAATTGTTTCATAATGGAACAGCATTCACCTCAAATCAATTAAAAAATTGTGTGAAAAAAGATGCAGTACAGCATATAATAATCTTGCCATTTCACCCAGAAAATAAGTTAGCTGAAAAAAATATGCAAGAAGTGAAAAAGGCATTAATAAAAGAGGAAGGAAATGACTGACAAACAAACTAGAATACTGTTTTAGCAACATATAATCCCATCAACATCAGTAGGAAAATCTTCAAGTGAAATGATGTTTGGAAAAAGATGCAGCATCATTATATAATAAATGTATAGGCTCCCCAGCAATTTATATAGACAAATCCACCAGGAAGACATAACATTAAAAATCAGGAAACACAATTACCACACACACACACCCTATAGAAGATGATGTGAAGACAACTCAGAAGAAAAGAATTAGATACAGTTCAAAGACAACCCAATCTGAGACTGATGAGAATGTAATGACTACAAAGTAACTTAAAAAATTTATGATATTCATTGAGCAAAGATGAAGAAAATTAAAAACTAGTCAAAACCAAAGGGGGAGAAATATTGGATATGTGAGGGAGGGGTTTTGCTGATAATAAGAAAGTATGTTTAATGTAAATAAACAATAAATGATGTTAATAGATTTAGTCAAAGACATTGTCCACAAAAAAAACTGTAAAAAAGGTAATTAAATAATAAGTGACTGTTTTCACAAAAGTCAATTTATCTCCTGAATCCAAAGGAAGAATATAAATAATATGCAGTTACAAGTAAGAATGTTTGCAAGAGAGATAGAGAGAGTACATAGAAATATGCTATGAAATGCACTTGTAAAAAGTCATAATGAGGTCATATATGATGTTTAATACAAGAGGGGAAAAGGTATCTAACCTCAGCATAAGTAGCTATTAGAAGAATCAGCCTAGAAGTAAGAACACACTTTCACAAGACTCTTGAATAACATTAGGCAATAGGCTGGAAGCAATTATATAAGTTTTCATACTTCACAGGAGGGAGTAAGGTAATATGCACACACATCATAATATTATATGTGCCTATATTATTTAATTTCAAGTAGTATTCAACCTTAGCCACAGGAGTAAAGATGTCACCAAAGCTGACCAGAGAACACCCAACAGTATCATGTACTGAGAGCAACAATTGAAATCTATCAGCATCAGAAAACTGATACAAATCAAGCAACCTGCATCCGTGCTGAAGATAAAATTCACATAACTGTTGTGATATAGGAGAATTGAGCAAAACACCAGAAAGAGAATTGACTTAGGCAGGCAACATCCCTGATATTCACTGTTGTATAAAGCAGAATCTGAAGACTGCAATAGTGGAGCCCAGAATGGCACTCAATATATTATATGACTAGTATAACTGTTTATACTAATAAATCATGAAATATAAGCATGATTGTATAAAGTGCTGAATATGATTTAGTGTAATCAGCAAATTCACAATAATATACTGCAACAATCTGTCATGTATTTGTCTGTGCATGTATATGTACTTAAATAAAATTAAAATAACTGACACAATCAAAACGATGTTACAAAGAATTTTAATTAAGAAAGAAATTGTTGGTCTGAATATTTCTGAATATTTTTTGATAAACATAGATCACTTTAATTAATTAAAAAGAAAATAATATGTAAACAGCTTTATAGAGTTAAGCAAATAAAAAAACTAATTAAGGAGTTTGAATAACATAGAAACAAATAGTAATAAACATATTTATTGAAAAAGTATTTATCAAAATAATTTATAAAAGAGAGGTTAAATTTAATCAAGAATTTGCATTTAAAAGTTATGAAAGTAGCAGAATTAACTTAAAAAGTCAGAATCATGGCCTCCAGTTAACATTAGGCTTGTTATATATAATTCATCTATACTTTAAATGGACTGCTATTAAAGCTATGGTTGGTCACCAAATTGGAAAAAATTGCACAAGTTGTTCATGTATTCCTGGATGAATAGCTATCTCCAAAAATCATACTTTGTGCATAATTAAGAAAAAAATAGGCATTAAATGCTAATAAAATTTATAACCCTGAATGAATTTTGTTAATAGGACATTTAAATTTGTTCTTATTAAATTTATTATAATAATATTTATAATTTGAAATTCTTTTAAATCTATCAATAAATGCACACTCTCTGCCCCGTATAGATATGGAAAAACAAACTGTGAAACCCATATTTAATGATTGTTGAATCTATGGCTATAATTTAGAACTGAAAAACTTTGTAAAGCCATTAGTTAATCTATTTCTTTATTCAAAGTTCTATAAGTTCCTTTTGAAATTTTATTAATAGTAGAATTGTCTCAAAAAATCCATGTGCTAAATCAATAAATAAAATATTTCAATGTAAATATTTAAACAAATAATATTTGACTATCATAATTATTACATATAACAAATACATTTGTAAAACTGACTTATATGCAAAACAGACTAACTTAATTCGTTTTAAAAGTAAATTATTTTAATGTATTTTTAAAAATCTTTATAAATTTGAGTCTCTATATATTGACGACAACATTTCATGAGTATATAGCATTTCAAAATGAAGCAAAAAAAAAAAACAAAAGAATTTTCTAAAAAAATTGAAACAATTTTGCTTCCAATTAATGTATCCTTCTGCTTATATGTAAATATATGAAGCGGAATGATAGCATGGAACCCTTATAATATTTTATAATTAAGAATGTGCCCTGAAAGATGTGGTAAGGTGATAATTGTAGACTCTGGAATACAAGGTTGATGGATGATGGCTCAGCTAAGTCAAACTTCTAATAAATTTCCAAGCAATAAAGCCATTCAATTATTTATTTATTTTATTAAGAATGTCACAAATATATAGTATAAAGCAAGAACATACTATTGATATATATATATATATTTACCATTTAATCATAGTAATCTAGTTTGACCATTAACACTTCCACCTGATTTTATTTTAAACTATTGGAAACAATATTCTTATTGGTACTTTGATACACACTTATCATCATCATCTCTTGCATCACCAGTTTTATATTATCACCTCATCAACAAATATATTTAATTATAATCAGATATATATAATAGTGCACCATATTGTAACTATTGATCATATAATCAGCATAAGTGGACGATTCATTCCCTAAATATTCCATTAGTGACATATTGACTAATCACTATATGACTGCATATTGTGATAACTTTTTTGTTATTCTTTCCTAAATTAACTTATCCCTTATAATATATTAATTAAAAATTATTGTCTTTACTTTTTGATTTCTCGGTTGATCTGATGAGTGGGTATAAATATATATGTATAGAGATTTTTTTAAAAAAATATTTCAACATATTTTAGCTAAGAACAGTATCTATCTGAGAGATTTTTTGTTAAGGCAGTTGGAAAATGACCAACTCAAAAATTAAAGATTTTTGGACTGAAGCTCAACTGTTACTTCTAGTGTTCAAACATCTCGATATTTCCCAAATGTCAACGTTCATGGATTATTTTATTTTTAAAAATAAGTAATGAAAACTAAAATAGTTCTTAAAAAAATAAAAAAAAGTTATAAATAAAAAGTTAATTAAAGTCACTTAATAAACATTAACATATTTTATTTATTACTTTTTTCAAGAATTTTAAAGTTTATAATAAAAACTTTACCTTATGTATTATTAATAATTATTTGAAAGCAAAAAAAAGAAAAAGATTTTACATATGCTAATTACATTTGCTGAATTTCATTATTGCAATAATTGCAGACTACAATTTAATAGGTCTAAAATAAATAACAGATAGTGTTTAATTAAAATAAAAGGTATACCAAATAAAATTTATATTTCACATTACACAAGTAAAAATCTTATAGCACCAATGAAATAATTTATTAGAGGATTATCAATAATAAGATAATTTATTATAAGAAATTTCTTTTAAGACATTATTAGTTATGTAAATATGGTTTAGCTTTTGTTCATTACAAACACATTCATAATAAATAGAAGAAAACAATAAATAGCTACCGTGTTAATAAAAATAAAAAATCATCAGAAAAGTTAAGAATGATGATTGACAAATGAATATTTGGTACTAGTACATAAAATACACTCAACCGCTTGATGGAGCTAGTTTTTGGCCAATGCACATCAATGCGTGGTTGTATATTGTGTTGCACACATATATTACGGCCCACTGATGTGCTTTGCAACACTATGCAAAAGTGCACATTTCACAGATCACTACCATATTATGTGAGGATATATGGAATTCAACTGACCATAACTCTTGTAACGTGCGTTCGAAGTAATAATGATCATAAACCCTACCTGATGTAGTATTACATACTAATAATTGTAAGCCCATCGCTGCGCTTCCCTATACAGCTTGAAATGTGAAATAAATTTCAAAAGTGTGGTGACAAACACAATTTCACAGAATTCACGTGAAAAAGCACGTTTGCGTGAGAACAGCTACAAGACAAATTAAATGTCTGAGGTTGCACATTGTTTTGGAAATCAGAAGCTTGGTTTGATCACAGTCCTGCATCTTTTAGACAAACCTTCGGATTGTCAAAAACATCAGTCCCTGGCCCTGCACATTCCAGCGCTACGTGCTGACATTTATAGTGTAATTTAAAAATATAATTATTTGATTTCCGAAAAATTTCATTTTTATGTGTTATAAAATAATGTTGTTTCGTAAATTGTTTACAAGTACTTTGCAAAATGTCAGCCTGTAATGTTTATAATAGAGTTTATAATGGTGGTTTGATCAGAGTAGTGCATCTTTTGGATGATCCTTTGGATTGTCAGAAACATCGCTGTCCGGCCTTGCACATTCCAGCGCTATGCGCTGCGATTTATAATGTAATTTAAAACTATAAGTATTACATTTTAGAAAATAATGTTGGTTCATAAATTGTTTAAAAGTAGTTTGAAAAATGTCAACATATGATCACATATATAAAAACAAAATACCATATATAAAAAACTAACGTATATTTAAAAGATCGTATATAAATTTATAAAATTTACCGTATTTGACTGTGTAGTCATCCTGTGAACATGTATATTGATGTGCATTGGCCGAAAACCAGCCCATCAAGCGATGGAGTGTATTATATGTATTAATACCGAATATTTGTTACAAATACAATATAAAAAATCAATTTGTATATTATCAAATGGCTAGATACTTGGAAGATCATATGAAGTTTGACCATCAGAAATGACATATCAAGTCATGAAACCTTTAGTTCTGGAATTTGTCTCTCTAACACTTTGCTAAACTGCACATAACTTCAAAAAATAATTGTTAAAAATATACAAATATTATCTAATATTAAAATCAACGGTAATAAATATATAAAGTGATACATTTTTGAAAAAGTCACTATATAAGAGATCGATTATCTTTGCACTCTGAACAATAACTATATAATTCATGTATTTATTTACTTTTTATACATTATCTGCAATGATTTAATTTGATGAACTTTATTATCACTATACAACTATATAGATAGATGTTTGGGTTTTTTTTTAACCTTCTATTTGTTTGGACATTAGTAATATTTTTCTGCTAATATCAATAACTTTACAAATGTCTCAAAAAGTTAAACTTTTTATTTACTGAATTGAATTTCAAAACCTTGAAATATTTATACAGTATATACTAGCAGAATAAATGTGATCTATCCCCCTTTATTGCTTCAATCGCTGATATTCCTACCTAGTTCACAATCTTTTACTATGTTTAACTTTACAAAATCATAGTTCTTTTTTAGTTGTATAATTGATAGAATAAATCAAATATTTATTTATTGTCTTAAATAATTTGATCTAGATTTATTCTCAGTTTTAAAAAAACCCTCTTAAATTAATAAAATGGAACTATTGAAATAAAATCTATCACTTAGCAAACTTAAACTTGATTTCCTGAGCGACTGACTATATGATAAATTTATTATTTTTTCCCGATTATAAATAGATATTTGTATTTGTTTACTTCATAGACATGTTCTTGACTATTTCAAAAATTTGCTGCATCGCCTGCAAATTAAAATTAGCTTTTGACACACATTTTAATTAAATAGTGCGCTAAAATATACAATCCACTTATTTATAAATTTATACGTAATAAATAAATAACTTATTTCTATATCTTAACTATTATATTTAAAAAAATTATTTGATGAGTTAATCTTACTGAACAAATCGATTTGTTTTAGCTAATGCAGAAATGGTTTATTTTGATACTTTTTCTTAATAATTCTGTTTTTGAAAAAGATGTACGTATATTTAATATATATATAAGCCAGCAACTATATATATGATAATTCAATACATAGCGCATAAAAATCAGTTAAGCATAGCTTGACTTGATCAAAGTTTAATAAGTATGTGTATCATTAAAACAGGCAAAACTCACTATACGTATTGCCACACACAGCAAGCTAGAGTAATCAATGGATGCCAGAAGGCTTGTGCATAAAATCCCCATCTAGTGCCTACTCATCCAATATCCCCAGACTAGTTTCTGGCTTGTGGCCTTCGTCAGTGAGGAGCCTTGGATCTAAGAGCACTGCATCTAGATCTTAGGATCCAATGCAACCCTCCAGCAGCCACCTTTTATCTCCATTTAACTAAAAAACTATGAGTCTTGAACTGAAAACACCTTAATGTTTCCAAAACTAGTCTGGGGATATTGGATGAGTAGGCACTAGATGAGGATTTTACGCACAAGCTTTCTGGCATCCATTGATTACTCTAGCTTGCTGTGTGTGTCATACGTACAGGAGTTTTGCCTGTTTTAACAACAGTTATACACAAGCATAAGAGGTGGTGGTCATGTTATGTGTATCATTGGTTTCTGTGAAAATTTTCTCTGATGTAGAAAATATATATATATAATTTAAATCAACTTCTTTTTTCTTATTAAAATTTTTTTAATTAAACAAACAATAATCAATAGTTTATTGCATGAAAAGTTGTAAGAAATTATACAATCGAAAATGACAAGAGTTGACATAGGATGGATAATTTTTTCTTTTGATTCTGCCATTCTAATGCTGTGCTAAACTATGCAGAACACTTTGAATAATTAATAGTGATTATATAGAATCTTAAAGGCAAAATACTAGATTTTTACTTCTCTCAAGATAATTATAACAAAATTACAAATGTGTTGAAGTGTTGGAAAGAGAAGCATAGTTAACTCATTTTGATTTGGGTGGGGATGGAATTTCATTTGAAAATTCTTTGGTAATCAATACTTTAAAATTATCTTTAAAATGACAGAAAACTTTAATATGAATCAACAATTTCTGAAGATTTATGAAAGAATTTCTACTCAAAATTTCTAAGAAAAATCGTGCAGCATGAAAGACTTTATCTAATATTTAAAACTTAAAATGAACTCATAAAGTTGTATTTTTAGAAGGTATAAATTATAGTACAATATTTATACATAGTTAGAATTGTAAATAAACTGTTTTGTTGGCTTGATTTATTAATTTTCACAGAACTAAAACCATTTGAAATTCAAATAACTTGCATATTCCATATAAATGCAAAAATCTTTTAGAACGAAATCATTTGGGAAATAAGCACTCAATAAATCAAGTTATCATTTAGATAAATTAAAAAATTCAAAATACAAAGAAAATTTTTCAAAAGCTTTATATAAGTTGTTGACATTCTAGAAATTCAACAAATTCCATTCTAGGAATGATAGTAAAGCACCTTACTAAACAAATAAAATTGTTAATTTTTGTTTTTACATATTTGAGAATATGAGTTCTAGTTAAGAACAATTCTAAAATTATTGATTTACATAGAGTATATATATATGTTAAATATATAAGTATCTTGTATTTAATCGACCCATTCAGCATATATAATATAAAACAGATCTATAATTATCATAAAGTTAATCATCACCAATTAGATATAAAACAATACTATTTCACCCTAAGATAAATTCTTGAAGTGTTCTGAAATCTAACATCAAAAACTCAATAGCCATACAGTTAGCAATGTAAATGCAATATATATAAACTAATGATACATTCTTTTAAATACAAACATAAATAATATTCTAACAATCATCTTGAAGTATGTTATGTAAATTAAATCATAAAACAAAAGCAAGATCTGTATATCAAAAAATTTAGTGTATACATTTAAATGATAATATATCATTTCAATAATCTATATATATTTATAATAATCATTTAATTCATTGTGTATAAGATAATAAATATGAATCTATAATTTACATCATATAAATTACCTTATGAACAAAAGTTTGCCACCAATCACCTCTGGATATATACCATAATTATCAGTCATACTTAAGCTTAATATTAAAAATTAACGTAGAAATGGTGACATTCAGAGAATATGCAAATTAATTGCCCAATATATAAAAAAACAACTGAGTAATCTTGAAGTGTGCTATATAAATTAAAAAATAAGCATAGCCTCATTTAATAAAAAAACTTATCACACATTTCAAGTAGTTATATATCATATTTAATATGGCATAAATATAAAAAAATATATAAAATATCTAATATTAATCACTCATTAAATAAATCTTAGATAAAAAATATGATAGAAAAGAAAATAAGGTAATTTATGTTAATATTTATAACATTAATTTTTCACTCAAAAGAAAAAAACTGTGCTCTTTTTTTTTTAAAAAAAAAAAAAAAAGTTTTTGAATCTGAATTTTTAAATATATAATTATCTGCTTTAAAAAAAATGGTTACTATAATCACAGTAGCACAGAATTCACAGAAGACAGAAAGTAGAATCTTCCGATATGATGGAAAACTATGAATAACTAATAAACTGTGCCTACTATAAAAATATTTCCTGTACCAAAGGATAGTTACTGATACAGACTTTCTGTGGCTCTTTTTTCCTTACTATATTCAGTCATTTATGTTAATATAGAACCCAATCATGTCAAGTCTCTTACAGAACTGATTATATCCCTATATTAATTGAAACAGTTAGATTATGGGTAAGAGCAACCACATCTTCATCATTAACTAAGCCAAAGATCTTTAGAATTAAAAAATAATAATGATATAAACAAGCTTACCAGAATGACAATTCTTAGTTTTACTAACAAGTTGGGCTAGAACAGAATTTGGGACAAGAGTTTTAGCTCAGCAAAGTTTGTATGTTTAGCTAGCCCTATTTATGGAATCTCCTGAAAAATATAGAAGTGGATCTAGAAAAGTTTGTGTCACACAGTCAGGCTAGGTTATCAAACCTGGCAGATTGCTCATTAAAGTAGAAATAAACATACTGTAAATAATAGAGGAAAAGCAGGAGCAGTGGAAGTACTAAAGCTAAGTATAATAAATTTAATTTTCTTCATTCATGAAATGAGTGAATTTTATTTGATATAAATTCATCAACACCTGAACAAATGTCAGCACTGGTATCTAAGAAACTGTCAAGATTTAAGAATGGTATACCTGCTCTAGAGCAAGTCATCTTATAGAGAAAGAAGAGAAGATTAATAGAACAGATAGATGGCTACCATATAGTTTTTGAAAAGGCAGATCAATAAATTAAAGAAAATCATATAACATTAAATTTTCTGTAGAATTTAATTTAGTAACTTCTATTTTTTGAAATTTGGCTTGTATAATGTGCTCATTCAAAAAGAGAAAAGTTTTATTTTCTGTTGAGTAACACATTATTACATTAGAACTATTACTAGATCAATTTTTCTTGGAGACTTTAATGCATGAGTTGGTACAGACAGTAGACTTTGGACAAAAGTTACAAGAAATAATTGAATTCAAGCTGTAAATTCAAATGATATGCTACTGAATATTTGCACTATATATAGATTGATTGGAACACTGTCTAGGCAGAAAAATTGTTATAAAAATGTTTGCATCCATGCTCAAAACAATAGCATTTAATAAATTATACTAAACTTAGGAGTTAGATTGTAAAAGAAGTTTATATTATGTGACCAATTATTAGAGTAGTTTATTAGACCTAACATGCTCCAAAATTAAAATAATAATTATATTTAAAAAAGGTTTTATTTCAATTTTATATGAAAACAAATTGATGTTGTTCTTTAGATGTTTCTACTACTAATAATAATGTTAAATTTCATCAGTTGTTAAACACCAATATCACTAATTTGAATTTTCAGAATTGTCATATTACTAAGGCATAGAATTTTTTTAAGGATTGCATTATGAATAGAAGTAAATCTATTTTCAGGTTCATAAAAAAATATATGACTGGTCTTCTGCTAATGATCTTATTATTAGTGATTGGATTAAAAAAATACAGATAGTATTTTCTGCTTGGCAAAATGTAAAGAGTTAAAGGCAAAAGAAGCCTTAAAAGTGAATGGTGGATTAAACAGCAAAAGAGATTATATATTCATGGGCTGTGTTCACTTTAGATCTTTTTTGATATATTAAAAATAATAAATATCAAATCATCCCAAACATTAAGAAATTTTCAGCTAGGCCCTCTGTGAACAAATATATTAAAGTCTGTACCTTGAGTTGGCTATTTTGAGATGAGGACTTTAAATATTTGTTCACAAAAGACATAGCAAAAAATTTCTTAATGCTTAAGATAATTTGATATTTATTTCAGATAGCATTAAGCAATGGAATTATTGAAAGTAATATATGGACTTGGAAAATAGTTAATCCTATTAAATCCATCAATAAGCATTTGGCTCATTTTTTGAATAATTATATAATAATTGGGCTTCATTGACATATCAATTTTATCAGTTCATTTAGATTGAAACAAACATATTCAACTTAGAAAAAATGGAAAGGATGACAGATCCTGACAAGATACTTGAAGAAGTTTAAAATATGGTAATTATTCTATATGGACTTCTGAAGTGGTGTTATCTGACTTTAAGAATACTTCTATTACAGTAATTACTGCAGATGGCAAAGGAGTTTTCAAAAATTTTGGTTAATATGTTGCTTTCAGTTATAGATAAATAACCAGAAACTCAATGTTGTTTTAGAGAATCAATGTTTTTTGTTGCCAGACAAATGAAAGAAAAGTATTGGGAACAAAAGAGTGATTTATATATTGTTTTTATTGATTTGGTCAAAACATTTCAATGAATCAAACAGGTTTATGGCACTAATTGAAACTATTTTGTCCATTAAAGTTTATTTATATTATATAACTTCTATATAATGACAACAAGGGTTATTATTACTATTAGAATATTTGAGATATTTTAAAATGAAAATTAGGGTTAAAAATGGCATTTAAAAATGTGGAA
The DNA here is from genome assembly GCA_028023455.1 of Epiperipatus broadwayi. Lineage (NCBI taxonomy): Eukaryota > Metazoa > Onychophora > Udeonychophora > Euonychophora > Peripatidae > Epiperipatus > Epiperipatus broadwayi. The sequence continues at coordinate 14,927,191 of JAQFVV010012400.1, forward strand.
TCAAGATCAGATACAGGTCTAATAGTGACATTCTTAATTCAAATTGATTAAAAGTAAAAACAAGAACATTATTTTCTTAGTCTTTGAAGTTGAAATATACTGATGCTAATACTTAAATGTTGGACCATTTCCATCATCTAACTATATCTGTTTACCATTAGTAACAGTTGAATATAATTAGAGAGTTTAAATAAAGTTTAAAATTGTTTACCAAGACCTTCATGACTTAATGTTACATGATGGAAATAATCCAACATGAAAGTACAACTAAAATATCATTATCAGAAATCTTCAGGCATATACTGATGCTTGTGATAGCTTTATCATTTCAAAAGATGATTAACAAAATATATACAGTTTTGAATGACTCATATAAAGACTTTGGTTAGTAATTAATGTTCAAAAACTCAAGTTATTTATCAACTAGTGATGAAAAAAAATATTCAGTAACATTTAGCTTGGATAGTTATCAATATGAAAAAATAAATCAAATTATAAATATCTTGATAGTTTTCTTTTATGTAGAAAGGTAAACTAATATGTTGAAATGCAGTAGTTTTTATGTAGAAAATACTGCTGCTACTTTTATTAATCACAGTAAAATAACCACTGCAACTAAATTAATTGCATATAAAGTTATTTTATCTAATTTATATTATGCAATTGAAAATCAGAATCTCTTTCAACATAACATAGGCATTAGAAAATTTCCATTTAACAATGCTCTGTAAAATACTAAAAATACAATGGCAATATCATAAAACCCAATGAATACATTCTTTAATTTATTGGATGTGGTACTATAGTACTCACTCTTGTAAATTATATCTTCACTGGATTGGACATTTGAAATGGATATATAATATAAGAATTCTTAAAAAATATTTTATAGTGAACTTGCAATGACTTTCAGATGAAAGATGGGTCTTATTTAAATTATAGGATTATCTCCAAGATTTTAAAGATATGCAATATTGATTGTTTTCTTAGAGAAGATATGATGAGATGTTGAAGTCTTTCAGAAATAAAAATTTGCTGCAGAAGAAGTGAAAAGACAGCAGCATAAAATGTCAGATAAATAGAAAAACAGATCACTGTATTTTATATGTAGACATATTTATGGTGCACGAAATCCTGATTTAAAAAAAAATATTGAAAACAATTCATTTAGAAATAATAATATGTGTATATAAACACAATTGGCATCAATAATTTAAAGGGCATCATGGTTACAAATGAGGAAACTATAAATATTTTTAAGCGAAAAGTGAAACTAAGTCATACAATCTTAATTTTTTAAAATCAGAATTACTAAATAATACTAGAATGATTTATATTGTGGAATAGGTAATGTAGTTTATATACTATTAAATGATAAACATATCAAATAATAAAATATTCTAGCGAATAACAAACTCAGGAAGTAATGTGTCTTACACAAACACCAAGCATCATGATATTCCTAATCTATAAAATTTGAATTGGCAACAGTACTTAACTCCACACACCACTAATGACAAACTTCCTAATACTAAATGGACATATGCAATCATATCTGCTCTTTACTGAAGAGTACTGCTGAAGATCAACAGCCAATCTGGGGATCTGGTTTGAACTATCATTTGGTTTCACTGAATATATAAGCTTGTACAGCTAACCTAGAACAATATGATTAATGTATCTTCTTTTTGTAAAGTGCACAATTTTAAAAGTAAACTCAGAGTAATTACAAATTATATGCTGATAAGAACATTTATTTGAAATTAAACCTATTCATCATCACTCTTAAAATTAATAAACTACACAAAAAATAAAAATAATTAACAACAATCCAGTGACAATAGAAAAAAAAATATATAAGAAAGCAACGAAACTGATCACAAAGTATTTTCTTTTCTACAAATAGATTTTAAGTACTTTAAATAAAATATTAAAAGTTTTACAATAGCATTTCGAAATCTCATAAATATCAATTTTATAAATCAGCACCCACCCACCCCCACCCCCAACAAATGACATTGTTTACCACAACGTGACAAAACAATGTGCTTAGTTTTTTTTAAAAAAACAACAAGAACAAGGCATTACTTTTAGTGGAGTATGTAAATAAAATATTCTACTTTACTTACGTGCATATACATTCTATTTTACTTCTACTTGTTTAAATGATTCTTTAAGATACTAGTTGCTAAATATTTTTAATATTACCATTGCCTGTCCAAAACATAAATAGAATTGAAATTTTTAATTTATTAAGTAATTACTTTTGAATTTAACTTAGAGTATTTGTTGCAGACCATGTTGGTGATAAGAATTTGTGAATAATAGCTAACCACGTTATGCTTTTAACACTACGTGTGTGTATATACTGTACATGCAATGTGGACAAAAAGTAACATGTAGAAATTAATTATTATTTTTTATGAATTTGTATTTTTTTTTTCAATTGCAGATAACTAAAATTTGCTGTATAGATAGAAATCATGCATGTGGGAAAAGAGGGAGACATTTTGTATAAATACAGTTTGTTGGATAATATAAATATCAAAATAATGATATGATCGCATTATTCAGAAAGACTAAACAGATGAACAGTGAAGCAACATTTGTCTTTCGAGTTTAATAATATATATAAAAAAAATCAGACATACATAATCTTAAAATTAGTTTTGCTGAAATAAAATATGAAAAATGGATACATGGGAATAAAATATTTGTACATAAAAAATGAACATACTTAAATAATTCTGATAATAAAATGAATACATGAACTTTTGTCTTATAAGTAAATATGCTAATAACCATGTTATTCTTGGCAATTCAAAACTTGGTCTGTATAGAATATTCTTAATGTTTTGATCAACAAAGAATTGGTTCAGTAATTAATATTCAAAAAAAAATCAATGATTTATCAGTAATGGAAAAAAAATCTTTACAAACCTTGCCTTGGATATTTATTGGTCCGAGAACATGAATTAGTTTAAATACTTAGGTAATTTTTTAATTAGAAAGAGTAACACAAACACTGAGATATAGTGCAAAATCTAATGTGTTGATGTTGTATTGAATAGTATAAAAAATAGGGTATTATAACTACTTCAACTAAATTTATTGAATACAGAACTGATATTCTGCCAAATTTAACGTATGGAAGTGAAACATAAAATAAAGATAATAAAAAATCATTTAGAGATGCTTCATAAGATTCTGAAAGTGTGATGGTAAAATCATGAACCAACTTTCAGCTTAATGGATCTCATACTCTTGAATTTTCCATTATAAAGATGCATTTTAGTTGA